>CAWUHX010000045.1:622261-1222261 GCA_963922205.1 Romanomermis culicivorax
AGCAGTGGTATCAACGCAGAGTACTAAAGTAGTAACGATGTAAGCTTGCGTCTATCCTCTCTGCATAATGCATTTCTCAGTGTTACCTTTTTGTGTAGCTCACTTCGGCAATGAGGAAGGAAGTTCGAGATTTGAAATTCGAGAATCAAACGTTAAAGCGCGAAAATCTCTTACTGAAAGGCGTTATTGATATGCTCAAAAATCATGCCCAAACTGCTATTCTTAAAAAAGCATAATCTGCTGTTTGTCGCACAATAAACGAGATTATATCCACATTTTTCATAGTGCAAGTATAATGGACTATTGATCTTGGCAAGCGGCTGCTCTGCAAACTGATTTACATGGTCAGTAACTGACGCGATTTGTTTGCAGGGATTAGATGCTATTCCGTAGTGAGGGTGCCGGAAGTATTTTTTTACATTTTTTCTTGAAATGCTTGCAAATAAAGTAAATGGCGAGCACGTACTGTTTCATATTTTTACGATTTCCTGTTATGCCTCATAGGAGTATGGCGGGAACCTTGTGCGCCTACTCAAATAACCATTACCAATCTTTGAAAAAAATCCTGCCTTTGCGTAAACGACTTCGAGAGCTGTACTTGTTTTTTGTCATTTTACAATTTACAAACGTTTATAAAAAACAGACTCATGTTCGTAAACGGAAGAATGAAAAAATAAGTACCGTCTTCTAAATTGTTTAAACAAGGCTACTATGTAGGATCTGTATGGTTAGCTGAGACAGGTAACAAGTTTTCGCTCATATACGACATATTGCTTAGCGGAAAATGGCAAACATATAAAATAATACTTCTCAAGAAAAACAGACTACAGGTAGTCAATTTTTGGGGACGTCCGCTCTGGACTATGGGACCTGCTGGCCTATAGGTCATTAATGTTAATCGTCGACCATGAAATCACTGCAAAATTTATGAAAATAAAAAATTTAATCAATAGTCCGTTTTTCTGGAACTGCTTCTAAATAATAAATCTGGGAAGCAAATGCAAGTCAGTATTTTAACGGTTTTGTGCTGAATCATATGCCACATAGGACTGAAAATTATGAGCATGCCATTCATGTAACTGGGAGGGATTTGCTATAGGGAACCCATCCCCCCAGAAATCGTCGTTCATACGGCTAGCCATTTGGCTACCCGCGACCCCCAAGTATTTTCCGATCCTATGGCTAGCCATGTGGCAGTCATAGGTACCCCCATTCTATTGGTCGGAAAAATGTCAATTTTTCGATGAAAATGGTCAGAAACGTCAATTTTCTCGGCGCTTCGCCTATGGATACATTTTTTACGGTTTTTTAGATTCGTTTTTCGGACTTCATTGGTGAAAAAATCAATTTTTTTCCTTCAGAGACCCTGTCCCCTAAAATTTTTTGAATCAGTGACCCCCGGCCCCACCCGAACCTTCCCCCCAGACCTCGGGGCTCCGTTACATGAATTTAGCATACTCAAACCATCAAAAATCTTTTGAGTAAGATTTAACAGTAGAAGTTTTGTATGAACGACTTCCAGGATATGTACTATTATGGGGTATTCATTTTTAAACCAGCCTCGGGAAATAATCGGTGAGTAAACAATAAACCTGCATCGAAGGCCGAACCTATAAGTGCTACAGTCGACTTAGAAAAAGAGGTGTTGTCTATGTTGTAGTGGTGCATCCGGCTGTTCATTACGGGGCATGTCCCGCACTCGGCCCACCACCACTGCAACCACAATTGTCGAACCAACCTCGTGGCTAGCCAAGTTGGTAGCGCCTCTGCCATGTATGCAGAAGGTTGAGGGTTCGAGCTCCTCACCGAGCATTATTTTTCTGACGCGCCAGCCACGGGGATTTGGGCATACGACACTTATAGCGTGCCGTGGCTTATTTGGAAAAAATTGGCAAGCCTTTTTCTGGCCCAACTCTGGTCAACTACTATCTTTTGCGTTATAGTGTTTAGGTTTTGCATTTATGATTTTGGATATTTGAGGTGTAAGGGCCGAATTGCCAAAGGTGGGCCAAACTTGAGTTAGGCTAACCCAGGCTAAAGCTGGGCTAAACTCGAGGCAAATGGTGGGACAAATCTTGGGCTAAACTCGGGGCAAATCTCGTGCTAAATGGTGGGTTAAATGGCAGGTTAAATCTTGAGTTAAACTCGGGCCAGATGCTGGGCTAAAATTATGAAAGCGTGGGCTAAATGGCCGGCTAAATAAGAAGTTAACCCATCGTCGTATTGCCAAAAGAGAGGCAGGCTAAAATTGGGCAACTTTTGATAAAAACTTAGCCTGAAAATTAACCCTGCTCACAGCAGGGTTAAAATAAAGAGACGATATTTTTGCACACGAAATTATGGATTTGTTAGAATACATGGATTTTATGGATGATATTTTGGATGAAAATAGACTGGAAAGAAATGAAATTGAAAGACCAGTGGTGCGTCACCGCACAGATCCATTTGATATTTATGATAATCATCAATTTCGGATGTGCTACAGATTTGGAAAAGAGGGTACCCGACACATTATCGACATGATATCACAAAATTTACAACGCCCAACCAATCGGTGCAGGGCATTGAGTCCAGCAACGCAAGTAAATGAGGATACCATATGTGCTCAAATATCATTTATTCATGCGCATAATTGATGAAATTATTAGAAAATTATCATTGGTACTTTTCAATACAAGTTCGTAAGGTCAATCCCATCATTGCGGACTCCCAAATACTCGGCAAGAAAATGGGCACCACTGGTAGATGCGAGAACCTGCGTTGTTGAACCTGCCGACTGTGTAGGTTGAGAAGGGCAATCTTTCGGGGCAATGTTTAGCATAATCACTTTTGCTGCACAGTGTCGCCTCTTTGCTTTTGAAGCTTCAATTTCTTGTTTTAATGCTTCAACTTTTAGATTGTAGATATTCCGTTTATTCTCTTCTTTTTGTAGCAACAACTTCATCTTTAATTTGTGTTCTTCCTCAACCTAACTTTGGCGCTCCTGCACAATGATTTTCTGATCTTGCCAAGTTACAGAAGCACTAGGGCATGGCAATTTTTTATCATTTTGACTTGTGTCAAGTTCAATTTTTTGCTTTATGGTTCACCGATGATGCTCTTATTGCGATTTTCTGGCAAAGAAACTGATTCGGTATCTGATTCCGCATCTTGGGGAGGGCTAGGAGTTGTATACTTGTAGAATGCAGCAGGACTGCTCATGTGAAAAAGTTGTTACAAAATGTACAAGAAACACTTGACCATGGACTCACAAAAATTGAGGTCCACATCATTATCAAAGTCATTTTCGATACGCTCAAATTGTTGTGGAATCATGTCATATATTTTTTGGTTGATGTCAGGCAGATTGGGGGGGGTGGCGGACTGCCCCCAGTTGCTTTGCGGAGCTTTTTCAATTCCGCAACCTTGCCTTTTGTGGCCTAAAATGATGTTAAAAATTGGAAAACTGAATATTCATTGATTTCCAGCGTTTTTCATCTTCAATATAGGTTATGATGGCATTACGATTTCTGGCAGCTGGTAGCTTTCAAAGGGAAGTTGGAGATATACAGGGTGTCAGCCAACCGTCAGTTTCACAAACAGTACACAAAGTAATTGCAGCCGTTGCCTCAATGCGTCCTGAATTTATTAAATTTCCAGAAGGTCATGAATTCATTCAACAGCAAAGATTATTCTATGAAAAGCACGGCATTCCTGGAGTAATTGGTGCAATAGACTGCACACGTCCCAATTCAGGGTCCAGGAGGCAACGACAGTGAATTGTACAGGAATCGGAAAGGATTTTTCTCAATTAATGTGCAGCTTATGTGTGATTCTAAGGTGCAAATTCGAAACGTAGTGGCCAGCTGGAAAGGAAGCACACATGATACTAGAATTTTTCATGAATCAAATCTTAAAGATCAACTGGAAGCTATGCCGCCACAATTTCACATATTGGGTGATCGAGGATATCCATCCGTAGATATCTGCTGACTCTTTTAGCAAACCGCAGAACACCAGCCCACCAAAGGTACAATGTTGCCCATGCGAGGACTTGATCAGTCATAGAGTGTTTGAATTTAATTATAAAAAGACGTTTTCCATGCTTAAGCTCAAAGTTGAGATTAACTCCAAAAAAAGCTGGTCATTTGATCTAATTGGGGATAGATTCGAAGAAGGGGACAATGAGGCTGACGATATGGACGATAACAATATAAATATTGTGAATGATCCTCAGGGGACAGCAAAGCGCATAGCCATCATAACTGACTATTTCACTTGAAATGTGATGGTTTTGCATATGCAAATTATTGGTATAGTAAAAGTCATTTACTTTCTTCAAGCTTTGTCATTTTTGTTCCAATTGTGTTACAGCCCCGGGCTTGCAAGTGGGATCTGCAGCAAACATTGCCGACACTTTTTGCCATCCTTTCTTTTTTGCATTGGTTGAAAGTGCATCAGTTCTTTTGTTTTCTAGAGTATCTAAATTTTCGGCTACACATTCGATTAGGAAAAAAGTTTCTTCCGAAGAAAAATTTGTATCATGTTTCGAGGCCATTTATTATTGACGATAACAAAAAAACAAGTGTATACACTGACACACAAGATAGCACACACATCTTTCATACAATATGTCTAATATTTCGCAGGTTAACTAACTCGTCATCACCCTACCTTTTGCAATATGAACGTGGGCTAAACTGGAGTTAAACTCAGGCTAAAGCCTAGGGCAGATGGTGGGCTAAATGGCAGGTTAAATTTCAGGCCAAACAACGGGGCAGATGGCGGGCTTGAGGCCCTGTCATACTTCGCCGCACGGTACCGTGCGGTGGCTTGTCATACTTCGCCGCGCGGTACCGCGTGGCGCCGCTTTTTTACTTTTGGATTTTGCTCTTCTCAAAAAATGTGTATTGGTTTAGTTGAAACCTGACGGGGCGCCGGAAAAATTACAAAAACCTATTCATACTTCAAAGGCGGTGAAGTATGACAGGGCCTTTACTCAGGTTAGTTAACCGACCATTTAACCTTAGCTTGATTCTAGCCTGCCCTTTGTTCGGCAATTCGGCCCTAAGTGTTGGCACATCAAGCGTTTGTGGCGTAGACATGCATGGCAAGAATTTTCCAGAGGGACGGTCTTTGGATTTTTCATCAAGGAGGCATGGTCGAGCAAATAAACAAAACATATAGTTCCCGTAAGCATGTCTTTCATACAAAATACGCATAAAATTCATCAAAAAACTGTCTTCGAAAACGTTCAGGGCAGAATGTTTATACGATTTTTTTTGGTCCAAGGAGGGGTGTCCGGCATAACTATAGAATCGGGGACCCGTACTTTCTACAGCAACGGTTAAGCATATAGGCGGTTAGTAAAGAGGGCGTGCTTAAATATTGGCCATTACCCAGCAATTTATAATGCGACCATAGTTTTATTATGTCTCAGATTCATACACCAAAGAGCCCCCTTTGAAAAAGCAGTTGAACCACCAAAGCATGTCTATGCCTCTTGAGACAGATAATTATTTTAATAACCTCAAACAAAAGTGCGTCCAGTTTCCAAACGCCTAATTTGCATAATCAATCTGAAGATTTTATTACTAATTTGCTGTATGTTGTTCATGGGCGAGTTTTGCAATTTTTTACTGATTGAGTGAGTATTTTCTGCATTTAAACTGTACAACAAATGGAAGAATCGAAAAGTAAGGGTACAATACCTACATTGTGTATTGCCAATTTCAGGCATTTTCCATTTTCAATGGACATAAAGCCGCCCCCGAAAGAATTCAGTGGTAAAAAAGAATGATGCCATACAGTTTTCAGAGGTAAAAAGGGATGATACCACACAAACAACAACGATTTTTGCTGCAACGATCACGCAGCAATCAATTTTCACTGCATAATTTCTTCTGTAGGGGCCGCCTTTTCTTGGAAAATGGAAAGAAATGCAGAAACAGTACAATGATTATGTGGAAGGCTTCTTAAAATCAAAGTTTTTTGCAGTATGAAGTTGAAAAATGTCCAAAGATTTGTAGGACAAGTCAGGAATGCGATTTCATTGGACTATAGTCCATTGTTTCTAAAGTGAGACTTGACTGGGAACAAACAGGTTCGTCCATTAATACACTATTGAGGCTGGCTGCTTTTGAAGTGAACGTCTCACTGTAGAGAAAATGAAGCATAGTAATTTCAGTTCATTTAAATGTTGCGAGAAATTTACAGATTTTGGCAACAGTGTGAAACATTTCATAATAATCCACAAGTTATTACAATGCGTTCTTTGTTGCACACTAAAGAAGGGTAGGATCTAGAGTAATGTTTTAAAGATTATTGATCAATAGTACATCAAACATAACATGTTGACAATGTGGAAAAAGGCTCGATTTGCATAATGAGTAAGTTATAAATAGTGTATATTTGAAATGTTGAAGTACTGGTTAACATGACACGAAGTGAATGTGAAGTATATCGATTCATGCCTGAAGCAGACTGCAAAAGCGGATGAAATACCCCCATTTGTCATTCAGAATTATGTGAAAACCAGGAAATCCGATAAGTAAAATGGAATCAGTTTTTAAATAAATGACTGCTAAAATCAAAGAATACACTATGAAACGTGGTGTTAAAATAAAGGGTTATCTGCATTTGTCGAAAATCAGGTAGAAAGGAATCTGATAAGTGATGAAATTTACTCTATTTTTAAATAACTGAATTTTTGCCTCATTCTTTTTACTAAGTTTTTTTGACATATTGGAATATGTAGTAGAGTATAAACATTGTCATAAAGTGTGAGTATCTTCTGAAGAGCAAACATAAAAAAAGAATATGAAATTAAGAAAGTACAAAATGTGTTTTTGCTGATAAGTATCAAAGTGAAAAATGCAAATGAATAAAATCTAAGTAATGTAGCTTAACTCTTCTGCATAATAGCAAAAAAACTCTTTCAGATAAGTTATGAATGCATTATTGTGACAACAAGTACTAAACAAAACAAGGTTTTCTTTGTGAAGTTTCATGAGATGGTATTTTCAAATAACTGAAAATCTTTTATTGCAGATAATACTTTGCGTAATACAAGACGGTTACATAATGTGTATGTGCAACAGGAGATTTAAGAGCATCCATACTTATCAAATTGCAAATTTTTTTACATAATTACCATTTTATTTGAAAAAAAGGCGGACCCTACAGAAGAAATTATGCAATGAAAATTGAGTGCTGCATGATCCTTGCAGCAAAAATCGTTGTTGCTTGGGTGGTATCATCCCTTTTTACCTCTGAAAACTAGGTGGTATCATTCTTTTTTACCTCTGAATTCTTTCGGGGGCAGCTTTATGTCGATTCAAAATGGAAAATGCATCAAATATCAATCTTTTTTCGACAAACGTGATCATTAAAAAATCTGAAAATGTGGATATTTACATTTTTTGTGTAATAAAACTTATTCTTTGTATATGTTATATTCGCAAATATATTGGTTCGACATTAAAAATTCTTCATGTTAAGAAAATATGTTAATAACGTTTTTTGATCGAAATTTTCAAGAAATTGAATCTAGTTTCAAAAATTAGAATTGACGGGTGTCACATTAACTGAATTTGGGTGCCATGTCAATTTAAGAGAAATTGTGGCCAATCACATTGATGGGAAAACCCATGTCATATTGATAGAAAATATGGCCATGTCACTGTGAGTGACATGCTGTGACCCTGTTGGGTGGCTCCGTTTTGGGTATTCAGTTGGGGAACCTAACCCAGCTAGTAGTGACTATAGGAGGGCCTATAGAGTACCTTGGTACTGTCCTGGGGTTCTGCTGTAGAATAATGGACAATGCCGCCAGGTCAGGGGTGCCAATCCCTGGTCCCATTCAGTGAGAATGGGGGACAAGGTAGGTTGTAGGGGACTGGATTGTAAACCTAAAGCCCCTTTTTGGCCCTAAACCAAGCGGTACAAGGGCTCCTCTAACTGAGAGGAATCTCAAGGGAAGACCGACTTAGGAAAGGGTTCCTTAAAATACACCCTCAACTACAATAATCCCGTGAGAAGACTTACCTAGTCCTTTTCTCAAATACGGTTTGGCGCTGGGCGACAGGTCCTTGTTGATCCATGGGTTCATGGGTCTTGGACGGGGGGAATGGAGAGTGACAGCGATCCAGTTAGGTCCACGCTGTGGGAGATGTGAATAGGTTGATGGGCGATGCAAATGATCCAAGGGTGGAGTGGCAGGAGGTAACTAGGCGCAAGAGGCCATGGTTATACTCCTGAATAGGATTTGGGCGACGGACCCAAAGGACACAATAAACATATGCAAATTTATTGATGGACAATATCAATTAAAATATATAATGTTGGTGGATGCAGAGCTAGAGATGCAAGGAAAACTTGGAGAGCCCAAAAATGAGTACAAAACTAACGATACAGGCCCTTTTAAGGACCTCATAGACCTACAGTATGCCCTGGGCGGACCTAACAACGCCCAAGCTAATTTCTGCAGCGGAAATCGGTGCAGAAGATGCCCATGGTCACATAGACATTTTCCAGTTCGAATATGTTAAGAATTGGGGCGAGTTTCACTCTCCATGCTTAACATATGAACCCCTTACTAGTCCTTTTGCCTTGCAAAACGTCACTAGTTTTTACTGAAAAGAGGTGCACGTAATGCTCCAATTATAGCCATGAGCTCGTAGAGCTTATCTGGCGGAAATTCTGATTAGCGGGGTTACATACCATAGTCTACATGCGCAAAGGAAAAACAACAAAACGGAACAGAAACGAAATACAAAATGACACACAGGAATGCATGTAAAACATAATGAATGGAACAAAATAAAAGTAAGTAACTGGTAAACAAAAAGTGACGAAAACATAAACTGTGAACAAGATGTGAATCAGGTGACCTTGGGCAAAATTGATTGGCACATGACATGTCCAACAATGAAGATCCATGGCTGTTACTGAAAAAAGTTCACAATGATCCCAAAGGCCTTCAAGCAGCCGTCACCTCAGCCATGAAGAGCGATTTGATGGCCTGATTATGTGATCTGCTTGATTTCCCTGTGTCGCTGATATGCAAACTCGAAGTCCATGCCAACATTGCCAGACCATCCAACACACCACTCCCTACAGACCTTGATGATGTATGGAAGGAACACATTGTGCCAGACAAGTCACTTCTTGATCAGATGTATCACAATAATCATTACTGTTATCCCTCAGAAACCCTGCTTAGTATTTTGCAGATGGAAGCCCGCTGACTTGGGAAGATGATGGTTACTATGCCACTAACCATGGCCATGGCCTCCCCTTGCTCCCTTGCTGAGTTCAAGGGGGTCAATACCATCTTGCTCCAACACACCCAATCATTAGAGGATGTCACGCATTGCGTTTAGTACCACCCCGATAGAAGCCCGATGACTCGTTAGATTGAATGGATGAAATCTAATGAAGGTATCGGACAAAACTTTGACCGATATCCCCCAAGAAGCTACCACCAATCAGAACTACAATGGACATTCCCCTGATGGTGGTCGACCCTGCATTGTATTTGGTCACACCCCCTGCGATACCAGGCCCACCTCTGATTGTGACTGTTGCTGCTGCCAGGTATATTCCTCCTGTCCATCTTTCACAACAGTATATTTTAGAATCTCAATCAACTGCGGGCTGTCACCCTCAAAGCTTACAGATTTCTGGCCCCTCCACCTACAATGTTTCCCCTGGAGCATCACTGGCACAATTACCTGCCAGCTCTTTATGATCAAATCTCAGCTATTTTGATGCCGGCTCCCATTGCTGCCTCTGCTGTCCCCCAACCACCACCATCAGTACACACGGCTCCAATTGTTGCCCAATCAGCACCTCAGCTAATTGCCCCTCAACCCCTGCTGACTGTACCAATGAATGTACAACTGCAGGAGCCCAGCACCTCTATTGCTCAACTTAACAGACATAGTCAACTGATTCAAAAGCCTGCTCATTACGAGCACTCCATCAAATGCAAAATGCAACACAAGAAGATGTTGATGCCCCAAACAAAGTGAACGCCACCTCCTAGCACATCACGTGCCAAGCCTCATAAATCCCTGAGTGACTAAACTACCAAATGCTGTGAACAATGAGCAAAGAAAAAAGCCAAAACCAAAGAGCATGAAACAGCCAGTCATGCCAGTTCCACCACTAATGTGACGTTGCAGCTGAAGGTCACATTGAGAAAAAACTGCTGCCCAAGACAGCCACCAAACAAACAAAATCTGATCAAGCCTCGATGCTGTGGCCTCAGTTGCGGCTGGCCTGCAGTTCCAATTCCCACCAAACTCATCACTACTCGTATCAAAGTGACCATCGCCACAGCCATGAAAGGGACTGATTGCATTGTGGAGATAATGGTGATCCTGATAGCTGCCAACACAAATGCCATGCCGATGTCCCTCATCATCGAACCCAAAGTGAGCAAACAGGCCAAGTTCACTCAACTGGTTTCTACAAAGAAGGTCATTGACGCGCTTTTGGCCGCTCGCCACCTAACGTGAGGCAATATATTAGTCCAAATAACGTGATTCCGAAGTTCAACGCCAGCTGGAATTGCTCAAAAATCTGCCGATGGTGTGGTTGTGGACTAGGTACCACACCCATTGGCCGCCATTGCATCCACTACAGCTACAACCTCAACCATTTCAACATTGCCCAATTCTTCCATTTCGCAGTCACAGACTTCACAATGACCAGTGCTCCCATAATCTTAGCTGCTTCCACGGCCTGTACCAGACATGCACAGCAAGAATATTCCAGGGTGGAAGGTCCATTGACTTTTTCCATGGGGGTAGGGGCTGCAAGCCGGTTTTTAATACAAAATATACAGAAAAATCATCAAAAAAGCTGTCTTGGAAAAAGTTCAGAGGGGTGTTTGACATTTTTTCAGCCAAGGGGGTGGCCATGGTCTCAGGTATGGGGGTTTACCCCCCATACCCCCTATGTGCATGGATGGCTGGTACACTGATATGAAGTTTGCCCAGGTTGCCATGCACAGCAATCACCTGGCCAAACTACACCCATTTCCAAACCTCAGAGCACCAACACACGATTTTGCTGGCCACCCCATGTTACCCATCTCATATCAATCCCAAGGTCGAATTTTTCCAACCGTGATGCATGCAAGAATTGTCCTTGCTTCACTTTTCTGGCTGACTAAGCTTCTGCTTGACCATCACTGTCCATCTCCACGCGACCAAAGCCTCCTTGGCATTGTACCAGTATTTCAGTGAACATTTCTACCCCAGTTATCAAGAACCGATTCCGCTGGTGTCCCAGACAGTAGCCAGCCTCATTTTACAATGGGTCCGCCTGTGGGCTCAGCAGATGAGATGCATCGATGCCGTTTATACTGCTCATTTCACTTTTTTTTGTACAAAGCCCACAGTTTGGACAACCAGTATTGCCTGATTCAAGCATACAATACTGTTGTCGACTTGATTGATTCATGGATGGCCTACCCGGGATATGCACCATTTCCTCTTCCCAGCAAAACCATTGACCTCTACTGGATCTACCTCCAATAAACTATCCACCTCCAATGTTGCACCACCATGAACATTCGGTGCAATGGAATCTATTGCCACCCGGACTGCTTCTGCCCATTGGTATCCCATCAGACATGCCAACCCTCATCCTGCAGCCGATTCTGTGACCCAAAATCAGTCTGCTCCTGCCACTGCCCACTCCTACATACACATCATCATTGTGTCGCAGGGCTGAAGCCAATCATTACAGCCGCCCTTTGTATCACTCACAAACTGACTGCTATGACCACCACACTTTATGTCACTGCCAGCACTCCCATCCCCCGAAATATCACCATTACCATCGCAGCAATCACCGAAGCCACCTGCGCTCCACCTCGTCGGACCAATGCCGCCGCCACCATTGATTGCCATGCTTTTTGTACAGTAACTTGCGGAAAGTGGGCACAGCCCTGGAAGACATTCAAGACTGAGCCAAGTGGAGATGGGTATGCTGACAAGTGGACCCTGTCATTTAGTGGGACTAATGCTAGGAAGAAGGAAAGGCAGGTCTCACAGGCCGCTACAGTACTGATGCTTCGAGGTGTTCTACCACAACCCCCTCTCGCCACTGTAAGATTGTCCTTTTCCTCCGCCTCATTTGCCATCATTCACCCCCCTGGACTAGTTGGACCTTTGCTCTCCGATCTCCCGAAGTTAGTGGCTGGCCTTACCCTCCAATCCGCATGGACTTGTATGCTGATGTGCTCTAGTGGGCGCGGATGGAGTGACGATTCTGGCTGCAGTGTTGCTGATGGGGCGTCTTCAGCCTCACTAATTGCAGACCGAGTTGGGAGGTCTTTGCCCTACACATCATCAAATTGGCTCTAACCACTAAAACAACTTTGTCAGCCCCACCAGGCACTGCCAATAGGGCACCTTCAGCTCCTTCTGATGATGGCCTGTAGGATGGAGTTTTACCCCTTTCAAGTTTTGTTTGTTCAAGTAATGATTACTTAGGGCGATCTACTGCAAAGGGGGGGGGGTGTTGTAGTGTATTTCGCCAATTTCTAGGATTTTCGCCATAGTTTGCCATTTTTAAGAAGATGCTTGCAGGTACGATTTGGATCAGGCAAAGCAGACCACCTTGGAGCAATTTACTGTAGCACAGATTCAGTAAGTGTACGGATGAGCTCTCTTTTAGTATTCTCGTCCTATATGTTGTACTGGTCACTGTTCCCTGTGTCTTTAGTTTTCCACAGCAGGCAAACCTTTATTGTATAGCTCCACCCATTTCGTACTTGTTGCATTGGTTACATAAGTTGTTTATTTTTATTAGGTAAAATTTGTATAGGAAAAGCATCTCCTCATTTTCGGTTAAGCACTGGGAACTTGAATTAGGAAACCAAAGGTTTTCTAATTTGGGTTATATTATTGTGGGGTTTAAGTACTCTAGGAGTAGTAGTCTCTCAGGTAAGCGTGGGTGTTGGAAACACATGCATTAGGGTCGATTCACTGGCTATCTCTCCTGCCTGCCTCCATTTATCTCCCTCCACGCTTCGACTTATTTTCGAATATAACAATTTTCCTTCACCTTATATTTTTCTTTGTATATATCTCTTCTTTTTTTCGTTCCCTGTGTTGCTTATGTTTTCGTTCATGTATGTTTTTGCATTTTTATCTTTTGTCTCTGCTTTCTTTCATTTTTTTCTTGTCATCTACGTTTTTCTCATTTGCTCATGAGACAATACATTAAAATTTATAATGTTTAATAAGCATTGTCCTCTCATATAATTCTTATACAATTTGGCATACTCTATTTCCTATTTAATTTTATCTTTTGTGATTTTTTCTTCATTCCTACCTACTTTTCATCTTAGTTTTTGCTTTTACTTCTTTACCTTTCTCCTTTTCTATTCTCCTGATACATTCTCTTTTCTTCTTTTTTCATATTATTTTTTCTTTTTTCCTTGATGCTTCCTCTATCTTGCTTCTTCTTTCATGTCATTTTTTATGTTTTTTTCTTTTTCTAATGCTTCTCCAACTATTTTCACTTATTCCTGTCTTCATTTTTGCTGATGTTTCCTTTCTCTTAATGTTTTCTTTCTTCCAGTATTCTTCTGTTTATATTTTTCATGAAGATTCTTCCCACTTACAACGATGAAAGACTCAAGAATGCCGAATTGCACAAAAATTATACGGAAGACTAAGGTTATTTAAAATAACAACTTGTAATGTTCTGTATCATGAGCAAAAAAAAATTAGATGACAAAAAGGAAAATGAAAGAAAGCAGATAAAAAAGATGAAAACGTAAAAACATAAACGAAAACCTAAACAATACACATAGAAAACGAAAAAAAAGAAATACATACAGAGGAAAATATGAGGTAAAAAATATGAAGAAAGTGTTATTATTACATTCTCGATCAATCTTTTGGAATCGTCAAATATCGGGAATTCGCTCGTTTGGGAATTCGCTCAATCTGAAAATCGCTAAATTCGGAATCGCTCACATGGGAATCGCTCAGTTGGAAATTCGCTCACTTGGGATTTCGCTCGATTGGGAATCGCTTAATTGAGAATTCGCTCATTTGGGAATTCGCTGAATTGGGAATCGCTCACATATAATCGCTCAATTGGGAATTCGCTCACTTGAGAATTCACTCACTTAGGACTCGCTCACTCGGGCATTCGCTCACTTGGGAATCGCCCACTCGAGAATCGCTCACTTCACTTGGGAATCGCTCACATGAGAATACTCGGTCATCAGGATTATTCCTATCTCGAGCTGTTGGGTTGCACCTTTTTCTCAAATTTTTTTATTTCTAAATCCAAATTCAGAAGTGAAATCGTCGATTGTCGCCGAAATCGGTGACAGTCGCCCATTGTCTGCGACAAAAATTCTAGGATTTTTTCACCTCTGAATCGGGCTTTCTGCAATTCGCCTATTCATTCTTCAGGATTGCTGATTGTCGGCGACAAAAATCCTAGGATTTTTCACTTCTGACCTGAATCCGATCTTAAACCTAGTATTATCTAATCCTAAGCCTGATGTGAGGATTGTTAGTTCTGGAAGAAAATAATCTTGACATTGCAATAAGCTGAAACTGAGGATTAGTGATTCACACTTTGAAAATCTTATAACCTGGATTCAGTCTTCACAGTACTCATGTTACCCAGGTCATTTGCATACCCAACCGAAGTGCTATATTTATAGCCTGTTTTTTACAAAATGGTTCCAAATAGAAAAGTGACACAAATCAGTACTGTCGTCAAAATTGTTCACATAAAGCTCTTGTCGTGAAAGTTTTCACTCGAAAAATTTTTAAAGATGAGTTCAGTGCTCAAAAATTTCCAGCCCTTATATGGTATATTGTTCATCAGAAAATCGTAAAAATCTGAAAGACTACTTGCTCTCCTCCACTTTCATTATTAAGAAGCATTCAAGAAAAACAGACTATAAGTACTTGAACATTGAAGTAGATATGTGTTTGACCCGTACAATATCTTGTTAGAAATTCGAGTAAACAGGTCACCTGAGTACCTAGGTAGCACACAGGTTTCATTTTTGAAATCGACCAGGAGGTATACCCGGGTACCCAAAATACCGGTACATAGTATGAAGCACGACTGATGATCATACATGCACGTGGGGAGCGGCTTGGGGAGTTTTGACACCCAGCAGACTTGATTCACCCCCAGCAGATTTGACTCCCCCGGCAATGATTGAGAAGATGACGAAGGAAAATGAGCAAGAGGGAAGAAAAAGTCATCATAAAAATGGGAATAATGATGTCGTTCAACAAGCAAGGCGTACTTGACTCCAAAACAGTAATATTAAAACTTTAAAAAGTGCAGTCTAAGCAAACAATTTCACATATCTGACTAATATAGGTTGAATAATATGCTGTTTGGATGTTAGAAGACCCTTCTAAGACCTTTCTTTTCGTTAGAATGAAAAAAAATTTTGTTTTCCACCTCCTGTCCTGGCTGACACCCAGCAGAATTTCTATGCTGTGCATGTATGCTGAGGATCAGCAATTTAATCCAGACATTCAGATTATTCTCAGGAGTAAGTGCAATTAACCCCAGGTTTTTTATAGTGCCTAATGACGCCCTTCCGATCACAGGCATAAGTTGAAAAAACCAACATGACTATAATATCCCAATCCTTCACTATTTTTCCGCTGAAGTAAGGAGGCATATAGATTCGGATCAGTCAGGACTTACAATGCTATATTGCTATTGGTTCAGCATTTCCTCACATTTGCGTGAGATTGCATATAATTTTCATTCAGAAAAATTTTACTGTGGTGATACAATGCTATTGGAGGAAAAAATGCACGGAGCTGCAGAATATACTTTTCCACAGACATGAAAATTTTTTTATGAGAAGGAATGAAAATCCAATATCACAAGTGGATTTTTCAAACTTTGAAACATGTTCTTCAAAATATAGTCCACTGCTTTTTCTAGCTTGGCAAGTATCCAAGCAAGTATAGAGATTTGAAATAAATGTGGGTAATCTTGAAATAATTGAAAAGCGTGATCATCAAGGACCCTGTATCGTGGGGGAAAATTCTATTGATGAAGTCAACAAGTTTTAAATTAGCGACAATATCAAGGCAGGAAAAGAAAGCAAAGAATCTGTCCAACCACATCGGATTGATATAATCACCGAAAATCAACGCGTTCCATGCCCTTAATGTAGATAACGACTCGCTAATTGTGCCTTTTTGCTTTGCCGTAACACAACATACAGGAAGAAAGTTTATCACTTAACAATTAAAAACATGGCGAGGTTTGCAATTAAATTCGGATTAGGCGACCACAAAAGCTGAACTGAATTATCTACAAACTACGAATACCTTTTTTCTACACAAATATGCAAATCTTTTTTGGAGGAATATTAATGACGTGTGTGAATTCATATAACTTGGCTTGGCCAGTTTTTGAGCAGTGATTGAAGCATAACACTCACGTGGAAAGATGCATGTTCAGCTATTTAATGAATTTGAGCTGTATTTTTCTATATTATTGGCATTGTCTCCGTAATTGACCAGTGGTAATTTTTGTGTTTTCTGTGTGACGATGCGCAAAAGGTGCCATCCTGCATTTCCCACTGAACCCGTAGACTTGATGTTGCTCATCAAAGTCACGGGCCCGGACCTGGAATTTTAAGACGGGCACTGCTGCGGTCGCAACAGGCGATGCAGAGCTGTGCAGGTAGGGAAGCTCCCAGCCAATGTGCGAGTGTCACGTGCCGCTCAATTCTCCAACGTCACGTGATTCCGATCATGCCGACATCTTGTTATTTTTCATGTGTCGTTGACTACTCGATCATGCTTTTGTTTATTTCATTTTTTTTACACATGCATTTTACGTTCGTTTTTATATTTTTCATGCATTTCTATGTTTCGTTTTGTTGTACTTTTATTTCTTTACAAACGCGGGCTACAGTAGGCCCTTTAGCTAAAAACTTCCGCCAGTCGTGCTCCACGAGCACATGGCTATTTTTGGTGCGCTCACGCACCTCTTATCATCAAAATTAGCGTCGTTTTTGTTACGCAAAAACGACTAGCTAAGAAGTTTTAGCTAAAGACGTTCATATGCTTAGCATAGGCACTGCAGCCGGCCTCAGTGCTAAACGCATGTGAATGAAAAAATGTCTATGTGCTCATAGGCATCTTCTGCATCGCGTCTAGCTGCAGAAGTTAGCTTGAGCGCCGAGAAACTCCGCCCTTAAAAGGACATGTTTCTTTAGTTTTTCGCTCATTCTTGGGTTCACCAAGCTCTCATCCGGTTGTAACTCCGCGTCCGCCGCCTTCTCGTCAATTTGCATATTTTATTATACACCTGTGCGTCCGCCGCCTTATTACTAATAAATTTGCATAAATTTACCCTTGTTCACTGCGTCCGCCGCTTACCGTCTACAGTACCCGCTGCCCATCAGTGCCAGGAGTCCGACCGCCCCCGGTTCGTGAATTAAATGTTGGAGTCTCGCCTCCCGCTCACTCCCGCTCGCCGCCGCCCGCCGCCGCTCGCCGCTAGGACGTTTGAGGATCGCATCCCCGCTCCCAGTGCCAGAAGACCGAAAGCATCCAGGGACTTGCCGCCCGTTGCGTCGAATCGCTTGAGAAACAGGACTAGGTGAGTCTTCTCAGGGGATTATTGTTATTTGTGGGGTATTTGTTGGGGAATCCTTCCTGAGTCGGTTTCCCACGGTTTCCACAGATAAGTAGGGCCTCCACCTCTCAGGTTCGGGCTAGAAAGGGGCTGTCTGGTTCATAATCGGGTCCCACAAATTAGGTCATTTTACGGGTGACCCTGTCCCCACTCTCACTGAGTAGGACTCGGGGATTGTCGCACCTAGCCTGGCAGCGTTGTCCGTTACCCTACAGCAAGACCCCAAGGACAACACCAGAGAACTGACTATAGACCTCTCTATAGCCACCATACGCCAGGTTAGGCCCCCAACGCCATTCAGGGAAGCCTGGGGAAAATGCCAGTATCCATCAGGAGTCACAGCCTATTACTCACTGTAATAGGATCAATCTGATATGGTCCACCATCAATGTGACGTCTAAAACATGGTATTACCTGATGAGATACCCAAACCTCCCCAGCTCTCCCAAATCCACATGTCATACACATGACATGGATGGCGCAATATGTGACATGGCGAGGCTGGAAAATCGACCTTAAGTCTGGCACTCGCCCTTAAGTGCAAAAAACTTTACCCTTGGGTCGGGACTACCCCCAGGTCGGGTCAATTCCCATTTTAAGTCGGACAAGCCCCCTTAAAATCGGGTACTAACCATCCAATAAGTCGGAGACCCCCCCAAATTCGGGCTTACTGCCTAATGGGTCGGGAATGTCCCTTATTTCGGAGCACCGCTACTGTAGGTCGGCTACCTCCCCTCAAGTCGTGTGTTACTACTGTAAGTCGGAATTTTTCCCGTGCCACCGAGAGTTATTCCTGTAGGTCGGGAATTTATCCCTTTACATCGAGTTTAATTACTGTAAGACGGGATTTGCCCCTTATGCGTGATTTAAATGTGATCTATATGTGTAAATAATTATCTCATGCGTGTGTATCATCCCCTATGAGTAATAAATTCCCCCTGAGTCGAGTTATTTATCCTCAGAATCGAGTTATGTGTCCCAGAGTTGAGTTATATATCGAGTATTCTGTATTTCTCCTCTGATAAATTCTGTACATTCTGCATACTTAATCTGTGTTGTAAACTACCTTATCTGTTTCTTTCCCTTTATCCCCCCCCTTCTTGAATCCTGGGTGGTATACTGTAGCCCTTCGCGTGGGTACCATTACAGTACGCCTGCGCCCATTCCCGTACTGTAACTACAGTATACCCATACGCGGGTACTGGTATCACAGCTGTAGGGGTTTACGGCCTCTCCTGACTGTTGGTAGTCCATGACCCCATGAAACCGTACACCCTCCACATATGATTCTGGACGTCATACGTGGCTGCGATCTGTTAATTGTGTACAGTATTTTTGTATGTCGGCGGAAACTGTCGGAAATGCTCACTTTTCCGGCCCCAAATTTTCCATTTACTGTTTACACATTTAACACGCGTATGTTCCAATCTCGTATTCCCCGTTTTTGGTTATTTTCGCCCCCATTTCCTTTCTCGGTCATCTGAGCGGTGTCAAAAAAAAGAAAGAAAAAAAAAAAAAAAAAAAAAAAAAAAAACTGCTTTTCTGATGCCACCGCTACAGTATGACACCCTTACGTAAGTTCCTCTCTTCTCCATTTCTGCTTACTGTAAGGTCTGTTTCTTCTACTTTCCGGTTGTTGCATCTAGACCATAGACTTTACGGGTCATGCTCTTTGACGTCAGCAACAACAACGTTACGGGTTGTTGTTGTTGTGTGGTTCAGCCTTACGGACGCAACCATTGACGTCTGCAACAGCCGCTTCACTTGCTGTTGCTTTGAGGGGTGGGTAGCCCTCCGGGTTCTACTCCTGACGTCAGCAACCGACATTACGTGTTGTTGTTTAAGTTAACACTCCTGCAGTAATGACTTCTGACGTCTGCAACAGGTGAAGCCAACGTTGTTGTAACAGGTTCGGCTGGTTCTCTGCACCCCATCTGTGACGTCAGCAATGGTGACGCACCGTGTCACTATTCAAAGATGTGCAGGTCTTACGGGTGCCACATCTGACGTCTGCAACAACTGCATCTCATGTCATTGACTTAAGGTATCAGACCCTCGGTTCCACCTTCTAACGTCAGCAACGGCACCATCACGTGTTGCTGTATACCGATAGTTGGCTTCAGGGCCCTATTGCTGACGTCAGCAATGACAATGTATCATGCTCTCGCAGCAGGAATTGAGGTCACATGATCCTATTTCTGACATTTGCAACGGTAACATCACGTGCTATTGCAGGGGTTCTTGCTGGCCTTAGGCACTCACTCCTGGCGTCTGCAACTGCGACATGATATTTGAATGCTCTTATCCCAGGCACCTGCAGTCAGCGCCAAGGTCATGTGTTGGTTCATACCCCTACCTTTTGACGCCAGCACCAGGTTACTGTCGGCCCTATGAGTATTCCACTTGAGTTGTAGGTGGTCGCTGGCGCATGGTCCTATCACCTACCTCTCTTGTCCTAGGAGTGTGTGTTTGGGGGCTGATGCCTGGGAAACATCAGTCCACATATATACACCACCTGAGATGCTCACTAGCCTGCGTTCTGATCAGGTTGTCCGCCCGGGTAGCGGCACTGTTGATCAGCACGTGGCTGTTTTCAAGCTTTAACTGCAGGTTTGAACGAGTTACACTCGGCCTCAGCTGGGTTGGTTGTTTGGCTCGTGCAGGCGGCAGGCATTTGCAGTCGGTACTGCCTGTGTCTGACGTCTGCAAGGGTTGGGCAATCTTCTTGTAAATTTCTTATCTAAACTCACCCCTTCTCTTTCATCTCATCGAGCTCTCATACATAGATCTTCTTTAGTGTCCCCACCGTAGTGGTTCCCAAGGGACCGCGGCACAGCCTCTGGTCGGGCCTAGAGTGTATAGGACCCCCTGTCATATTTTATTCACTCGAACGCCTTCGTTAACTGGCTTAACAATGCCCGCGCTAGAGTCGCCACTGACCCAGAGTCCGCCTCCGCGGTCCACCCCTGTTAGTCATGTAAAGTAATAAACACCGCTGAGTCCGCCTCTGCGAAGATATTGAGTACGCCTCGATACATAACTGCGTCCGCCTCAGTTATTCTACACTCATATTCAACCAGGGACACCTTGTACCCGTGATCCCTTAGATGTTTTCGGGTGCTCCCTCAAAACATCCAGAGTATTTCATTTTAACTGACTGAGTGTGTCAGAATAGCGCCCTTGGTACCCGTGCTCCTTCTCCCTTTTACTGTGTGACCTGCGAACCTCACTTCATCTCAGTGATCGGCAAACCCGGCCACCAGCTGTATATAATACTCCTGGAGAGTGTCCGTTCTGTTCGGAATGCGGGCTCCCGTTTCGGACACGGCTGTAAGTTACCTGCGAATGTCATCCAACACGGAACCTCCTGTATAGTCCATCTCACTATGCAGAGATCGCAATCGCTCCTGGCGAGTGAGGCCCGTTGCGTAACTGCGCGACCCCTTTGCGTAACTGGGTTTGTAAATTAGTTTTGTCCCTATTTATTGCTCCCTTTTAAGTTCACTTTCAGTTGTCCACATCCTTTTCACTCTATGCCACTTTATGCGCTACTCCTGGTGAGTAGGACCTTGCCGGCTACAAGTCCGCCTCGCCCCAAGGTTTGTAAACTAGTACAATGGTCGAACCTCCAGGAAAAATCCCTCCTGAGCGGGTTCATCCGTCATCTTACTTCTCGGCAGGAAAAACCGCCTCTTTCTCTCCTTTTATATCTGATCTTCTGTCCTCTTCAGCTAATCTAATTGCCGGGTCCAGGCCCCAACTCTACACTTTTGGTCGGGATCGATTCCCCCATATCTCAGGCCATGCCTCTATCCATCACGGGCGACCAGATAAATTCCCTTCTGCGTCACCCTGATGTACTCTGATCTTACATCTTATAATCCTATTCCATTCTAGCTCCCTTTTCGTGGTCGCTAGTCTTAAGCTAAATCAAGTTTACGTCACAAACGCCGTCGCGCACGCGTTTTCCGAATTCACGCGCTCTTTCGCCGCGAATTCAAAAGTAGTACTCACTTTCATTTTACACAATAGAGACACCCCGTCGTTCCTGCCGTCTCAGTACCCAGCCTGTACAGACCAGTGAGCCGCTCTCTATCCAATCTGACTTAATTGCTTCACGGGCAAGGACGTCTGTTCTAACCACCTTACGGGAAAACGAACCCTCGGACATGAAGTCGGAAGCTGATCTCCCTTCACAGATCGAGAACAAGGTCCAGGCAGCATTTGAGAATGCTCTTGGACCCCTCAACCAAAAGTTAGAGGCCATGAATGGTCGGAGGCACCCTCCCGTGTCCAGCTTTATGCCCCTCCCACCTTCTCCGGTGCTTTTGGTGAGTCTATCACCGATTTTATGTCGCATCTTACTCGTTTCTTTACACTCCAGGGTGTAAGCGAAACGGATCATGCGTATAAAATCGCCTTTCTGGAGTCATGCCTCACGGGTCCTGCTCTTGCCTCCTACCGGGGCTTTAGCAGCAGCACTCCAATACCTACCCGCTACGAAGAGTTTACGGCTTTTCTACGGAGAGATTTTCCGGTAGGGCGCGACTCTGACCTGCATCAGCAGCTGATCCAAGATCGACTGCAGAAGCCGACAGAGTCCGCGATAGTCTACCTTGAGCACCTCAAGAGACTATCTAGGGTAGCGTATCCAGATCTCGCGACGGATGTCCGAGATTCTATCATCAAACCTATCTTTCTGCGAGGATTGAAGCCGGTCCTCCGAGATAGTATCAAGTTTAGGGAGTTTACGACTCTTGAAGAGACACTCAAGGCAGCCTGTTACGCAGAATCCCAAATCTTTGGGGACGAGATCCGGTACACTGCTCCATCTAACGCCGTTTTCTCTTCAGAACCTAAACACGCCGGATATAATCCCGATATGCCTAACAGAAGCACAAACGGTCGTCAGAGCAACGCTCCAACATCCTCATCCTCCGCCGATGAGGTTCGCCGCTTGAAACAGGAAATGGCCAGGCTCACAGCCCACGTAGCGAAGCTCACGGCCCAGCAACGTGCACTAGCCCCAATCCAACAGACGCCGCCTCCACAGCCGTCGACACCAAATCAGTCCGCCGGGCGACGCTCGTCGGGAGCACATCTTCAAACGTGCTCCTTCCACGGACTGTGTACACATAGCGACGCCGACTGCCGGGCCCAGCGTCCCACCGGTGCCGCTCCCGGTAACAACGCCGCTAACGGTGGTCGCTGTTATTTTTGCCGTACACGTGCCCACCCCACGGACTGATGTGATAGGCCATGCCCTCATTGTCGTCAAGTGCGAGTGCACCGATCCACTGCCTGTCCGCAGCGCAATCCGGCAAACTCGGGTGAGAATGTCTACCAAAATACTGGTTATTCTTCCCAGGGGACAAATGTGTATCACCAGAGAAATGGTTATCACCCTCCTAACGGGATGGGAAACCAATATCGGCAGCCCATACGTCGCAACAATGCGGTTGGGGCTACCAATCACCCTCCTCATCCAGATCCCCTTGACCTGGATGATGAGGCCCTTGCTGAACACCTGACAGATTCTTCACAACAGTGTTATCCTGTCTGCGTAATCAGTATTGGATTTTCAGTGGTTCAAGCAGCTCAGGTACCTGTACCGATAAATGTATCGGACATACCGCTGCCCCCACCACCACCAAAGTATGCGATGCGGGTCACTCTGGACACCTCGACGACACCACAGTTTGTTGGCCATGCTAACATCCTCGCATCGTATCGCATCCCCAAGATTAAGCCTGCCGAGCCAGCTCTAGCCGCAAATACGACGTCTCCGGCGCCACCAGCCCGCATCGTCCCTCCAGGACCACCGCTTTGATCCCCACGGATTCGGCTACGGAAGTCCTCGACCAGGTCGAGCCCATGAATTTGTCAGGTATACTACCTTCTTCTTCAGGTGATCCTAGAGTAGGAACCAGAAATCTATCTCAGTCCACGACTCTATCGATTTCTTGTTCACAGCGCCATCGCCCGTCCAAGACGCGATGTTGGCCATCTGGTCAGTTGACCTGGCCAAGAAATACCCGCATTTGCCGTTGACTCTGCTCAACGAGCCATCGCATGTCGAAGCGCTCACGGCTGCCGACATGGTGCTTGCGGCACCTGTCTCAATGCGACTCTTACGACCCGACGTCGCCTGACGGGCACTCGAGTTCATTGCCAATGGGACTATCACAATCTCGCCCGTCGAGAAGTTCTTATTGGACGGGGAGCCATCCTCGCCTTTGGTCGATGGCGTCCGCCGAGCAGTCGAACAGGCCAGTCGGATCCTCCTGCCTGCTGTCGCCGCTACATCACCGACAGCAGCGCCACCTGTTGCCGCGACATCGCCAACAAAAATGGACATTACTGCTTCCTCGCTCCCGGCCAAGGAACCCACAAATGATCCTACACCGCCGGCAACAGCCCAAAATACATCGTCGGCAACAGCCCAAGCCAAATCGCCGGCGCCAGCCCAAAAGACATCTCCGACCGCTGCGACCAAGTCGCCCGTCGTCGAACATATGGCTGTCAACGAGACCTTACGTCCGGTTAACGAAGAGGTCAGCATCGTTGAGGAATCTCCGTTCCCAACGGCAGTCGCCCCACGGTCGCCAAAAATCGGTGTCCTCCGGGAAATCCACCCGTGCGGTGGATTGGTCCTCGATTTCCCCAGCCAGGAACCAATCTCGTCCAACAGCGACGAAGAAAAAATCTGACACTGCCCCTCAGGCCAGATTTGTGAAAATGAGTGAACACTTACAAATTACGTTTGTACAGTTGTTTTTGATAATAAAATTGACCTTGGTAGCATCACTGTTTCTAGGGGTGAGTTTGTCAGCACCGGCGGCTCAGTATCAATTTTGCGGTCTCTCAAGAAGCAGACATCCACTTGAGTTACCCCAGCGTGTAGAGTGTAAACCACCGCAATCTTCATGGAGCCCGCGGCCCATGAATGTTACGGTGTATGTCCCTAGCTCAGACCCGATTACAACCACAGCGTGGAAATGCACATTGCGCTCCCGCAAAGTCTGCACCAACACTGGTTTCTTCGGCTCTAGGGGCATCACTGCAGACGTCATTACCACTCAGCACTTAGCGCCTGCGGCATGCACGCTAGCACATCGCACTAAGATGTTTGGTTCACAAAAACTTGTCGGCATTCGCCCTGGCTTTTATAGCACAAACCAAACATTGGAAGTCATGTACGAATGGTGCTGCAGCGACGTCTGCAAGACAGTGACTAACCTCTTCATCGAGGAGGGACAAGTCGCTTCGTGGGACGGCACTACAGCCCTAAGCACCTTAGGCGATGTAGGTGGATGCAGTCCCACTGCAGGCCAGTGCACTACTCTAGACGGGGTCATTCTCTGGCCTGCACAAAACTTCACGGCGCGGTGTCAATATCACCCCAAAGGAAATTACACTGCGTCCATGTCAGGGAACCACGTCATCATCAATGATCTACAGGTTGCCCTCAAGATCCCGGGAAACTTCCGCGTCTTCCAACTGTGCCCAGAACTACGTTCCACCACAGTCCGGACGGATCAGAGTCTTCTCCTTCGCATCCACGGGAGATACAATTTGACCCAAAACTTGTTCAGAATGGCAAAGGACACCCGTCCCGACCCTGTCAATGCCAAACTGAACTACCTGGCTCAGCAGATCAAGGAGTCGGAAATTAACGGTTTCCGGTTCACGTGGCTTGAGCTCTGCTCTCACGCTCAACGCTATCTTGATCTGACTTGGCAGTTGCTTCGCTTCGACCCTACCTTGGGTGCCCGGGCGTTCCTCCAGAGGAATGACCTGACGGCGGAATTCACAGGCGATGCGCTAACAATATGGCCGTGTCAGAAGGTCAACGCCACCTACGTTTACCACTCGTACCGGGTGGGGAACATTTGCTACAAGTACTTACCTGTACAGGTCCGCGGCACCATCTACTTCGCCACCCCCGGTGGTCCGGATCTCATTAAATCTAGCCCAATAGTGCCATGTCATCACCACTTTGCAGGGATTTTCCGAAATCGCTCCGGCTGGTTTACTGAGTCTGGCGCGGACCATGTGAGCCACATCCCACTGGAACTCTTCTGGAAGCAGCGTTTCAATATCACTCACTTTGAGGCACCGGCGCTCTTCCATGACCAGTTGGCGATGACCCCTTCAAACTTTGCCTTCTTTAAACAATACGTTTACAAGACTGAGCAAATTGAAGCGGTACTCAACCGGCTGGTGAACTTTACCGCTGGTCTATCCCTGCAACCAGACGCCATTTACCAGGCCTTTGCAGGGGTAGGAACCGACATCAAGGCCTCTCTGGAAGGTGTCGGTTTGGCGGCAAACCATGTTATTACGGGTCAACAACACACCCTCGCCCAGGGCTTGCATGCTGTCCTGAGCGGGCCGGTCCAGTTGATCTTTAACATACTAATTACCCTGACAGTGCTGATCGGTGTCGGATACCTTGCCTATCTAGGTGTATCTTATTATCTCAGCTACCGTCTGCGGAGCAAACAGGTCAGGTTTGTTAGCCGTTTCTCCCCGTTGGGTCTTTACCGCAAAGTCCAACGCTGGATCGGTTTTCACTACGTGCAAAACGATGTGCCCTCCCAGCTTGACCGAATCACACCGTGTTTCGTCGTGCTGCTGGATACCAAGGAAACTCCTGCTTTCCTTGACACGGGTTGCCCCGCACTATCATTAGCCAACGTCTTCATAGGGCCTTGGCTAAAGAAAGTCCAAAGGCGGTCATGGCGTTCCAGCAACATCACGACTTTAACCCATTGATGAGCATCAATGGTAAAGCCGTTCATACCATCCTTTCGGGACCATATGAAATCATGTTGCCCGGAAACCGCCAGCCGAACACACAGATCGATATACATCTCCATGTGTGCAAGACTACGTCTCCCTTCTGGGCGCCTGTTGACCTCATACTCGGACTGGACTTCTTAGAACAGTTCAAGAACATTATGTTTGACTACCAACGTAATGTTTGTCGGCTGGACGGGGTAGAATTACCCCTCCTGCTGACCACGCCGGAGATTGACCAGATCGACCCCTGGTGGGAGAACACCCATGCTCTCTCGCGAAACTCACACAGGTCGGGATCATGATCGCGGTCCAGGGCTTCGTCCATCTCTCGGCCACACTCACGGGCCTCCTCAGTTGCCTCATCACGTGGGTCAACCAGGGGATCCCGGGCCTCTTCTAGGCGGGCAAGTCGTCATCTGTCGACCTTGCACGGGTCAGGTTGCCCTCGACCTCCGCCTGGAACCTCTCCAGTCACGCTAGAGAAAGGCCGATACCGTGAGCCAAGTGATTCAGATGCTCCGGCATCACCCGTGCCAAACGCGCCTCCGCTATCCGACACCGAGATTGAATCACTAGGAGCTACTCAGAGCCCAAGGGACCACTCAGACCACGTACTCACGGTACAGGACGAGTCAACCCTTCTGAACGACCCGGAACCCTCCGTCGGATACACTCTAGTAGGTCTACTACGTCGTACGGGACTGCCGATTCCAAAGCGGTCCGGTAAGACCAAACACACTAGTGGTGCCACCACACCTGATTCCGGTCATGTGGTATCTGCTTTCTACCCAAATGATATTCGGACACCCCATATCAAAGTTTTCCTCAACAGCTGGGTAGAAGCCAAGGCACTGGTCGACACAGGAGCTGTTTTCTCACTCCTGGACCACAAGTTAGCGGCCCAGCTGCCCAACTTGACACTTTCACCAACCAGGGCTCGTCCTATCGCAGCCAATGGGTCCCCGATCCCACTGCTAGGAGCAGCCTACATCACGGTTACAGTGGCTGATGTCTCTGAACGGATTCAGGTCCAAATACAGGAGAACTGTTCAGCTGAACTGGTCCTTGGAACAAACTTCCTCGGCCGGTTCAATTGTGTCAGCTTGAACTGGGAGAAATCCTTCCTCCAGTTCAAAGAAAGTAGAATCCCCTGTGACGGTCTCATCCACAGCCCACCTTCTGCCCGCGGCGCCTTGCCCCTGAAGGACTTGGTAATTCTGGAGCCTCGCTCCCTGACACGATTCACTGTACCTGTTCCGCCAATCTATACGAACGTACCTGAGGTGGCCTTCTTTCCGAAGCACCTCACCGGGTCTCAAAGACACGTATATTTTGCTGGAAGCGTGAGTAGCCTGACCAACGGTCACATACCACTTTAAGTAGTTAACCGGAATACGCATTCCGTGGTTCTCTACCCGCACATGACCATCGGTCATGTGCAAATGCATAGTGAGCCCTCACGGGAATCACCGGTCGACTCAGACACCGTCCTCGATCGTCGGTGGGTCGAGGCCAATGCTGTAATCTCACCGGACATCTCCCCTCGGGACCGGGCAGCCTTACTCGACCTGCTGGTTGCATACACCGACCTTTATGCTCTTGATGAAAAGGACACAGGTTCCACTGATCTCGTCCAGCACGAAATTAGCACGGGCGATGCCCGCCCAGTCCGCCGTTTCCCTTACCGGTCCTCACCTAAGGAAAAGGATCTCATCATGCAAGAGGTCAAGGCGCTCCAGGAAAAAGGTATTATTTGGCCGAGCACGTCGCCGTGGGCTACTAATACTGTCCTGGTGCGCAAGAAAAATGGTTCTCACCGTATGTGTGTTGACTTTCGTGGTCTTAACGAGGTCACGAAAAAGGATGTCTACCCTCTCCCACGGATAGATGACATTCTCGACACACTCAAGGGTATGAAGTACTTCACTACCCTTGACCAGGCTAACGCGTATTGGTCAATCCCGATTGCCGAGGCGGATAAAGAAAAGACAGCCTTTAATACGCCTATTGGACTTTACGAACTCAATTATTTGCCTTTCGGTTTATGCAACGCGCCAGGGACATTTCAACGCCTTATGGACCTCCTCCTTACTGGAATCCAATGGCGCACGGTTCTGACCTATCTCGACGACATTTTGGTGTTCGGGAACTCTCACACCCAAATGCTTGAGCGCCTGGCAGATGTGTTCGCCTGTCTTCGCCGGGGTGGAATGAAGCTCAGACTGAGCAAGTGCAAATTCTCGCACTCAGAGGTAGAGTACCTAGGCTATCGCATCTCACAGAGCGGCCTAGAACCTGACCAAGCCAAGCTGGCCGCCGTCCAAAACCTACCCATTCCACAAAACGCCAAAGACATCAAGTCCTTCCTGGGCCTCGTGTCTTACTACAGGCGTTTCATCCCTGGTTGTGCCCAGCTCAGCGAGCCACTCACCAAGCTCTTACAGAAGGAAACTACTTTCCAGTGGTCAAAACCTCAGCAGGAGGCGTTCGATGAACTCCGCCGCCTGCTGACCAACCCTCCTATCCTGCGCCATCCGGACTTTTCGAAATCCTTTATCCTTCAAACTGATGCAAGTATTTCGGGGATAGGAGCGGTTCTCAGCCAGTTAGACGAACTTGGATACGACCATCCTGTCGCGTACGCCAGCCGAGGGTTAACAGCGGCCGAGAAAAACTACTCCATTACAGAACTGGAAACTCTCGCTGTTGTCCATTTCGTCAAGCACTTTCGACCATACCTCTTCCAGCACGAGGTGGTCGTTCAGACTGACCATACCGCGGTCAAAGCAGTGTTGGAGAAGCCTAACCCCTCTGCTCGGATCGCTCGGTGGGGACTCGCGCTCACCGAATTCAAACTGACAATTCGGCCGCGAAAAGGTCAGTCTAATGGTAATGCTGACACATTATCACCCCTGCCGGATCCTAACTCCCTCACCAGTCAGAGTATCGATGATACTCCCCTCTACAGACCTGAGGGGCATGTTATGATGATCACCGATGGTGCGCAGCACCTGGCGAGATTAACAACCTTGACCGATGGTGTGCAGCACCTGGCGCGTTCAAGTAATTCAGCACCGATCACTGTTGGCGCGGAGCGCCCGGTACGATCAGAGTCTTATGCCGAGATATCGGTTGGTGCGCAGCACCCCGACCTTTTCGCTGCTCAGCTGGAGGATCCGGACTTAGCCGACATCATTCGCTCTCTTAAGCCTCTGGGAGACCAGAATGATGTGCGCGGCTACCATCTGTTGGATAACGTTCTTCAGAAATGGACAGGCGAGTCCAATAAGATCGTCATACCCCGATCCATGGTTACTACCATTATCCGGGCTCATCATGATGACATCTTAGCTGGACACTTTGGTGCTAAACGTACTGCGCGGCTCATTGCTCGCAGATACCACTGGCCTTCCCTCAGTCGGGATGTCAAGTCCTTCTGTCAGCGGTGTGATCTTTGCCAACGGAATAAGCCCGCTCGACAGAAAACCACTGCGACCCTGAAACCTATCACCATCACGGGACCATTTCATCGGGTAGGTGTCGACTGTATGGGACGAATGACCACTAGCGAAGCTGGCAACCGTTTCATCGTAGTCTTCATCAACTACTTTACGAAATGGGTCGAGGCTTTTGCTACTCCGGACATCACTGTGCACACCATAGCCCGGCTGTTTGTCACCCAAATTGTCTGCCGGCACGGGGCACCGCAGATTCTTCAGTCAGATCGTGGCACTGATTTCACATCAAAACTGATGACTGAGATCACTGCGATCTGCGCAACGAAGAAGATCCACTCTACCGCCTATCATCCGATGACCAACGGCGAGGTGGAAAGAGCTAATCAAATGCTAGCCACACGGCTACGTATGTATGTTCATCAAGGACATACCGATTGGGATGAACACCTACCATACGCTGTGTTTGCCGTCAATATCAGCATGAATGAGTCAACAGGGTACTCACCCTTTGAACTCATGTACGGTCGCACACCCATGCTCCCTGTTGATGCCGCGCTCTCATTCAACCCTCCGGCCCATATCATTAATGTTTCCTCATATGATATGAAGGTCAAACGTCATTTCACGAATGCGTTAACCTTAATCCAGAGTCGGATTGAGAAAGCACAGGAGGCCTATGCACGGTCGTACGACCGGAGGGCACATGATGTCTCGTACAAAGTAGGGGATCAGGTGCTCAAACTGCGCACCTCCAGCAAACGTGGACTCACTCCTAAATTGCTGCCCATCTACGATGGGCCCTACCTTGTAACAAGTGTGGCATACCCAAATGTCACACTTCGTCTCGAGATGGACCAGGAAGACACTGTACATGTCAACCAGCTTCGACTTTACGTGTCCCCTGAACTACCGAGTGAAGCAGAGGATACACCTCCCACTTCACAGGCAACGGATTCGGCCCCCCTTGTTGTATCCTTCGATAAGCCGGGACTTTACACCGAATTTGATTGACCCACATCTTGATGCAGAGGTCCCCGACCCTTAATTCAAGATGCATTCTCTTCATTGTCCCCGCTTACGGACGAGGACGTCCTTTTTCGAAGGACCGCCGTGCCCCTCACGAAGCATCCACTCTTGTCCATGCTGGATCTTAGTGGATAGAAGAGAATGTTCAGCAACCAAAGCGTCACGCCTTAGGCGCATCCTCACGCGATAGCCTACACTTCACTGGGTGCATCCTTTGCGATAACCCGACAATCTGTACCTCACTGGGTGCATCCTCTGCGATAACCTGACAATCTGTACCTCACTGGGTGCATCCTCTGCGATAACCCGACAATCTGTACCTCACTGGGCGCATCCTCTGCGATAGCCTACATCCTGCCCTGAAAATTTTTCTTTTCTGTGTTCTAGACTGTCGCACAGGATATTCAATGTCCGCAACTTCACGCATCAACAACCTCCGGTTACCATACCGCCGAACGAATTATGACCAAAGAAGGCTTCATCCGCCAATAGCCCAACGGACCTATTCGACCACTCGCCGTCGCACCTTGGAACGACCTACGACCACGGACACGCCGCACAAACCTCACTACTAACCACTTCAAGGACGAGGACGCCCTTTTTCGAAGGACCGCCGTGTCACATGCCGCTCAATTCTCCAACGTCACGTGATTCCGATCATGCCGACATCTTGTTATTTTTCATGTGTCGTTGACTACTCGATCATGCTTTTGTTTATTTCATTTTTTTTACACATGCATTTTACGTTCGTTTTTATATTTTTCATGCATTTCTATGTTTCGTTTTGTTGTACTTTTATTTCTTTACAAACGCGGGCTACAGTAGGCCCTTTAGCTAAAAACTTCCGCCAGTCGTGCTCCACGAGCACATGGCTATTTTTGGTGCGCTCACGCACCTCTTATCATCAAAATTAGCGTCGTTTTTGTTACGCAAAAACGACTAGCTAAGAAGTTTTAGCTAAAGACGTTCATATGCTTAGCATAGGCACTGCAGCCGGCCTCAGTGCTAAACGCATGTGAATGAAAAAATGTCTATGTGCTCATAGGCATCTTCTGCATCGCGTCTAGCTGCAGAAGTTAGCTTGAGCACCGAGAAACTCCGCCCAAGCTGCAGCTGTAGCCAAACATGTCCTTAAAAGGACATGTTTCTTTAGTTTTTCGCTCATTCTTGGGTTCACCAAGCTCTCATCCGGTTGTAACTCCGCGTCCGCCGCCTTCTCGTCAATTTGCATATTTTATTATACACCTGTGCGTCCGCCGCCTTATTACTAATAAATTTGCATAAATTTACCCTTGTTCACTGCGTCCGCCGCTTACCGTCTACAGTACCCGCTGCCCATCAGTGCCAGGAGTCCGACCGCCCCCGGTTCGTGAATTAAACGTTGGAGTCTCGCCTCCTGCTCACTCCCGCTCGCCGCCGCCCGCCGCCGCTCGCCGCTAGGACGTTTGAGGATCGCATCCCCGCTCCCAGTGCCAGAAGACCGAAAGCATCCAGGGACTTGCCGCCCGTTGCGTCGAATCGCTTGAGAAACAGGACTAGGTGAGTCTTCTCAGGGGATTATTGTTATTTGTGGGGTATTTGTTGGGGAATCCTTCCTGAGTCGGTTTCCCACGGTTTCCACAGATAAGTAGGGCCTCCACCTCTCAGGTTCGGGCTAGAAAGGGGCTGTCTGGTTCATAATCGGGTCCCACAAATTAGGTCATTTTACGGGTGACCCTGTCCCCACTCTCACTGAGTAGGACTCGGGGATTGTCGCACCTAGCCTGGCAGCGTTGTCCGTTACCCTACAGCAAGACCCCAAGGACAACACCAGAGAACCGACTATAGACCTCTCTATAGCCACCATACGCCAGGTTAGGCCCCCAACGCCATTCAGGGAAGCCTGGGGAAAATGCCAGTATCCATCAGGAGTCACAGCCTATTACTCACTGTAATAGGATCAATCTGATATGGTCCACCATCAATGTGACGTCTAAAACACGGTATTACCTGATGAGATACCCAAACCTCCCCAGCTCTCCCAAATCCACATGTCATACACGTGACATGGATGGCGCAATATGTGACACGAGAACCAACCGTTACATCTGTATATGTTTTGTATGATGCGTTAATTATTTACGGGTAGAAAAACGCAGTCGCCATCCAACGAATAGGTTTGAAACTTTGTTCTTGGGTGCAAAAGATAGTGTGAGAGCTTTGCTCTAACAATTTTGAGGACGTTTAGTTTTTGTTAATCAAAAAAACTTCATTTTCAAGTGGATATTTATTCGATAGAATCGGCCCAACACCGGTTTATGTAATTAGCCGTAAGAAATTTCATCTGTAAAGCCTCTTGCCGCAGAACCTTTTCCCGTTTTGTTCCGTGTATTTTCTAGTTTAAGAAAAAGATATTCATTGTTAAATGTCAGCGATAGTTACTAATCAGATTACTGTATTATTCTGACCGAAAAAATTACTCTTACAAAAATCGTGTACTTATACCCCACCGTTCTTTTCCTCGAAGATTTTTTCCACATGAAAACCGGACTGAAAATTTTTTTCCTCATTTTCCAAAAATTTTCCACATTTTTAAAAACGCTTTTAATGTGGCTACGTATGCTTTTTTATGCGTTTTAGGAGCATACCTGTAGGCCATACGACCATTTGGGGGTGGGTAAATCCGAAATTTTTTGGGGGGGGGGGGTAGAAAAAAGTCGAAATTCGGTATGTTTAGAAGCGTACCCAAGTTTAGGAGCGTACCCCCCCCCCCCCCATCGCCCCCTAAGTACAGGTATGTTTAGGAGCGTACCCAAGCATTTTGTTGTATTTGTATTCAAAACCTGCAAAAATGAGGAAAAAAATTGAGAAAATTCTGGTTTCGTTATGTTAGTCGAAATGAGCTCATGAAGAATATATTGTTTGTCTAGTCAAAAAGAGCAGTGAGTAATTCCTCAGAATCACAAATTCTGCAATTTTTCTCGAATTAGTTTAACCTACTGGGGAGAGGATGAAGTCTACCGAAATTTTTTGCTGTAGTGAGCTGTTTTTCAGGGTTCATGCGCGTCCTTGAAATCCTCGAAATCCTTGAATTGTCCTTATTTTTGAAAGCCGTCCTTGAAATCCTGGAATTGTCCTTGAATTCTGGAAAAAAAGAGAAATGCCCTTGAATTTTCTCAAAGTTCATGGCGTGAAATTAATTTTGAGGAAAAAACGTCAAAAATTTCCGGCGCTCCGCGCCAAAAAACGTTGTTCTCTTTTCAATTCTTAGTTGTGACTTTTCTGCTTTGTTTTTATTTTTCATTTATATACCAACTGCCCAGAATTCTGCTGACAAATGGTTTTTTTCATTCGCTGGTGTGCCCTCATCCTTTTTCTGCATTGCATGGATTAAGCCTCTATCTCAGGATTGTATTAGTGTAATGTTTTCTCACCAACAGTAATCAGGCACCTATAAAAATTATCGTGATCAGTGCACCACTTTCAGTACTGTTTAACCTGTGAAAGCTAAAATCTAGGTACCAAAACTTTGTTTTTATAGTCTTACAACTGGGCATATGAATAATTCTTGTGAAACTCTTAGGCCTTGTTTAAAAGTCACTGTATAACGAAACTAGAAATTATACACATCCAATAGATAAGTGAAAATTCAGATAAAACCTGCATCAACTGCTGAAAGTATAGCGATGTTGCTGCAGATAATAGAAAAGACATCAGCTATGAGCCAGCAAGTGGAATACGACAACCTTCAAGGTATCATCACGATGAGCACTTTGTCTGCATATAACGTTTCCTTGATGTTAGCAAAAGTTAAGATAACCAAATTGAATGAGGATTCCCATTTTGTTAGTGCATATGTATTTTTCAACACAGGAAGTCAGAAGAATTTATTTCCAATGCTCTCTGAGCAAAATAATGGGATTGAATTATGTGGAATTAATCAATTAATTAATGTAAATTGTGTGAAATTATGTGTAATAAGCAAACAATTTTTGTAATTATAGTTTCTGGTTGGTCGAAAGGTTGCGAGTTGATGGATCACAAGGATCACAATCTGCATTGTATTCAAGATGTCAGTAATTGAGCAAACTTAATTGCATCTGAGCGAGTTGCAGTTGAGTGGTTTGGGATAGCTTATCATGTTTTTCGTGTTGGATAGAATCTGTGATGCAAGTCCTGATAGACTGTGTAAACACAAGGTCGTTGTCCTGGTCAATGAATTGCAATAATACATGGAGAGTGAATATATTTTCAGGGTTTGGAATTGCTCTAGATTTCGATGATGATTTAATGTAAAGGTATGTGTCTGGTATGTGTGGTATGTCTTCCAAGTTGAACACTGGTTTGTCTTTGTGGTTGATTATGTCTAGGGCTGATATGGGATTGATTTTTCTGAGGATGCTTGGCTATTTCCTTTTGCCATTCTGGAGTATCACTATTTTTTGATGAAAATAGTCCTTGAAGAATGAAAATTTGTTTCCTTAAAATCCTTGAATTGTCCTTGAATTTCATTTTCAAAAGGGCGCATGAACCCTGGTTTTTATGGGGGTAGTAAATGAATTTCCAAATCTAAGACGGGGGTAATACCCCCCCCACACCCCCCATGAGGTGCTCTGGTTCGTACTATACTTCGAAAATACATTTTTTCAGTAAAGAATTTTTTACACCTTTCTTGCAGGAGCTTGAAAGTACGATATTTATCTGAAATGCCAGGAAATGGCAAAAAGGAGAATATGTTTTTCCTTTTTGCTTGTTTCACTGGCTTAAAAGTTCGATATTAGGCCGCCCCATCATTTCATTTTAACAAAATTCCAACTGAAAAAAACTTTCGATTTTCTGAGAAACATATACGCGCAGAGTTTTTTAAAAGACAAAACGTTTTTAAGCCTCTGCGCATGAAATTCACTTGTCTAGTAGCAATTTTTACAATCTACATGATTACTGTATGTACAATACATACTTCGTTTTCATGATAGAACATACGTGATGCCTCTAACTGCATGTATAAAATTCATTACAGGCTTGTACAAAAAAAAGTGCTATAATTGACAAAAACTATACAGAACAATAACCATTCTCTAATTCTAGGAAGTGGCAAAAGATGAATATGTTTCTCCTTGTCCCATATTTCACTGAGCGTAATACTATACTTCGTTTCCGAGAACCTGGTTGTAAACTCACCGTATTCTTGATTCGCGCGTATTGTTTTTTGCGAGTTTAAAACGCGGAAATTTGAATTTCTAATACGATTAATGCTAGTTTAAACTTATTTGAAACTATGCTTTAGCTAATTTTACTCAAATAATGTTCGCCAGTCTCCCAAAAATCGCCGTCAACAAAAATTTTGCTGTTTAGCAGCAATTAATTTTTCGAATTTGTTTCAAATTGTGTGAATTCGTTGTCTTGCGAATCAGGAATACTGTGGGTTTACCACCTGCTTTTCGAAAATAAGGTATAGGCCACTGTATTGTATACAGTAATGAAAAATTCTAACAAAGAATGGCACGTAATTACAAAGATTTCCGGTTTTTCATTAAACCAAAGTTTTTTCTTCTGTAAAAATCAACTTTAATAACTGATACTGAAATTTTTCAAAGATTTGTCCATTTTTGCGCAGAGGCATTTTCAGAAATGACTAAAAAACTGGGCGCGTATATGTTTCTCAGAAAATGGAAAGTTTTTTTCAGTTGGAATTTTGCTAAAATGAAATGATGGGGAGGCCTAATATCGAACTTTTAAGCCAGTGAAACAAGCAAAAAGGAAAAACATATTCTCCTTTTTGTCATTTCCTGGCATTTCAGATAAATAACGATAATGACTGATCGTTTTGTTATATTACTTGATGAAGCAGAATGTCAAGAAATCACATTTTTCGTGAATTTCTTTTTCATTTTTCGTTTTCATTAAGGCGATCAGTAAGAGGATCGATGAATGAATAAATTAACGAAATTTTAATGGCAAAAATGACCTCAAAGAGCAAGGACAAAAAAAGTGATGACGACAAAAATTGCAAACTTTTCCTGGAAAATCGATAGCGACTGATCGCTTTATTTATACATTATATGCTATCCATGTTAGTGTTTTTCAATTTGTTCAATGCATATAGGTAGTACGTACTACTGTCGGATTATGCACACAGGAGAAAATAAACATCGTAGAGACACAATAAACTAATAAACATTGTAGAGGCACAAAAAATAAAGTTAAGCTACAGCTTAACTGTTGTAGTGATGCGTCTGGCTATTTTTTACGCGGGATGTCCCGCACTCACCACCACCACCACTACAACCACAATTTCCGAACCATCCACATGGCTTGGTTAGCGCAGTTGGTAGCCCGTCTGCCTTGTATGCAGAAGGTCGAGGATTCGAGCCCCTCACCGAGCGTTATTTTTCTGATGCGACGGCCGCGTGGATTTGGGCATGCGACATTGGTGAGCATCCAGGGCCCTTCCTCCTCGAAGGGGGGAGAGGTGTTGTAGTGGTGCGTCTGGCTATTCATAACGGGGCATGCCCGGCACTCACCACCACCACCAGTACAACCACAATTTCCGAACCATCCACGTGGCTCGGTTAGCGCAGTTGGTAGTGCGTCTGCCTTGTATGCAGAAGGTCGAGGGTTCGAGCCCCTCACCGAGCGTTTTTTTTCTGATGCGCCGGCCATGTGGATTTGGGCATATGACATAACTTCCAACGCAAAACACATGAAAAAGTTAAGCTGGAACTTGCTAGTGCTCAGCAACAGCTTCGCTAAGCTGCAGCTTAACTTCTTAGTAATACCGACTTAAGCTGTAGCTTAACCAAGTTCCGTCTTAACTTTCCACACTAAAGATATAAAAATGTAGTAAACTTGCAGCTTAACTTGTCTCTCTTGCTCAGCACTGGCTTAACTTTTAGTAATACCGACTTAGTTCCAGCCAAAACTAAAATGTTTGTAAACAAATGTGGTAGTAAAAAATATTTTCAACAAATTCATTAAAAAACACGCTTCAAAATTACAAGCCTACATATCAAGGATTTTGAATACACTTTCGATCAAACACAGAATAATAACGCTCATATATTAGATCAGACGTTATTCAATCAATTGTATTGCAATTACACTTAAAATATTCAATTTTATAGTAGAAACACCAACATGTTCCATTGCCTATTCTTCGTCTAATTTAGCGAAATGCTGAGATGACAATATATGCAACTTTTCTGCTGCCCTGATAGCAACTCAGCTTTATGACAAATAGAACATTGTGTATTGGCATGATTCTACCAGGAACAGGCGAGACCAATTTTGCGACAACTGCCGTTTTAGCTCCTTCGAATTCCTGACACTTCTTTGGTGCCTGCACAAGAATTTCTTCATATAGGTCATGCGACATCACCTTGTTGATTCAATCGAATGCAATAGTTTAATATAGTTATTTGAGTAGCTTGAACTGTGAAAACCCAAAATCAAATCAATGGTTCATGTCTACAATACATAAAGCTCTCATTGTTGTGTAAATGAATATTTCGTGCAACACATCTGATACATGTACACAACTACAGCATCACAGAATAATATTTAAAAATATGAGGTATGTACATTGATATAACTCCGCGAAGCGACTATATTTTTTAAAACTCGAAGCTGAAAACACCTCTAAACCCCGCTAAAATTCCTAAATTTTTACAAGCGAGTTTGGCTTGTGTCGCTAAATTTTTAGGAGCCAATTGAAATTTTTAGGAGCCATGGCTCCCAATTGGCCTAAAAATAAAACCCTGTTGCGAATAACATTTTCCAGCATTTTGGGAGGCAAAAATCCGGAAATTTTTTCGGCGCTATGCGCCTGGATAAGAAAGGTGTTACGATGCATTATTTTGATTCCTATTTATTTTCATTGTTATGAACAGAGGTAGGTAGGGGTGAAATCGTAATTGTAAGGATAGTACTGGACATATGCCGCATGCCATGCCGCGACCCTTTTTTTCCTCTCAGCTTTTTGCGGAGGGGGTGATGTACGTACTTTCACCACACTCACCACACAAAATAATTCTGAATAAAGACCCTACTTTACGCTTTTTACGGTCAAAGAAATGTACTATTTCAGCGCCTTTTTCCTGCTCCCAATCATACAACTTGAATGTAGTAATTTATTCGCAGAGAATGGTCAGACTTTGAACATTGTCGTGTCAACTGATTCCTGCACATTTCAAGAATCGGGCACAACTACTTTTGGAAACATTATTTGAACCAGCATCATCAGGAGTATGAGCTTATTCCATCACTGATGAGACTTGCAACAATGTTTCCAATTGGAAGTGCTGATGCCGAATGTGGCTTTAGTATTATTAACCACATTTGATTCTGAATCACGATTTTGAAACCAGGTACCACTCCTGACCCGCGTCAATCGACATCGGATGTCTCAACTCATAGCAGGAAAGTATGCCACTGCTTGGGTGGAGAAATATAACCATATGCGCACAGAAGACCCAACGCAGAACTCAGAAGCGGGAAAAGGGAAAGGAGAGGATGAAGGAGAAGAATTTTAAGAACATAATCTTTTTCTTTCCAAGAGGCGATTTTTTGATTAAATCACATATTTACATAACTCATTATTTGATCTCCCAATTATATATATAAAATGATATTCTACATGTAGTATATATGAATGTGCTGATATCCTTTCCTAAAAATCACTGTATGGCACAGAAGTTGCATACTTTCCCATTATCATTTGCTCAGTAAATGTGTCAAAAAGAGCAGTGAGTAATTCCTCAGAATCACACATTCTGCAATTTTTCACGAATTACTATACCCTACTGAGGAGAGGATGAAGTCTACCAAAATTTTTTGCTATAGTGAGCTGTTTTTATGCGGGTAGTAAATGAATTTCCAAATCTAAGACCGGGGTAATACCCCCCCCCATGGGGTTCTCTGGTTATGAAGATTCATTTTCCAGCCTTGTAGAATGTAAAAATGCTTTTTAAGAATGTAAGAATGCTTTTTCCGCCCGCCCCTTAAAAAATTTCTGGCTACGGCCCTGTCTGGAGCCAGTAATCTACCAATCATAATTATTTATCAATAGGCACGCACGATTTTAATCCCAGACTTAAGGTAACTGTTCCAGGCGCGCAGCTCTGGAAAAAAGTTTAGATTTTGATACTCTATAACGCTGGAAACTGAATTTTTTCAGTAACTATTTTATGAATGAAAGGTCCAGTGTACTCGAAGAGTTTTCGATCGGGCAAACTAAAATCCAAAAATTAGGCAAACAATCAAGAGTTTGGATTTTTCAGCCTACAAGAACTTCTGCCATTGTCGTATGCTGATGATTTTTCAATCATTTTCGAAATGCAAAAGGTTTATGTTACCGAAAGCCCAAAATTATAAAAGACCGCAAAACGATTTTGTGAAAATCATTGAAAAAAATCTTGATTTTCTTCAAATACGTCAAAAAACAATACATGATCACAGGGCCGTGCGCAGGATTTTTCATGGGGGGCGGACTAAATTTTTTTTACTGAATAGCTGAAAACTTATACTGAAAATTTAACCGCAAATGTTGATTTTACGCGATACACTGTTTGTATGGGTATAACTGTAGTATGTCTCCACATTTTTACGTTTTATAATTTCTGCGTGTTTTATTATTTCTGCGCGTCCACATTTCAACTGGATTTTTTTGTTATATAGGTCATTTTTTGCGCTGATCACGAAAATGAGATCCATTTTTAGTTTTGACAAAAAATTCTGATGCAAACAGGGTGTTCCTTATGTTTTACGATGTCCATACACAATACGTTTTTATAGCAATAACTAATAGCAGGCAACATTAGGTAGGTAACAAAAAAGACAATAACGTTTGGAAACGCTGGCACCGGATATTGATCAAATAACAGAATAATAAAGAGTACAAAATCTTAAACAAGCAGCAGACACCAAATTTGTGAGTAAAAGCAGCATAGCAATTACAAAAAGAACACCCTGTTTGCATCAGAAATTTTCGTCAAAACTAAAAATGGATCTCATTTTCGTGATCAGCGCAAAAAAATGACCTATACCACTAAATATCAGTATATGTTTCATCTTAGAAACGAAAAAATTGAAATGTGGAGACATACTACAGTTATACCGTTTGTATGCTGCCTCAATGGGGGAGGCGGCCGCCCCCCCTGTGCACGGCTCTGCATGATCAAATATCCATCCTTAGCGTGCTGATGTTTAAGGATAAGCTAAAGATGCTATACTTTTTAACCGCGCAACGGAAATAATACCAAGAAACATAAATTTCTGGTATTTTCTTTTCGAAAACGCCTAAAAATGCATCGCCGGACAGGAAACCCTATAACCTTATCAAAACAGTCGTGAGGCTTTCGGTTGCACTGTGCATCTTGCAGGAAAAATTGGGTTATTAAGAAATGGAAACTATTATAATCTGACGACACATTTTCAATACAAATAAAGGATTTATGACCGCTACTTTTATTGATCTCAGATACAAAAACAAATTTTTCGAAAAACCTCGAACTATGTCAAATATAGTTGAAACATTGAAAGTTATTAATCTCAATGATCAAAGCCAGATCATAATACCAACGCCAGCTAAAAAGCAAAAAACTGAAAATAAGCGCGCAATGGGTTCATTTAAGGACTTTATTGTCAGCAACAGTGATGATGAAGAAGATAAAATTGAACTAGCAAGTATAAATATAGTGAACAAAGTTTTTTTAGTATTGTCTGCTTGTTATTATATTGTTATTTGTAGAATTGCATTTAATTGAAATTCTAAATTTCAGCATTCACAAAAAATACTTTTTTACATATTTTTGCTTTCAATTTCGAAAAATTCAAGCGCCTTGTGCCAATTCTTTTTACCGCATTTGCGATAGATTTATTCTTCTGATCTATGAACAACTTTTGAAACGTGAAATTCTGAAAGATGCTTTCTGTGTAACGTTATGCCATTTACAACACAAAATTAGGACGAATTTCAGAACTCTAATTTTGATTTTGATTCTGAAAATTTTCGATGTCAGTGATGCAAAATACGTTGAAAATGCTCATTAACACCGACTATAAGCATTTTCGAGCGAAAGGATGCGTTTAAAAAAGCTTTTCCGTACGTCGATAAAAAAATTGAGATTTTTCTCAAGGATATGGACACTGTATTCTCTATTAAACGAATGAAAGAAAGTTCTTCAGTCTTCTGGGTGCATAACTGCATATGTACGTAACATTCATAAGGTAGAGTCATATGGCCTCCTAGCAAATACTCTTCATCAGGTATTTAGAGTCATATGGCCTCCCCAAAGCGACCCCACACTCAACATTTGTCAGTTATATGGCTGGAATAGCTCAGACATATGAACCACATCATTTTTGGTAGAAAATACTCATTTTTATACAAAAGGTGGTCAAAACGTTAATTTTTCGGACGTATTTTCTATAGTTTTTTAGATAACAATCACTTTATTTTAAACCGTTTTCCGAATTTTTGGGCGAAAAAACCAAATTTTTTTACTTCAGTGGCCCCATTAAATTTTGGACAGTCGATGACCCCACTAATAGAAAAATTATTGCGTCCAGTTATGGTTCTTCATATCGCATGTTGGTCTGCGCTTGAGTCTGTACATTATCAAGTTGCTGCAGACATGCAGGATATCTCAATCGCTTGTTCTCTATACATTGCTGTATACTTGAAAATTCTTTGTCTTATTTTCGTTTAGAAATACAGCACCTGTGACACTCCCATAATTTTGAGACAAATTTTGAAAAAAACGGCGGTTGGATTGTATTTGTTGGTCAATCTCTGGTCACGAAGAAAGCGGCAAGCGAAGCTGCCTGAAAAAAATACGAGCTATATGTGGTGAGTTTATGTTTGACTCTAGGATTTCCTCCAAATGGACGTTTTGATAAAAAAAATTTGGATGAAGAAAAAAAGTTTAGAATCTTTTTTCAAGCATAAAAGCCTGGTTTTCTATGCCTTAAAAATTTCTGAATGACACAAAGAAATTTGAGCGTTTGTGTCGAATGAAATATTTTTTCAAATGGTCAAAAACTTTATTCCTCTATTTTTTAGCATTTTTAATGCTGAAAACGTAAAAAATGTGCAACGATAAGTCGTGCTCAACCACATTGTGCAATGTATATAATTAAAATATATGAATATTCAATTAGATGATATGTGTTCAAAAAAATTACTGTTCAAAATTTTATTTCCAACCAGCGTTTTTCGGGTACAGGCCTCTTTCTACATTGCAAAGATCGACCAAGAAATCTTTGTGCAAAAGAATTTTTTTGTTTCTTCTTCTTCCGAGACACAAACCTTCTTCCAAGATAGCACTTGCGTTCATGTCTTTCTGGCAGAAAAATATAGGGTATTGAAAATGCAGCTTCTGTTCTTATTTTTCTGTTGTTTACTATCTTTCCGGCACTGAGCGCCGAAAACTTTTTTAGATTCTGACATTCTAAAATGAAAATCAATTTAAGGATAACTTTTTCAATAGGCATAAGGTTCGAGAACATGTCTTTATCATTTTACAAATTAAAAAATATGTTCATACTTTCATAAGTTTGAAAAAATTCAAACGAAACTTAAAATTTCTGAAAATTGCCTCCATGATGATTATGAATTCAAACTCGGCTCCATGGTTAACATTATAGATACAAAAAAGTTGGAGAAATTGAGATTTTGACCTGTTAAATGCACCAAAATTCATTTTTTTCCTGTCAAACATTAGAGCCTGCAAAGCACCCACTTTAAATCTAAAATTGAATTAAAATGACTATAATTCACTAAAATAAAAATATATAAATCAAAATTTTAGAAGCCAAAATGGCTCCTACATCTAAAATTTCAGGAGCCATTTCCAAATTTTTAGGGGTCCAAGCCCCTAAAATGACGGAAAAATCCTGCCTTCAGATACCCCAATCATCTATAGGTACAACCCTAACATTTTCGGACTTTGTAGATTTTTGAAGCACAGAGTTCGCTGGCGTAGAAAATATTTCATGTTTTCAGGAAAAACAGCTCAAAAAGCGCGGCTGTGAAGCAGAAACTTTTGCCTTTGCAAGTATGGAAAGAATTCTGATATATTGCTCTATGTTTATTGTGTTCTCTATTAAGGATGCCAACGAATTTGAAAAGCGACGAAGCGATGTTAATAATCAGCTGAAACTTCTCAAGAAATTAAATAACGATGTAAAAGCTTACGTCGCGACCTTGGAAAGTAAATTTCGCCAACTGTCCGTGTGTGTCTGGAGTTTTTAACGCAAAAATTTTGACTGTATTTCCTCTCTAATCATGCTCTTAAAATGTGGAACGTTCATAACACGTCATTGGGATAAATACTTGTATCTATGTTCTATAGATTTACTTCGGACAGAAACTCGACTTGTGCAAAATGTCGGCTCAACTTCAACGGATCTGAAGCATTTGTCCGAAATTTGGAATAATGTATTGACAGAAAAAAGCAAGCTAAATGCAGACTATGTGAGCGATAAATTGCTCTCAGATTCAAACTCCAATTTAGATAATTTTTAGACTCAGTCTTACAATGCCATAACGAGTCATTCGATCAAAGATTTGCAAATTGCGCAATGTTTATTAAGTAAAAATTTAAAGAAATGGGACACATTATCGCAAGTAATCATGTTTGATTTTAATTATTCTGCTATACAAATTCAATTTGAAATATTTTAAATATAGCACTGTCTGAAGGAGAACGAGAAGTTCTCAAAGCTGAAAGAAAAAGAGAGAAACAATCAACAACACGCAAAACTCGAACAGGTGAATATGTGAATCTAAAATGTAAATAGTAGTTGAAATTACAAGGTCAAATTATATTCATTTCTAGAGTTGAAAATGAAGCTGTTGTGTGTAGATATTTACTCTGCCTGGCTAATTATTTCGTGTTTCATACGAATTTCTTATCTAAGTTTGTATTTTGAACGGTATGTTTATTTCTAGATTGTAAAAGCTTTATTTTACCTTATAATCAGTGCTCAGCAATAGCAGAATTTCTTGTTGGTTGAAGAATCTAAATTTTTGGTTGGTTGCCTGATAGTTGATTTCTGGTTGCGTGTTTTCAGCTTGAAATTGATATGAGTTCTAAACTTTTGACCGAGTTTATGAAAAATGGTTGATTTTTACTTATTAGGTTTTCCATATGGGTTTTCCGTTTTCCATATATTATCTACCTGATTAAAAACATCAGCACATTGTCCATGTCTGCCTGTAGCTTGATTATTTCTTTCGTAGCGCGATCTTGTAGCTAAATTGTAATAATACGTAGTTTTAAGTTTTACAGCAAGAAAAAACTGTCGAAACCTTGAAACAAGATTTCTATGCATTACACAATCAGCTGTCCGCCGACATGAAGCGAATGTTTGAAGGTGTATCCGACATTTTCGATCCAACAATTGATAAACTCGTTGCCTTAGAAGTGAGAAGTTTTGTAAAATTTTTCGTAAAAAATTTCATCAACAAATTTATGAGAATAATTCAAGTATTATTTTTTGGATCAGTAAAAATCGCGGTGTATAAGTATGGCAATGTTTCACCGATCTTAATTAGGCAACAGCTATCAAGGCTAACTGACTTTCGCTAATACCGATCGAAATGAGATAAAATAGCGCTTAATCTTCGATTTTGATTTACTCCATTATCAGAGGTCCCCAAGGTCAGGTTTTTCAGGTAGGGGTAGAGTTGAAAATTTTCGGGGGTAGTGTAGCTAGATGTCCACTAAACACTGCATTTTTTCTCAAAATTAGGCACCCAGTGATCAATTTTAAGGACTTCAGGTATGGGCAACACACCCCTCATACCCGTCCCCATGGGGTTGTCCGTCCATTATTGTTCACTTTGCATCGTCCGCATGTTATCGTTTTTTGTATTGAAGCACCCAAGTTCCAATTTCCCATATGCGATAGAAAATGTCCGTTTTTGCTCTTTGTAGATCGATTACAACACGAAAATGCAGAAATTGTACTCGACGTTATGCTCTAAGCTCTCTGTCGACGCCTACGGGGGGTCAGACAAAATCTACTTCGATCAAATCGATCGGAAACTGCAAGCCATAAAATTATTGTCGATAGTCGCGGAATAAAATTATGCATCATAACTCACGTTGCAACGGGGTGCAATAAAATTTGTAAATTTGTCGATAGTTTTTGCTATTTATTTCTGAACATTATATAATTGTCGCTAAAAGCTGCGTTTTTCTTTTTTTCTAACATGATTTGGTGTGAGTCTAATTTTAAAAGACACTAGGATTTTGGGGCCGGTTGCCCTGAACAAAATAATCGTGAAAGTTTTGCCCATAGAAGAACACGAGAAATTAGAGATTATCGTGATTTCGCGTTTCTTGTTAGTGAAATCGAACCGTTCGCTGCTGGAAGTACTGCATATCTCAAGCGAATGTTACAAAAATTGTCGGAATTACAAATGTTCTTACTAAGATTTTATTGAATTGAAACAATTGTTTTGTAGTTTCTGGTTCAAATCTGTATCCCAATTTATACTTCTGTAGTATGACTGTTTTCAAAATTTTATTATTTTCAAGTGTTGTTTTTTACAGGTCAGCCATCTATGCGTCTTCCACCATTTTCAGTTCGGCGGTTGAGGTATTCTAGCATAAAGCAAGATGTTCGAACGACGGCCAAATCTAAAGTCGTGACCTCGCCCCGGAAACTAAAACAAGAAAAAATTGACACTAACAAGATTAGAAATGTGGGAATTATTGCTCACATCGATGCCGGTAATGATCTCGTCAATTCTGAGCGACTTATAGTTTGTAAAATTCAAATTTTTTTATCATAGGAAAAACAACGACAACGGAGAGAATGCTTTACTTGGCAGGTGCAACGCGATATATAGGAGATGTGGATAGCGGAGACACTGTAACAGACTACATGCAGCAAGAAAGAGAACGAGGTTAGTGAATGTTTTGCCGGAAAGATCGCTCGGATCAGACATCTCAAAATCTAAAGTTAAGGTAGGTGTAAAATACGAATTTTAACCGTACCCGTGACCTTTTTTGTTCGATCGTTGTGTCTCGTCGCGGGGATGTGATTTGTAATTCCGTGGTTCCGAACTCCATATAACATCCTGCTATACTACTCTTCTTTGTCTCACTGATCTGACACTTTTTGTTACTGTATACCATACATGTAACGGGGCCCCGAGTTTTGGGGGGGGGGGGGTCAGTAATTCTCTGAATTTTGGGGTAGGGGTCTCTCAAGAAAAAAAATCGATTTTTCCACAGAAAAATTTCGCAAAATAGTTCAAAAAAATAGTATTTTTTATAAAAAGACCGAAAAAATGTATTCATGGCGCGAAGCGCTGAGAAAATTTGCATTTTAGATCATTTTTTGTTCGAAAATAATTGACATTTTCCAGTGTTTTTCAAATCAAAAGTATGGGAGTCCCAACGGCTACCATATGGGGGGTTCCCAAAGCACTTCCCCCCAATTACATGTGTGCTGTATACACATAATACCTGTGATATTGTCAATCGCTAATTTTTTTCTCATTCATTCCACAAGCAAATTATACTCTGCAACTTTTATAAATGTAAATTTCGTTTCTCCTTGACCGCTATTGAGTTTTTCCACATGACTTGCACAACATTTTCTCCAAAATCAAATGCGTATGTGGTCTTTAGACATGTGGGATGTATCGGGTCGTAGCATATTTTGAAAATATCGGGTCCTGGACTAAAATTTTGAGAATACCGGGTTCGGGTCCAGAAAAATAGTCGAGTAATTTCGGGTCTGGGTCCGTTATATTTTTCCACACATTAATTTGTGTGACATCATTTAGACGCGACTTCTGAGAGATTTGGCCTATTATAAGTTGGAAATTAATCATACATACACATAGGGGGTAGGGGGGGTAAACCCCTATACCTGAGACCCTGGCCACCTCCCCCTTGGCCCAAAAAAATCGTCAAACACCCCCTGAACTTTTTCAAAGACAGGTTTTTTGATGATTTTTGTGCATATTTTGTATGAAAAACCGGCTTTCAGAACTTTTTTTTGTTTTTTGCTCACCCCACCCCCCCTACCCCTTGGAAAAAATTCCCATGGACCCTCCCCCCTGGAAAATTCTTGCCGTTTATGTCTGAAATTAATAATATCTGAAAGTGAGATATTTTTAGTGGTTTACATGCTGAGTATTGTGACGGCATTCATTCGGCACATTGGTCAAAGTTCGCGTACCTACAGGACTCCAAAAGTTGGAAGTTTTACATTTTTTGGCATTTCTCAACCTCTATACGTGTTTCGAAATTAAAATACCTAACGGAATGTTCATTAGGTGTGACAAAAAAATTTTCTGGTATCTTAGTTTACAATTTTTATGTTATTTTAAAGTATCAAAGATGGAGTCAAGTAATCCGAAAAAGTCATTCGAAGCTTTTTTGGGCACCTTCATATAAGATGCAGCGGAATTTTCTCTTTATTTCTGTAACCACTAATATCCTACATATTGTGTTAAAATTTAAATCAGGTTTGTGCACCGTTTTGGGAGCTGCAAACGTCTGCACATCTTGAAAATTGATACAAAAATATCGTTTGATGCCATTATATATGCCATCAACGGAGATGCAGGAAACATTAAAAACGTTCGGATTGGACGAATAAAAAGAAAAGATGTAGATTGAGTCACTAGCAAAATTTCATTCTATTCATAATGATTGTGCAACGGGCATGCCTGTAAGAGGTCCGACCAGTTGGAGGTAAGCCCAGAATCTGAGTGGGGGGTAACCCCCAAAAAAGTCGAAAAAATTTCGAAAAATTTCCCAAAAAAGGTTGAAAAAAGCCACTTTTTTCCCAATTTCTCCGAGTTTGGGGGGGTGGGTATAGAGTTGACCAACTTGGGGGTGGAGGTTCCGATATTTGGGCGTAGGGTTCGACTAAGTTGGAGGTGAGTGTCTCCCCCTGAATCCCCCCAATTACAGGTATGGCAACGGGGTGTCTCTCAAGAGATGAACAGATTTTTTTTCTCAATAATTCAGTTGAAAAAGTCGAAGCTGCGAATATTGTTTCAAAGTAAATGACATCTGTCTGACTCTGGCCTATGTTATAAGGTGTGGGAAAATTGTCTACAATTAAAGGCATCTCGTTTTACACCACTTGAGGTTAGCCAGATGAAATTAAATGAAACGATAGTTGAGGAATGTAGTGCCTTTCAAATACAACAAAGGGCATTGGAATAAACCTCGCGTTTTCCTCTAGGTAAACGTCAAGGAATGACTCGATTTCTGGAATTTAATGAAATTTTTTAACGTTTTGACCTTTCATTTGAAGCATGTCGTTCTGCAATTATAGGAGTTAGATGAATGAAAATTTACCAAGGCTTCAAGCCACATTTTTTTCTTCTAATTTATTATATAGGTAACGATGAATCCTGTTTTCTCAGAACTTTATTGGTCAAGTATTTATTCATATTCAAAAAGATATTCGAATGGCAGTGCAGTGTGTGCCAATCGCTACAACTCCCAAAACGGTACACAAATTGGGATAAAATTTTAACAGAATATGTTGGACATTAGCGCCTCAGAAATGATGAAAAAAATTTTGCGGTATCCTACGGGAAAGTGTTTGGAAGATGTCCGAATGATTTTTTCGGCTTTTTTCCACCTTCTTCTGGACACGCAAAGAAGTGTAAACGAGTAAAAAATCGGAAAAAATTTGGGTATAATAAATTTTCAATTTATCATATTCGAGATCGAACTTCTCAGAAACTGCGCCTTTAAATAGATATGAGAGGGACAACATCATTTTGTAATCGTGTGGTTTGGTTGAGACAAAATAAGTGGATTCGAGTCATATACATATATATATATATATGGTATATATATATATATATATATATATATATATATATATATATATATATATATACAGGGCCGTATCCAGGAATTTTTGATAGGGGGGGGCGACTTCAAAAATATAGACAATTTTGAAGTGTCAAGAAAATATAGCGTAGTGTAGCGACATATGTGAGTTGAAGGTTTAATAAGGCATATTTTTCTTCAAAATTTTATTTCAACAATCAACAATAATAATGCGCACCGAATCCGTACAACTGCAGATCACTGAAAAACATCACAAAAAATAATTTAATTTAAAGTTTTAGAATGAAAATTCAAGGATATTTGAATAGGTAATATGAACGTCAGTGTCACTAGTTTCCACCAACTGCTATTTATTACAACAAGGGCTGGAAAAAAATTTTTCGTTACAACGACAGGGGGGGCTACCGCCCCCCCGCCCCCCCTCTAAATACGGCCCTGTATATATATATATATATATATATATATATATATATATATATATATCATACATGTAATTGGGGGGAGTGCTATGGGAACCCCCCTCCCTGAAATCGTCGACCATATAGCTAGCCATTGGGCGACCCCCCCCCCAGGACTTTCCAATCCTATGGCTAGCCATATGGTAGCCCTAGGGACCCTCATAGTTTTAGTCGGAAAAATACTGAAAAATGTCATTTTTTCCATGAAAAATGTCAATTTTTGAACAAAAAATGGTCATAAACGTCAATTTTCTCGGCGCTTCGCGCCATAAGTACGTATTTTATCATTTTCTAGACAAAAATTACTAGTTTTTAAACCGTTTTTTCGGAATCGAATTTTTTTCCTTCAGGGACCCCTCCCCCCAAAATTTTGGGAATTACTGACCCCCGGCCCCAAAAAAGTGCTCCAACCCTCCCCCCAGACCTCGGAGCTCCGTTACATGTATGATATATATATATATATATATATATATATATAATATATATATATATATATATATACAAGGGCGTAGCCAGGATCTTTCTAAGGGGGCGGAAATTTTTTTTAAATCAAAAATGGTAAAAAGTGTAATGCCACCATGTGAGATTATTTCTGCACTTTAACACATTCGGGTTTTTCCAAAAAAGTGTATGTACACTCAGAAGTTAACTTTATTAAGTACGCAAAAAAATCACTGGTTGCAAATATGTATTTACGTAACGACTAACAATTCAGCATCAACAGATGTTAACCGGTTTAAACAAATCAGCACACAATTTTTAAATCTTAAAATCCAACCTACGTCGATTTTTAATCGCGAAATTGTCAATAACTTTTTCAACGCATAATTCAGCAATTTATGTTTGCGAAACTTTCTTTGAAAATAATTATGGACATCAATACAGTACCTATCTACACCAATGCTAAAATGAATCAAATGACAGCTGAGGTAAGCAAAGCAGTAAGCACCTATAGGCTCTTAAGCGCAAATGATATTCATTTTACGAAAAAAATTTGGATTGTCCAAGGAGGGGGCGGCCGCCCCCCGCCCCCTCTCGCTACACCCATGTATATATATATATATATATACTTTTTTGTGGCTTTCAAAAATTGCGACCCGCAAGTCACCCGCAACGGAAAAAAATTTTCGGGTCGCAACCCGCAACCGCATTGCGGTTTAGTGCAGTTTATGGACTCCCAATGAGTTCTCGAGTATTTTTTTGCGGTTCTAGTAGCCCCAGTCGATACAGTATATCGTCACCACCAGAGAAGAAGGTGCTACTTTGAATTTTTGGAAAAATTGAGATAACGGGCGCTAGATCCATTGTTGTATGACGCTTTCTACATTGTCAGAAAACGTGCTACGTACGAGAGTCAATATTATAGGAGATAGACAGGTTCAAAATACTGATATAAAAGTGTATTATGTTTATGGAGCTTCAAAAGGTTGTTTCAATCATCTGTCCAACCGAGTGTGATAGCTTGAACCTGGAAACTGATAATTTTTGATTTCCTACGATTTTTGATTGGCCATTATTGATTATTCCTTATGATAAAGGTGCCATATACAGCAAATTTAGCTGATTAGTCATGTGGGAAAAGGTGCTGTATACACTTTCCGCCATAGCTAGTGTCTCTTGAGTATTAACATGACTGTCATTAAATATGTCCACGAGTAACTTGCTTTGAGGAGCAAACTCTAGCTTAAACAGGAAATAATTTGCCTTTTGAAGAATGAAACATTCAGACACGTTTGAAGCCGATTTTCTCAAAACAAAAAATTCTGTATGTAGCACTTTCTTCCCTGGTGATGACGATATTATAGAAGAAAATATCTCCAAACTTCAAGGTCTGATATCGGATTAATAAAATTTTTAAAAGAAGTTAGTGTAAATTTTTTAGATTTTGTGTTTTTTAAAATTATTATCAATCGCCTTAAAAGCATCCATAAATAGTGCGATGCTGATCTGATTGCCTTTCCTGGACAAAAGTGTGAAAACCATCTCCCTCATAAACACGCACGTTTAAAAAATTAGAATTGAATTGATAAATTTACCCTGAACAACCTTGCATCTCTTAAATAATTTATGGTTTGAAATTGCGGTGAACTATGCTTACCATTGCGTTTTTCTTGAATCGCACGAAAGTATTCCATTGTGAGAGCCGCAATCGAACCACACTTGCGGGCCGCAAAAAACCGGCCAACTATGCCTACGGCTTTAGTACCCATGCAGTTTGAGCATACAAGCATTTGCTGCCCGGGTTTTTTGTACCATATATGAATTGCTATTTGCTACCTGTTTTTTTTAACACAGAACTTGCTCCATTTGCACTTTTTTGACAGGAGCCCAGTTACTACTAGGGGATTTGGCCGTTTATTCTTTCTCTGCATGGATTTTCTTAAACAAAATTAATTACTACCCCGACAAAATCACCAGTTTATCCTTTCACAATGACTAATCATGCACAGGTATGACCAGGAAGTCGTTGGTCTCAGGTATCAGCTGACCATTAAGTCATTTTTACTTGGGTAGTAAACAATATTCCAAGCCTAAGACCGGGACCCCCATACACTCCGTTATGCGAGAGTCGGATCATATCATAGGCACGTTACCGCGGTCAAATCATCTGGATACAGGGTAGTATCACAAAAAAGCTCCAAATTACACTGAGTGTGAATTTTCAGTACGAGAATGTGTTATTTGACGTGTCAGAACCTCATATATGCCTGATGCTCGTATATTGAGTTGAGTAACTATTTTTATATCTGCTAGGAAATACTTTTTGATCGGTCCGAAAAAATAGCATAATCTGTGTTTTTAAATCAGACTAGGAATGTAAAGGAATGCTTTCGCAGAGGAAGCGATTTGTTTTCTGCCTCGGAATTTTTTGCGTTCCGAATCTCATTTTTTAAAATAGACCATAGGAAGATTACAACGCGGATATTGTTGGATAAAACCGTAGAAAATGAAGTTGTATCTGCCATTATTCTATTTTCTAATGAAAGAGTAGGAGGAATAAATTCCTGTCTCCAAACATTTTATGATTAGGAAACTCGAAACGTAACACAACACAAATAGTTTGCTTTGTCAAATCTCATTACCTAATTCCCAGATATTGTTCAGGCGGAAATGATATTTTGCTGTTTCCAAGAGTAAAGAAAGCTCAGCGATTACTATAGTTGTTTGTTCAAATGAGAAACGCACGAAACTTTTCTGCTGAAAACGTAGACGAGGAAATAAAGCTTAATTCTTCTAGTTCATTTCTCTGCACACATGCACAAAAGGGGGGTTATGGGGAGGTAAACCCTCCTGCCTTAGACCCTGGACATCCCTTCCTGGTCCGAAAAAAATTGTCATGCACCTCTCCGTGAACGTTTTCGAAGACAGTTTGATTGAAGATTTTTAGATTGTGTCTCACTTTGGCGCCCGTCTCACTTTGGCGTCCAACGTTGTAGGCGCCAAAATGAGACTGTTGTCTTCCTTTGGCGTCCGTCTCACATTAGCGCCCTTCTCACTTTGGCGCTCATTGTTTAATAATGACTTTTTTGGATGTCCTAAGTTGGCGTCCGTCTCACTTTGGTTCCCTAGCATAGTCTGCTTTTCGGCATTCATGCTGATCATTTAATTGGGTGCATTCCCATTCCCCGAACGTTCTGCTTCCCCGAAATTCCTCTTTCCCCAAAGAATGCTACAAAGCTTTTTCTCGAAAGCCCCCATTCCTCAAAATTGTCAAATCCTGTTTCCCCAAAATAGACGAAGGGTATTTTTAAATTGCATTTTGTAAATTGCTAATTTTCCCTAAGAACATTGTAAATTGTAGGATTTCGCACAAAATTCGCACGGTAATAAAAATTAGTGAAAAATTGGAAAAAAACCATTTCACGTTTGATACGCTTAGCTTCAACTACGGATCGGGTAAAGCGCACAAAGTGGATTGTAACTGTGATCCAGATTTGACACGAACTTTAGCATGAGCCATGGGATTTCCATGACTGTTGCAAGAAACGCATTCGAAGTACATGACTTCACCATCGATGGCCAATCGTTTAACTTTTTTTCTTTTTGAACAAATAAAAAAGATCCGGATGAACTCTACTTTCACAAACGACCATTGACATTTGACCATGCAAAGACAGGATAAAGCGGGCTTCCTCGAAATCAGCCATTTTAGTTTCATGAAAAGTGTTTTTATTGAGTGAAGTTTAACAGGGTAACTGATTATTATATTTTCCACAATTTAGAGAGAGTGGTCTGGGCCATTTGTAGCCATTATGGTAATGTAAAACTGCGCGTGAAATTTGGATAGATGAAGGTGAGGATACATCGCTTGTTTATTAGGACATACAATGCGCCACGGTAGGACCGGCGCTAAAGTAAGACGGGCACCAAAGTGAGATGGGCGCCAAAGTGGGGCACAGCTTAGGCGTCAAAATGAGACGAGGCGAAAAGTGAGATGAGCGCCAAAGTGAGACTACCGATTTTTATGCCTATGTTGTATGAAAAACATGCTTGCGGAGCTTTTTTTGTTTCTTTGCCCACCCACCCTCACTATCCCTCGATGAAAAAAAACTCTGCCCTGGAAAATTCTTGCCGTGTATGTCTGTTGCTCAGCGTCGTATTCTTTTCGATTAAGTTTTTTTATATCAGCCTAAAATGACTGAACATCATTTCATTTGACATGAATGATTTTTTTGTTCTGTTCATTGATGATACATGTATCCAGGCCTGTACCCAGAAATTTTTTCAGGTTGAATTCCAAAAATGTTTCAACATACGTCTATCACCTATCATTACATTCTGATAATGGAGATGCTCACCGTTTTCTTCCTAGAAGGTTTTTTCCACATGAGAACCATACCCAAAATTTGTTTCCTCATTTTTCAAAAATATTTCGCTTTTTAAAAACGTTTATAGTGTGACCAAATGACCACGAATGTTTTTTCTTCATTTTAGGAGCATATCCAAACAATCTGATGTTCAAGGAGTTAGTAACCTGCAAAACTGAAAGAATAGAGAAAATTCTAAGAAAATTTACATTGAGCTGACGATCGACACATTGGTTTAATGTTGTACAACAGTTGAAAGCATATTAACGATAGGTTTCTTATGAATTCATCTGCTATTAACGTTTCTGTGATTCAGATTATGAATATCGAATTTCATGTATTTCTTGTTTTCTGGGTTTTTCATTCTAAAATGTTGGAAAATGAATTTTCGCCACAATATGCGAATTAAAATCATACTAATAGATTATAATTTTGCCTCTCATTGTTTTAGAATACAAAAATTTCCCATTTTTTAAATTGTAAAACGCTGGAAAATGAATCTTTGCAAACAGTCATTGCTGAAAAGAGGAGCTCTAAATTTACAGTATAGAATAATGTCTTCAATCTTCATCGTTTATAAATGTAAAAGTTCGCTTTGAAAATGTTAGAAACGTTCCAAGCCAACGAGAGAAAAAATTCAGATGATTGACCGAAAATCTCAATTTTCGGCAAAACACTGGCTCAACGAATAAAAAAATTGATAGAGCAATTCAATAGATAGAAACTATTCAAAGTTAATTAGTATGTGGAAGTAGATACGCTGCACTTGATAGAAAACAATTACAATAATAACACATGACCGGCGCGAAGGGCCGTAAAATTTGAGATTTTGGCGTTCTAAAATGATATTTTTGGTTGGAGCTGCATTATCAGACTGGCTAAAAATTTTTGGTTCGATTTCATTTCAGTTCACCCCTCCCCCATCCCCACCCATTTACTAGCTTGCGTGTACTCCAGGTTCTCAATATGAACGGCGTATTAAAATTAAAATACATCAAGCCGGTTGATGTTTTCGTAGTATACAAATTAATTCTAATATGATTGATTCTATGCGTAGTCTTCAGTTCATTTTCTTCAGGTATTACAATCACTTCTGCTGCTGTTACATTCGACTGGGAGCAGCATAGAATTAACCTAATTGATACGCCTGGTCACGTTGATTTCACTCTCGAGGTGAATAGACAGTTTTTATCACTTGCGCATGTGTCCTCTGAGCCACATTACTAATAATCGAAGTCACTTCTCGTCATAGTATTTCCCCCTTACAGGTGGAACGAAGCTTACGAGTTTTAGATGGCGCTGTGACTATTCTGGACGGCTCTAAGGGAGTGGAAGCTCAAACTCTAAAAGTTTGGTCGCAAGCGAGAAAATTTGGCGTTCCTTCCCTGATTTATTTGAATAAAATAGATAAAACAAGTAAGTTTATTGTCGCATCCTGTTTTTTATGGGTAAAAGACTTTGTTATCGAATCCAAGAATTTTCTGGCTCAATCATCATTTTTATTTAACTATTCAATAGATGCTTCGGTCGACAAATGCTTACAGTCAATCGAAGAGAAGTTGAAACTTAAGCCAGTTCTGCTAAATATACCATTAAGCGTTGGTCGAACGTTCCGTTCTCTGACAGACTTGATAAATTTAAAGCAAATCATTTGGTCAGAAGAAAATCCTGACGGAAAATCTTTCGATATAACTGACATTGAGGTAAACTTTATACAATGTGAGCATTGATTTTCTTACTTTTTTACATCGCATATTTGTGTTATTCTTATGTTTCTCCCCATTTGCTTTTATGTTTTAAGCACCCATTTCCTTTCGTTATTTCTTGTGCTTGTTGTCTATGTTTTCTCTGCTTTTCATGCATTCCTTCTGATTCTGTGTTTATTTTTTCTACTTTTATACCGATATGTTTTTTTACTTCACTTTTGATCTACTATTGTGTATATTATATATATTTTTCTACTTCAATTTTCTTTCCTTCGTGGCCACGCTCATATTTATTGTTTTTAGTTTTCGATTTTAGAATAATTCTGCCAATTTTGAACGAATCCAGCATTTACGTGAACGTTTGATCGGAACTTTGGCCGAAATTGACGAACAACTAGCCGAGCAAGTCTTATCCGTCAACTGTTTGCTCGATATTCCAGTCAATTTTATCAATAAGGCCGTTAGGAGCTGCCTTATTTCATCCACGTTTGACGATCAGTCTCCTTCTTTGCAAAAAGTCGTACCTGTTTTATGTGGTAGTTCGGCTCAGAAAGTCGGCGTGCAACCGCTTTTATCCGCAATATGCAAATTTTTGCCGTCGCCCCTCGAACGACCTCGACTTTTCACGAAATTTTACGGCAATGATTCATTATGCGCATTAGCCTTCAAGATTATAACACATCCTCATCTTGGTAAAAAAAAACTGTTAATCAGTTGATCTTATCGTCTCATAGCCAATCTTTGTATTCATAAATTTTGCTTCACCAACTTTCCGAATGAAAGTTGAAAATCTGGACTTTACCTGAATTCAGTTCCAGAAGGTATTGCTGTTTGACATATTTATCCAACTGATTGGAAGCCTATTGCCCTGGGTCGTGTTTCATTACATTTGAATTTCAGAATCGTTGTTCAATTTCCGTTTCGGTATGTGCTGATCAATTTCCTACGGCGGATTCAGAATCCAAAATCCGATCAAGTTTTGACCAGAAAATTTTAAACTTCAACTTCAGATCGATTTCAAAATATAAATGATTTCTACTCATTCCAATATTTTCCGTTTTCTCCTTGCCGAGTATTCAAATTTAAAATTTGGAATGTCTATACTTATATTTTTTATTTAAAATTCAGACTATCTGTGCAATTGAAACTTCAACGGCTTTGTCTGATTTTGAATTTCTATAGCCTTCTCCACAACGATTCGTTTTTCATCTTTCAGGTTGTTTAACCTTCCTGAGGTTGTACAGCGGCACTTTAAAACCGAGTACAAAAATTTTCAACGTCAATCGCAACCGGAGTGAGCATATTCAGCGAATTTACGTGCCAAACAGTGATGAAATGATCGAAGTTGAATCCGTATCGGTGGGAAATATAGCATGCGTTCCTGGTTTACTATCTACAGTTACTGGTGATACAATAGTAGAAAGCGAAACTAGAGCTAAAGAAGCTAAAGATGCTTATAAACAGTTTGCTTCGAAGAATATTGCTGCAGGTAAGGATTCTCATGAGAAAGTTGCCAATATTTAATGAAAGGCATGCCATTTCATTGTTGTAGTGAACAGTGTTTTTTTAATACTCGTTCCATTTGTATAGCTACAAACGGTACTGCAAAATTCCACACACATAAAACAGTTGATCACGAGGCACAGAACATGCACTAGTAAAATACTCCACAAAAAGCTTTTATTATTATGCCATAGCTGCTAGTTTGTCGTTATCGATGCGGACGCATAACAAACAAGTTCATTGATACTGAATACTGACGGCTGTTAAATGATGGAAAATATTTTTGCGCTCAAATCTTCGTTTGTACTGGTACAAAAGGAGCCAAAATTTTCGTTTGTACTCTGGACCGTTTCGTTTGTACAGTACGAAAAAACATTGGTAGTGAGTTCTTTTCAAATTCGACGAAATATCTAATTTCTGAGGTTTTCTAATCAGCTGAATCCAAGTGCTTGAAATCGTATGTTCTCTTGAATTTGTGATTTAATTTTCGTTAGGTGTATCGAGAATCGACGACATTCATACAACGTCAGATAATAAATTAGTTTTGGCTAGTATCGAGGCTCCAGATCCAGTATTTTTTTGTTCGATTGAGTCGCCAAGTTTAGCTTTGCAGAAAAAATTCGATTCGGCGTTAGAAATTTTAGCTAAAGAAGATCCCAGCTTAAGGTGAAAAACTTTTGTGAGGAATCGACTTTGAGATTAGAGACAAGAAGCAATGCTGAACATATGGGAGCGTGGTTTCTAGGTAGTTTTGTGTTTTGATTTGTTGTCCACTCTGAGCATTTTCTTCGCCGGATGTCAACTGCGCACTTTCTCGACATTTTGCTAGAACTAAAAATTATCTGATTTCTGGCTAGTTGTGTTGTTCTTCCATTTCATAATCTACAGCTAATCGAAAGCATTCACATAAAATAAATTAATCCAGATTTTTCCGGATTCAAGTTCCCATTTGTTCGATCAATATCGTATGATGACCAAATTTTTGCTTCTTCGACTTTAAAAAAAAAATCATCCTGCATATGACCAACCTCGAGTCATTTCAAATTTATTTGTCTCCTAGATCATCAGATGATTATGCTTGCGTTTATATTCAACTTTAAGACCCCTTGTATTCTGTGTTTTTTCACCAGTCTTCTTTTAGAATATCTGTCGATCCCGATTCATTACAAACCGTTCTTCGCGGAATGGGCGAGTTACAAATCGAAATTATCAAAGATCGTTTGAAAACCGAATTCGGTTTGGACGTTTTTCTTGGCGCCGTTCAGATTGCTTACAAAGAAAGTTTGAAATTTTCAACGACGACCGTTGAAGATCGGCACGAAATTTCCGAATCGCAAAATAATAAGAAAGTTAACGTGTGTGTGGGCCTACGCGTTCGAAGGAGCGAAATGAATATCGGCTCGTTGAAATCCATTTCCTTGGCGAACGTTCGTCATGATTATTTCGGTCATTTAGCCAATATTCCGGATCATATACGGCAAGCTATATTAGACGGATGTATCAACGCTTGCTATCACGGGCCATCCTTGGGATATCCTGTTCAGGTAAGCTGTAGCATGCTCGTTATAGAGTGGTTAGAAAACGCTATAAGCTCGAAATTCTGACTTCGAACGGTTATGATGGTATGTTTTACATTTACTCAACTCAAATTTTTCGCTGGGATGCCAGTCAACTCTCCTCCATCTGCGAATTAGATTACAGCCAGCTAATGTGCTGATCTGGATCATACAGGTATTTTCGTCTGCCCAAACACCACCCCAACTAAGTGGTTTAAATGCCGTCTTCATGTCTTCATCCATATTTTCTTCATCTGCGTCGATAATTTCTTGGTCGACTCTTGTTTTTTCTCTAAATTTGATAATTTTCGGATTTTGTCAAAGAATGTTTGGAAATTATCAATAGTTCCACGTTAAATTTTTCTAATCGATCTGCGAACCTCGGGTACCAAGGAATCTCTCGAATGTGACATTACATTGTTTTTGAATGAAAAAATTAACCAAGGGTCTTATTTTTTGGTTATAAACAGTAGTCAGTTGCAACTTTTTATTTCGGTGTTAGAAAATTTCTTGCAGAAGAATCGTTATCTGGAGCTCCTAATTCACCAAGAATTTAGAAATGATTTCAATAATAAAAAAACAAGATGTAGAACTTTATACAAGTTTGTTAACCAATTGAAAACGTCAATTTCGTCTCCAACTAAGGATAAGCAATGATATGCATAAAAAGTTTTTTTACATAAGAAGAAAATTTATAGTCTGTTTTTTGTAAAATGCTTGTAAATTGGAAAATGACAAAAATTAGGGCTGTCGTCGAAATGTTTTACACAAGGCTATAAAAAATTTTGTCGAAAAATATTTCAAGGTTACTTGAGTATGCTCACAAATTTTTTGTCCTATGTGGAATTTTTAATAAAAACAGACTATATACATCTTGAACTTTTGACTACGGTGTAAATAAAAATTTGACCAACAAACAGTTTCACTGAAGTTCTCTTTAAATGTTACTCTGTCATGAATTTTTGAGAAACTTATCTAGAAAAAACAACTGAGTTTTTCAAAGTCATCTGGGTATGTTCTTCGTAGGATATTTATTGTTTCTTTCTGGATATCCTATTGATTAACATCAATTCTTTTTATAATTTTTGCAGCACATATTCGAAAATGAGATTTTCGCACATTTTTAGCATTTCAATATGTGCAACGCTCTTCATGAACACAATAGCCAATGAAAAGTTGTATTTATAAAAAAAGTATTATAATAATAATAATACGTATTCTTCTTTAATACGGGTTACTGCATATAATTTTTGTACGTTGTTTTAAATTTTGCACTCAAAAGTGTTCATCGTCGAAGACCTCACAGAATATGAATTCAGAAAAATCATAATTTTGTGGAAGAAATTACTGGATTAGTTAAACACGTTTCCATGTTTCAAAAAGAAGGGTTTTTTGTCTGTCGTTGTTCTGCAGTCATGGCACTTTTCACTGACCATATAACAACTCGCCTAACGCTCTGAATATCATGAACGCATTACTTTAAGAAGACAATGAATTTACTTGTGTTAACCAGGTGATATTCATTATTTCAAATTTCAATGTCAACTTGAAATTTACGGATACATGTTAATCAAAATTGGCGACGAGACAATCCGAATTCAATTATGTGTTAAAGATAAGAGCTGTTGTGTTATAAAGGGAAGATAAGCATATAATTTTCTCGAGTTAGATTGACGGATATTGCAAAATGTCATATGACATTCTGAATTCCAAATTTCCTTTTCAGGATATTCACGTGACCTTGACAGAGTTTGTCATGTCGCCCAACGTCAACACTTCGTTGATAAACGCTTGCGCTCACGCTTGCCTGTCTAAAATATTCAACCAAATACCCGGAGATGTGCTGGAACCGGTGATGAGAGTGACTATAACCGTACCCGAAATCTACAGTCATTTGATACAAGGCGAACTGTCCCGCCGTCGGACTAATGTAAGTTTCGGAACATGTCAAGTGCATTTCTACGCAGACTTTCAGCAGGATTTATAGAAAAGCTTGCGGCCCATCTGCACTTTTTCGCTAAAAAACATACGCAAGCGATTTGCCCTTCAAGTATTGGAGCGATTTCAGTACATAATAAATCGCATGGTGGATATCAAAATTTCCGATCTTATGATACCCAACACGTTCAACCAGTGTCTATTATGCGCTTTAAATTCAGCATCGATGCTGGAAACGCAAGACGCCTACAAAAAAGTTGATATCTGAAACACTATGAAACTTTTTTGCAAAATATACATCATTGGATAGAACTTGTCAAGATCTTTCTTGCGCATAGAGAATAAGGGATTCGTTCGATTTTGATTGTTGCAATCACTTGCGACAGATTTTTGAGAAAAAGTATGGATGAGCCTTCAGTGTTCATAGACTTATTTTTGGTTTATTTTGCGATAAGTTTTTCGGTTTTTGATTCTGGGTTGGACTTACAGTCTGTTTTTTATAAAATGCTTTCAATTTGAAAAATAAAAATGTCATCAAAATCGTTTGTAGAAAGCTTTTACTATTGCAGCATTTTTATTCAAAAAATTTGAGTATACTTAATTTTCTAGTCCTATGTTCTAGCAGAAAATATTAAGAATATAAAATAAGACTTTTTTTACAGTTTTTTATTAAGCAATTCAAGAAAAAGGGACTATAAGTTACTGTGCACTTAAAAATTAATAAATTGTACCTTGGAGGATTTTCCATCATAGATTCAGTGATTTTAAATTTTAGGTCAACAAGTGTAGTTGGGTTGAGGAAGATCAAACGAGAATATTCGAATGTACGGCCCCGTTGGCTGAACTGGTCGGTTTTTCCAAGTGCATTAGAACTCTGACTTCCGGGAATGGAGATTTTCATATGCAGCTGACCGGCTATGAAAAGATGTTCGACGAAGACGTGAAGATTCTTCGCCGAAAGTTGTCAGGCGAACTGTAGACTTTTGATTAGCATTTTCTCGTGTAATTATTATGAGTAATAAGTTTCATCGATTCAACGTTATTTCCGCAATTTTTACCAGTGAAGGCGACCTACGTTCTCAGGGAAGTCATTCCTCAGCATTTTGCGGAAGATTGTGTTCCCAGGGTGCTTTGAGTATTCGCCTAAACTGGACGATCGCGAACAGCATGCAGTTGCTCAGAGGGTGTTGTAACGCCTATTTCACGGGTTTGTCTGCTGTGGATCCTTCTTTACATTTACTTGATTTAAAAATTTAAAACCAACGACTAATTTGGACAACAGTATACAATGGTATATAAATTCTAAACCAACGACGAATTTCGAGAACGGTATACAATATAGTTTTAATTAAGCAGAGTGACGACGATTTCAGAATAAGAAAAGAGGTACTGTCTTGCGTCACTTTCTACTTTTATACTGCTTCTTTAAACTGCTGAGCTTTCGCTATGTTTTCTAACCAATTGCTCGGTTTTGCTTTTATTTTTACATGCTTCAGTTTACCGTGTGCTTTACTGTCTCCACGCCTCCCTGCTTCCTTTTTTCATTAACTATGTTGTACACTGCTGCTATGTGATGACAGCTACTGTTTCATTTGAGACTTGTGTTGGGTCGAAGATCTTGCATCTTGTTACGTGTGCAGGTGTTTTTAAGAATTCGGGTGTACTGTATATTTCTTGAGAATGAACGTTTTTGTGTGACTCGAGTGGATTATGGTATTACGAAACGACGGGGCCGTTTCTAGGGGGGAGGGACGAGCAGGGCGTCCGCCCAGGGCCGCTAAATATCTTTCAGTCTATGCTTAAAGAATGCCTTTTTTAGCGGCCCACAATAAAATTTTCAATTTTTGTAAGCAAACAGTACTCCACAAACATAATTTTGGTGTCAGCTCATTAAGTCCTTTTGCTATTAACAGGGTGTCCAGCAACCTAGAAAACCTGGAAAAGCCAGGGAAAAAAGTTGTTCCTGGAAAACCTGGAAGAGTAAGCGAATTTCGATTAAGATTGTTATGATGTAGATGTTTTTATTGCTAGATAAGCCAAAACTATTGCATGATAAGCCAAATTTGCATTTTAACAGTTCAAAACCTTTAAGTTTACCCTGCGCTTCACACTGGTTTTTAAGCATTAGTATTATTATTTATCTGACTTTAGCTACAAAGTGCACGTAGGATGTCTAGAATCATTACTCAATTAACATTTTTAGTGCATCTGTAGATGTATTTAGTTTCTTGTTAATATTTCACGCTTTTTGAAAAGTAATTAGGATTTAAACTTTTCTGCTGATATTACTATGTTTGCCAATACGATGATTGCTATAACGTTATCATTAATGAATATTAAGAAACATTTTGCAAGCTTACTTTTAGTTACAATGTCTAAATACTGAGATTTACTGTTCTGATCGAAGAACAGCTAAAGCCTAATACGCCGAGAGATGCTTTATATAACATTAATTATTTTATAGATCATGAAACTGAAACGGATTTCAGCAAATTCTGTATTTCTTGGTTTTGGAAAATTTCCAGCTAAATTTTTAATCAAAATTATGGAAGGCTTGTTTACTTTATTCAGTAAATCTTTCCTTCATGATACAGATACTTCATTCACCATTTTTTTCAGCTTTTCGGTACCATTTTTAGTTCCAAGTTGTTTTTTGATCGGGTGGACGACTGCGTGATAGCATGGAATTCTTCCAACTTCAAATCAGTTTTTTAAAGGGATATTTTATATAACATGACAACATGATTTAGCACTCTCATTTTTGCAAAGGCATTGAGTCTCAGAATAGCAATTCTCCCAGGATTGATACATGAAATTTATATTTCAGATACATAAAATTTATGTAGAGTAGGAAGGTACTAAAGCCCTCCTCGAGGTGCATAGTTGGTATACTACTCAAAACGCTAATACAGGGTAGTACTAAAACCCGGATCATGTCCACGGATCCGGATCCGGATCGGGTGTCTAAAACCCGGATCACCACGGATCGGCGGATCGGGGGTTTGGCTCGCCAAACCATGTTTGGCTCGCCAAACCATGTTTTTAGGTGTCTAAAACCCGGATTATCACGGATCACGGCGGATCAGTCCGGTGATCCGGATCCGTGGAAAATTCGTCTAAAACCCGGATTTTCATCACGGATCACCCCCCACGGATCGGGTTTGTATGTATTAATTTTTGATCGGGAACCCGAATTTTTGATCCGGATCATGATTTTTTGATCCGGATCAAAATTTTTGATCCAGATCAAAATTTTTTGATCTAGATCAAAATTTTTCGAATTTTTTCGTCGTGATGAGTATATTCACGTCACATAATCAGAATTTGATCCAGATCAATATTTTTGATCCGGATCAATTTTTTTTTTCAAATTTTCACCTAGAGTAAAATTTTTCGTATTTTAACGTCGTGATGAGTAAATTAACGTCACATCATCATATTTTGATCCGGATCACGATTTTGATCCGGATCAAAATTTTTTTTTTCAAATTTTCACCTAGAGTAAAATTTTTCGTATTTTACCGTCGTGATGAGTAAATTAACGTCACATAATGATACCGATCGAATTTTTTTTTCAAATTTTCACCTAGAGTAAAATTTTTCAGAAAAGAAAATTGTAAAACGATTGAACCACAACCGTGAATCATCCCGAGCAACTTCTATAAGATGTTGAACATCTGATAGAACGGTAGTTAAGCCATTAATATTGACCTCTTGTTTAGTTATGGGATCAAAATTTGATCCGTACGGATCTTTAGTCGGTTGGTTCAATTACATGAAGAAGTCTCTTTTGCAGGTGTATATAAAGTAGGGAAAAGCATTGAAACATCACGTCGACGGGATGATATAGAATAAATGCATGTTTATTAGGATTTTTTTCATTGCAATTATTTGTACGGATCTGGATCCGTGTATAATGTTAGTTGAGCAAACATTAACCACTTTTATTGCGAATAACCGTGTTTACCCAGCCATTATGTTTTCCCAGCCATATATGTTTATATTTTTCCTTCGTGATTAGTAAATTAACGTCACATAATCACATTTTAATCTGGATCATGACTATTGATCCGGATCAAAATTTTTATCAAATTTCCACCTAGAGTAAAATTTTTCGTATTTTACCATGGTAGTAAATTTTTCATAGTTTTATTGAGAAAAAATTCAAAAACAGTAGTCCAATTTCTAGTCCAAAATAATTTTGGAAAGGAATATTTTGTAAAACGATTGAACAACAACCGTGACATGATCCCAAATAACATCCCGAAGACGTTCAACATCCAATAGAACAGTAGTTAAGCCGTTGATGTTGCTTTCTTTTTTCGTTATTGGATCAAAATCGGATCTGTACCAGATCTTTAGTCGGTTGGTTCAATTACATAATGAAGTCTCTTTTGCAGGTGTATATAAAGAAGAGAAAAGCATTGAAACATCACGTCGACGGGATGATATAGAATAAATGTATGTGTATTAGGATTTTTTTATTGTACGGATCTGGATCCGTGTATAATGTTAGTTGAGCAAACATTGACCTCTTTTATTGCAAATAACTGTGTTTACCCAGTCATGTATGTTTACCCAGCCATATATGTTTACCCAGCCTTATATGTTTAGGCAGAAAATTTTTTTACGAATCTGGATCCGTGGAGTGGTTTATTTAAATTTTGTGTACGGATCCGTGTCTTTATGAATACGTAAAGAAAAGCTTTCTTCTTCTATTTTCTATTTTTCCTTCGTTATGAGTAAGGAAATTTTTTCATAGTTTTATTGAGAAAAAATTCAAAAACAGTAGTCCAGCCAAGATTGTTCGTCATTTAGGTGTGGTTTAACTTCAGATTAATCATCCTAGTGTTCTACTGTTTGACAATTTAATTCATTTTTGCTATATGTATCTCCTGCAATTCATTGAAACATTATTTGTACGGGTTAGAAAAAAGTATAGTAAGTTTATTTGGAAAGTTTGAAAAATAATTTTGAAATGGAATATTTTGTAAAACGATTGAACAACAACCGTGACATGATCCCGAATAACATCTAGAAGATGTTCAACATCTGATAGAACAGTAGTTAAGCCATTTCCTGCTTTGTTGTGGGATCAAAATGGGATTCATACGGAATCCTTGTTCGGTATGTTCAATTACATAATGTAGTCTCGTTTGCAGGTGTATATAAAGAAGAGAAAAGCATTGAAACATCATGCCGACGGGTCGATTAAGAATAAATGTATGTCATCTGGATCCATATAATTGTCGTTTTCTGGATTTCACCTCACTGATATAGTATTTTGGATCAAATCAAAATACAGTTTTAGCAAAACAGTAGTCAACCGAAGGAAGAGCATCTGGTTGCTCAATAAATTGTGGTCTAACAACAGATCAATACGGCTGTTCTACTGTCTTGCCATTATTTCGGATGAGGACTATATGTATCCACTGGATTTGAGTGAAACATTATATCTACGGGTTGGAACATAAATGTAGCATGTGTTTTTGGTTTGTAGTATGATGGGTCAGATCCGACATTGTAGTGTGATCCGTATGATCCGACATTCACATAACACAATGGTTTGAAATTGAAAAAAATTTAAAAAGAAGAAGAAAAAAGAGAAAAGAATGGTAATTTGGACCAGTGCACCTGTCTGTGGCTTTTGGGCCTTACAAGCCGATTACAGCTTTTCATTCAGAGTGGTCTAATGGCAGATTAATAGACTGGTCCAATTACCTTTTTAGCATTCATGTTGACAACATAATATATCCACTTGATTTAAGTGAAACATTATTTCTACGGGTTGGAATCAAAGGTTAGCATGAGTATTTTGGTTGTAGTGTGATCCATCTTATCCGACTTTGTAGTGTGATCCGTCTTATCCGGAATACACATAACACAATTGTTAGAAATGGAAAAAATGTTTTAAAACAGAAAAGAAGAAAAGAAGATAATTTGGACCAGCCATTTTTAGCTTTGGCTTTACAAGCCGCTTTCAGCTATTTGCTGAGTGTGGTCTAACGACAGATTAACACACTGGTCCAATTATCTTGTTAGCATTTATGTCCATGACATGATATATCCACTGGATTCAAGTGAAACATTATTTCTACGGGTTGGAACAAAAGTTCAGCATGAGTATTTGGTTTGTAGTGTGATCCGTCTTATCACAATAGGTCGCAATGCAAAAAATAGGTTGCAATGCAACAAATTTTAAAAAACAGTAGTCGAACCTGCTTTTCGTTTTTCGCCCTTAGCATTTGAAACCTGCTTTTCACTTTTCGACGAGGAAAAGTGGTTTAACGACAGATTAACAGAGCCCGACCTACTGTTGGTTGTTTTATTCACGTTTGTTATATGAATCTGCTTAATTTGAATGGAACATTATTTCTACGGGTTGAAAAAACTATTTAGCATGTGTTTATAGATGGTTGTGAATGTTGTATAAAAATAGGTTTAAAGGAATTTTAAAGAAAACAGTAGTCCACCCAAACTTGAGGACCTGCGCTTTTATAACAGGTGTGGTTTAACTGCAGAATAACAGAATTCATAATTTCCTATTTTATAATAGGCGTGGTTTAACTGCAGATTGACAGAATCGAGGGTTGTCCTACTGTTTGACAACAATATTCGTGGTCCGTATATTTATTTGCTGCATTCGAATGGAACATTATTTCTACGGGTTGGAAGAATTATTTACCTGCTACTTACAGAGCCCTTACAAAGAATTATTTAGCATGTGCCTTTTCAGTTATAGTGTGATCCGTATGATCCGATCATGGGCAAATAAAAACTGTTTAGCACCTGATTCGGTGTGTTTGTCGTAATTATTAGTTAGAAAAAATCCAATCTAGTAAACTGTGAATTATATTTGTATGTTATTATTTATATATGTAGTTTGCGTATTCCAGTAACTTATTAAACTATTTACAGATACTAAACTAGTGTCCCCATCAACCCTACAGTTTCCCTCGGTAAATAAGAATGTGAAACTTAATTTACTTGAAAGAAAAATTGCGTTGGACTAGTATGTACAAAAACTAATACAAAAAGTGGAATACAAACGAAAACGGCACCCGGAACACCGGTAGACTAGTAACAAAAACAATAACAAAAAAATACGGAAAAATACAAAAACTAATAGAATACGTCCATCGGGACGTGTATACCCCTTTGACGGGCTATATTGGCCAAATCATCGGCCTCCTTCCTCGCCTGTTGATTTTTGTTCAATCTTTCCCATTTGAGCAATAGGTCCCGCAAGCAGTGGACGAAATAATTGTAAGCCGTTTCGAGGCTCCAATCTGCTTTCGGCCTGTAACCTCGCGTCGTCGTCAAATATCCGCACATAAATTCGTACACCGTGGCGATTTGTCCGTCTTCGGTTATCAACCGAATATGGTGTTTCTTATATTCGTCATAAATTGAATAGGGCGGTTTGGTTAATTGCCCCACCATCAATCGGAAAATATCGTGGCGTAAATGTATATGCCACACAACAATGTGTCGCGAAAGAACTGAAATAAATGATAATGAGTTTTTAGAATACCCGGATCCGATACTCCCGGATCACCCAAATTTCAGACTCCAAAATGTTGAAAAAAGTTTGCCACCTTGTTCAATAACCTAACAACACGTAAAAATCAAAATTTTAGAATTTTAAAATTTTTTTAAATTTTTTAAAATTTTTTAAAAAATTTTAAAATTTTTTAATTTCGTTATAGAAATGTCCGCCGTACTCAGAAACGTAGGAAAACATGTTTCCCCAACCCAGAACACAATTTTTCACTTCAAAAATTGAGTGATCCGTGGCCGAGTGATCCGGGTTTTAGACGTGCATGTCTAAAACCCGGATTATTTTCTCACGGATCATCTAAATTTCAGACTTAAAAATGTCGAAAAAAGTTTGCCAACTTGTTCCACATACTCAACGGGATTAGGGGAACACGTTAAAATCAAAATTTAAAAATTTTAAAATTTTTTTAAATTTTTTAAAATTTTAAAAAAAAATTTAAATTTTTTTAATTTCATCATAGAAATGTCCGGCGTACTCAGAAACGTAGGAAAACATGTTTCCCCAACCCAGAACACAATTTTTCACTTCAAAAATTGAGTGATCCGTGGCCGAGTGATCCGGGTTTTAGACGTGCATGTCTAAAACCCGGATTATTTTCTCACGGATCATCTAAATTTCAGACTTAAAAATGTCGGAATAAGTTTGCCAACTTGTTCCACATACTCAACAGGATTAGGGGAACAGGTTAAAATCAAAATTTAAAAATTTTAAAATTTTTTTAAATTTTTTAAAATTTTAAAAAAAAATTTAAATTTTTTTAATTTCATCATAGAAATGTCCGGCGAAAATGTTTCAGGACTCAGAAAAGATAATATTGATTATGAAGAATCTAATAAATCTATCTAACAGAAAACATATCCATAAAAAGGCAAATAAATACCTTTTATGCCGTGCGATACGGCGTAATGTGCATCCCGATAATGCCAGTTGTCCATAAAATTGGGTAGCTGTAAATCGTTCTTGAAAATTTGCGATTTCCAAGATCGACAAGCGACACCCCGATTAGCTTCCGACGGGTTTACGAAGCAATTTCTTGTAGCTGTTAAAATTGTTAGTGTAATGGAAATCCTATAACATGTCCCATTTAATAGTACTTACAGACTCGCATTTCGTCGTAATTTCGCAGATTGTTCGTAATTATGTTGACAACGTGGTTGTGGAGGCTCTGTTGTACATCTGACACAACAATTTCAGCCCAACCGGCAACATAGGTGGAAACGGGAGCCATGTAGACGTGGCAACCATTTTGGACCAAAATAGGCATAACGACGTGACGAAATTCGTTTACTAGATGTTCGCGTATGCCTACGGTCAGTGCATATTGCGTCGACATCATTTCTAAACACAGAGATATAAATGCAACTTTAAAATTAGTATATGCTTAAAATAACTCAATCTGTCTTACTTCTAACCAACACCAATTCGTGTTGGTCGCCTATGCAGGGCCAAGTGGCTTCAAATGGAAGCGATGTTTCTTTGCCAACGGCATCGAGTATGCAGCGATGGTTAATACACCTAAACATCAAAGTTTAGAAGAATAACTGCACTAAAATGCACTAAAACATACTGCACTGCAATATACTATAATTGAAATAAGGTTATAAATTGATCAGTTTTGCCTACCATTCTAACAATTTACGCCAATGTCGTCGGCCCTCCGTGTTGATTTGATCTTTGTTTACAATGAAACACTTTCCTGCTTCCAACGATGGAAACATAGTAGCGTTGCCAACGACAATAAGCAAGCATCGCGCACGGCTTATTGCGACATTTAAACGTTTAAAGTTTTCCAAGAATCCGATGGTCAGATATTGATTTGATCGCACGATGTCGTAGATGACAATGTCGGATTCTTGACCCTGTTAAAAACCCTAAAGTAATGTATAGTGAGTTAAGTAGTAATCATAATTTACCACCTGAAACCCGTCTACTGTTCCAATTCGAATTTTGCGTAGATCTTCAACGAATAATTTGCTACGTGAGTAGCTGTGATTCTGCAAATATGTGCCATTTAAAATGGCTTTGCATGCTTCCTCTACTTTTGCTCGTAGTTGTTTAACCTGTGCGCTGTACGACGTTATAATAACTATGTTGTCGCAGCGCATTTTGTATTGTCCAATTAAGGAAGCCGCCAGATTGACACAAGCAATTGCTTCGCCTATATTTTGCAGAGATCTCGAATTATCGTCGGCGCATTCTTCTTTCGCTATATGAATCCAAGCTACGGGATATCCAGTCATCATTGTCGGAAATGATTTCGGAAGTTGCAGCATGCGTTGTTCTATAAGCACAAATGTTGAAACGATAAAATTTACTAGTACTCAAATCATTTTAAACATTGTCCCTATACTGAGTCACATTGTTACCTTTGGTGGTACAATTTTGTACCCGATTTTCGTACGTCAAACTACTGACTATGCTTCCAATTGTCGGGTGCATTCGATATTGTTGGTTCAATAATTTGTACGGCATGTTCATGTTGTGTAACCGCTCAAACAGGGTATGACTGAATCCTTTTCGTTCCGCTTCTTTGGAAGTCACACACGGCCCTAATTGGCAAGGATCGCCTAAAAGGGTTACCTGAAAGAGCGAAAATGAACGAAAACATAGTACTTGGAAGGGAAATATCTAACAGTTCATTACCCTTCCACTTATGTGAAGTCTTGTAACCGGAATCAAGGTGGTTGGTTCAGTATCCTGGGCTGCTTCGTCGATCAATACCAGTTTGAAAAAGCATGCTTTTAGGCGGGCATCGGCTGCTCCATTGCAAGTCGTAAAGATTATACGATATTTGCACCTGAGTAGCTGTTTTTCGTATTTGAATAGGCACGCATCTGCTTTTTTGTCTTCGTCTTTCGTGAGTGGTGTCTTTCGTGAGTGGTCACCATACTTCATTTCGATGCATTGCCTCCAGTTTGTTTTGCTGAAGTTGAAAAGATAGAAACAAGTACAATGTTAAACAGACGGAAACAAATTATGTATTATAAAGTTTAGATATCTTTACCAAAATGCCAAATTTTCCGGCTGCATTGCTACGGCTCGCATTGTGTAGGGTCAAATATCATCGTCCGGCTGGTAGTACTTAGCTCGGCTGGTAAGGCGCACGATGTTATTTTGAACGCGTTCTTTTTCATTGCCTGCATTTTCAACACTTTTCAAAAGTGCTCGTATGATATTGTCTACGGCAGTGTTTGAAGGCGCCGTTATCAATATTTTTTGACTCTGATCAAGGGCTAATGCTCGTCTAATAATACAAGTAGCTGTGGATGTTTTTCCCGTTCCAGGCGGGCCCTGTACAAACAAGTTAAGCGTAAGAGTTGAAAGATATAAATATCTTGATATTATCACCTGTATTATCGAAATAAAATTCGATTCTGAAAGGCGAACGGCCTCTTGTTGAGACATGTTCAGACGGCAAGAGTCAAACAGGTCGTTGCGATTTGCGCCTATATCGCGATATCGACAAGTAGCTGTGGGATCACGATGTTTTCCACAAATCAATAGATCACGAATGGGTTCGCTAATCTGTGGTGCTGTTTCATTGAGAGGTCGGAGCCGCATTCCGGAGGCTTCATCAATATACTTAGTGCCCATCTCTTTTTCTTTCAACTTTAACCGCCACATTGCGGTGTTGGAGTCCACCATGCTCAAGTGCTTTATGGTGTTGAGGCAGTTTAGTGTTCTAAATAAACGATGATGCTCAACGACAAAAAATTTGAAGGTCTACGAACCCAAAAAATAAATATGAATGCTTTATACACATATACCTTTGCATCGCCGTATCATCTCCTTTCCAAAGGATGTTGCACATTTTGCGGCCCGGTTGGCGACTTGATTCGACAAATTTTCCTAGGGCATTGGCGGCATCTTGGTCCCATTCCAGGTCTTCTGCATCGTCTTGATCTTCGGCATCAGTATCGAATGGTGCATGTTTCGATGCCATCCACTTTTGCAACTTGTTTATGCGAAACTTGAGGATGTCGACGACTAAATTGGCGCTTCTATCTAAAAACAATTGCAAGTAATAAATTTTATTAAATTTTATTCTGCTCGATTACTCACTATCGGGTACATTGAGTAGCGTTGCGTCGCAATACGCATCAGTTTCGTACCACCTGCCATCACCTCCAAGCTCCAAAATCGTCAATTGAATCTTTTGATTCGGACGAACGACTAAAGATATATGTTGGATTTGAATTGCAATGAGGTCAAAATGACATATCAACTCACAATTGGGTAGCAGCCTGCTGAAGTTCAATTTTCCTGTGGCGTATGAAGGCGGATCTAGCAAGTACTCGATTGACTGAAAGTGTTTGCTGAACGCCAACAACATTTTATCATTATCGTCGGCTTGTTGATTTATCCAGTGTAAAAAAGTATTGTAATATTCGTTCGGCGAATGATACCTAAAAGCAGTTGTAAATAATCTACAATAAAACAGGGTTTTTTTTGGTGTATTTTGCGGAAAATACAATGTGTAACCATACCTGTACTTGGGGGGGGGGCTGGGGGGGGACCCCTCCCCCCATTTGGCCAACGTACCCAAAATCATTCCCCCAACCCCCCCCCCCCAGTTTGGAAATAGTTGAAAAAAAAATTTTTCCTACCCCCCCACCCAAAATTTCGGATTTACCCCCCCCTGACTGGTCGGAGGTCCTACAGGTATGCGTGGAACTGTAGACCGACAAGATCACGAACGGAAAAAAATAAGGAAGGACTTACGCAGCTTTCTGACATGGTTTTTCAAATTCGTCTGATTCGTCGACTGTCCGCTCCACAAAAGCGCTGAATCCAGTTTCGTAATCAAAACTGCATTTCACATTATTATGGTCGTACGACACAGTATTCGGCGCAATATGTTTTATTGGTTCTTGAGGTTCATGGAATTCTTCGTAGTGTACTTCTACGGCGTCTAATTCATCGAACTCCTCCTCAACTTCGGCGTTGATCGGAGGCTAACAAATAATTATACAACTTAGAATTATTACAAATGTGTGATTTTGAAAGACAAGTTACCTCAAACGGCGCAGGCTCGTCGATATGTGAGTGCGAATAGGACATATTAGTTGTCGTGAAGAAACAGGAAACACGACCGCTTGTTCAACAATAAATAAATAAAATGAGGCCTCACCTTTATCGTTGTAAACGTGAGTAGCTGTACAAAAAGTTGCTTCGCCAACAATCAACGAAAGAAATAATAAATCGTACGTAAAGGTTGGTTGTTGTAAAACGAGTAGCTGTGTAACACGTTTTCGCAACGTTGTCTAAAAAAATTACGTAAATCGCCAATATCCCCCCCGTCATAATTAATGGTTACCTATTGTTCTGACGGTTGTGATAAGCTTTGACACTTGCTCTCGGCTTCCCGTTTTGCACCAGCGAAGCGATGATGATTTGGTGGCGGGGGGCGGCGTTGAATTGAAACGGAGTTTTTAAAAAAAGTTTTGATGGATTTACAGTAAACTATTCATCTTATTCTTTTATTTTCAGGATTCGGATATAACTTGTTTGTCATAACACAAAATGCATATTATAGTTTTATGCACTTTCGCGTTACCATGAACCAACAATGAAAAGTTTTAGTCACATACAATGAATGTAGGTAAAATATTTCAAATCCGAGCAGTATTTTACTACTCAACTCCTCCATTTGCCACTATTGCAAATTTAATTGCAACAGTGCCCAGCCCTGGGGACGTGGACCCTGAGGTTACGCACGGCCATGTGCAAAACTTAAAAAACTTAAAAAAACCGTGCAAAAGATCAAACAAATATATAAAGAAAATTGTACACAACCATGACTAGAAAACATAGATGGATAGAGACAGAATTAGGAAATTAAAGAATTTTTTTGTGTTTTTTTATTTTTAAAATTTTTTTTATTTTTTTTATTTTATTTTTTTTTGGTTTTAAATGTTTTTTATGAATGTGCGTAATATAAACCTAACAAAATTAAAAAAAAACAATAAACAAAACATTAACAAATTGGGAAAAAAGTAAAACTAAATTTGACAAAAAATAACATAAAACCAAACATAAACATAAAGAAATAAAATAAATGTTAACAAAACTTAAATTTGAAATTAACGTGCACAATTTAAAACTATGTTAACATTACATATATACAAAGCGTGGTTTCTTCCAAAACAAGTCTTAATCTTGTATCTATAAATTGTTTCAATTTTCAGTTTCAAAACATTCAATTTTCTATGTTACGTTTCAAATTATAAAATTATTCAGTTATGTTTCGGGTTAAATTTGTACAACAGCAGTAAGCTTTTGAGCATAGCAACCTAAGTAGCGTTTGGAAAAAACCACATCAAATACATTGTGACTAGAAATAAACAATGAACACATGCACACATCACAATAAAATGGAAAACTCACAGTACTTACAGAACACAATAATAAACATTACTCTTCATTAATATTAAAAATTTAGACTAGTATTGAAGGAGGACCTACGCGGGCAAGGAACCCAACCATTGGAATTCCACCAACGTACTCTGTTGTATAAACTTACCCCAATTCGCCAGCATACTCGGCGTGCTCCTCGAAGTTGGCCAATGTTTATGTCCGCATCGACATCCATGTTTTCGAATATAGGTGGCGGATCTTCTACTTCGGCAAAGCCTTGGCCAATTCCATTCATAATTACATCGTTGAATTGATCAACATTAACGTGATTAAGTTCGTTGATCTGTAGATTATCTGGATTTTCTTCGCGGCGTGGAGGGTTTGCACCACGTCTCATGTTCCGACGCCTAACCCCAATTTGTCTATTGTTGCGTCGCCGACGTTGTTGTCCTCGTCGCGCTGCACATTCATTGGAAAAAAAATTAAGGACAATTATTAACTTTCAATGTATCTCCTTTATACAGCATAATTATCTTTCTGTTTACATAATGATCTTCCTTTTTCATATTTTTCAAATGATTATGGTTACAATGTGGAATCTATTTACCTCTTCGGGGTGCTCTTATTAGAATCAATGGCAATTCATCATCGTCAATTTCTGGAATCAGATTAGCCATATCAACGACAGGGTCTTCATTGCCGTTGAGTAGCTGTGCTTCTTGCGGGGGTTCGCGTTGGGGAAATTCCGGAATTGGATTAGCTATATCAACGACATGATCTTGATTGCCGTTGAGTAGCTGTCTGGCCCGTCTACGCAAACGACGTGGATGACGCCGGGCATTGTCCACTCTTCTTCGATGTCTCCCAATGCTTATTGATACATGTATGCGAGGCATTTCGAGTGAAAAAAGGTTTGTAGAGTAATTCTTCTTTCAAGCAAGAATGATACGCTATTCTATTAAGGTGCATCTTAGGGGCAAAGTCCATGTTTGTGCATAAAGGTAAACATTCGTTTCCTACTGTAATGTTTACTGGTCACTCATTCCATGTGGACAAAGGACAGGAAGCAAAAATTGATTATGTGTTGCGCAATGAAGAATGTTACGAATCTCGGGTTGGATTGATGGGTCATGTATAAAATTGTACATAGGAAAACAATTTTGCAAGCTTGTGTTGTACCAGGAGAAAAATCTGGGCCAGAAAACCCTAAGAAGATCAAATGTCGTTATATTGTTTATGTGAAATAAATATTGTGACTGTTAGATACAATTGTGTTCATGTTTGTACATATATTGCATTTCAAATTGCAGGTAGCTGTTTACTGTAACATTAATATTGCGCCCCATTTCTTCATCGTGCAGCGCAAGCAACGCAACGCATTTTTGCCCGACCCGAGTATTGCGTTTCAAAGAAACAACGAATGACACCTAAAAGTAAGATTGACAACTAATATTACTTTTTGTGTTAGCCTAATGTATTAAGTAATTTTAGTTAATGCTTATGGTATTATTGATTGTTATTTATTTTTCGTATTTTTTGCTTTAGCAAACGACGAATGAAATTGTATTTTTTCGCCATTACGTAATTGGATCCACAGCTACTCACCGTCTACGATAGAAATTAAAAAATCAACGATTTACCGCTTTTACCTCGGCTACTCACACGTCACCAACCAAATTATTCTCTGTCGATATAGACCACGACGTAGCAATTAGAATTTATAGTAAATTCGTTGTCTGTCAGCTACTCACAAAGTCAACAATAATTGACATTCACAAAGTCGCTCACAGCTACTCAAGTAATGTATTCGGACGACAACCAATACGACTCCGACGACGATTTCAAGCTAACTCCTAGTCTACCGTCGCAAGTTGATCAACCTAAAGATGATCTGCCCAAGATCGAATCGAATGCAAATGCAACATCTGCCGAAACGGAAGATACGCCAGTTACTTCAGGATGTGCCATTCCCGTTATGACCAACAGACAATGCAGATTAGAATATAAGGACTTGGATAAGTTAATCGGTAAGCTAATTGTTTATTTTGGTGAAACTTACATCCAAAATTAATTACAAGTTGTTTGTATGTTTTCCAACTGTAACTAATATTTAAGGTACGGCTAACGCAGAACGATTAATCAACAAACCGTCACCATGTCCAAAAGGAGGAGACGTTTACTTGTTTCCATACTCCAGCAAAGAAGATAGTAATATACAGGTTACATTATTTATGTTAACCTTATATAATATTTGTACTTCCTCATAGAAACCTTTCTCTGCGATTGTTTTAATTGGGTAAACGATGGAGTTCGAAAACTTCCGAGGTCTAATCCAAAGTATTCAGCTACTCACTACGCTGTCGCCTGCGATCGAAATTCCGAATCAAAGAAGAAATTTAAAAGAATGGAATATCGGCAGATAAATACACCAGTGGACGAAAAACTACACGTCGGAGTAGTCCACTACGTTGGCGATGAAAAATATGGCGTCAAGCGAAAGCATTATAATTCGAACAGTGACAGAGTCTTTATTCGAAATGCTCCAGTAATCAAGAAACTCGTAGAAGTGGAACTTAAACGAGATCCGAACCTTACCGCTTCTCAATTGTACGAAAAAATTAGAATAGACAATCCTGCTCCACCGGGACTGGAAGCTATCGTACATGGCAGAGATCGAAAACAAGTAAATATAATTAAATAAATATCTCAACTAGTACAATTTTTACAACAGTCATAGTTTTAAAGTATAAATGTGTTACAAACTAAAATTACTCTTTTAGATGTCCAACTTCAAATACGTTATTCAAAATAAATTTCGGTCGACAAAGGACGCCATATACAATTTAAACACGTTCATTCGCGAGAATGAACGCCAATTTATAATGAGCATATAACAAACGCCTCAAGACTTTTTGGTTTCCTGTATGTTGCCGGACACGCCCGAAATAATCAACGAATTAATAACAGAATATCCAAACGAGCCATTTGTCGTTCTTTACGACACGACGTTTGAATTGGGCGAGTTTTATGCGTCAGTAGTGATTTATCACCAAAAAAGCCTTATCGGCCAACCGGTTTTCCCACTCGCCGTACTTATACACGAGAAAAAGTTCAGAGAAAACCATTGCGGCTTCATAAAAAAAATTTTTCAACAGCTACCCATTCGTATAACGAATGGGAACGTCAAAACCGTTATAATTACCGATCGCGAATTTGATTTCCGAAATTTGACGCCAAACACGACTCACGTTTACTGTTGGCGACATTTACTCGACAACGTTACTCGTAAAATTACCGATTTGTTTCCCAAAAATAACGACATGCGTGTTGACATATTGAGCAATATGTATTCGATTCTAAAATCGGACTCCGAGAAACTAGCAGCATTAAAAGCTGAAGAACTTAGCGAAAAATGGCCCGAAAAATTCAAACAATATTACTTTTTGTCCATTGCCCCAGCTGTTCGAACAAGCGGAAAATGGGTGTTGGAACCGATCGGATTGTACTCCAGCTTCTCAGGTATGTTAATTTTGATATTATTTCAAATATTAACAAATGTAATGTTTTCATACGTCAAAAGCCTATAGTTTTAATTTACTAAAGCAAATAATATAGTTTTCATTAATTAATTTAAATACGTATTTTAGGCATAACGACCAACGCTAGCGAAAGTTTCAACAGAGTCCTGAAGAGCTGGAATTCTTGGCGAGAAATGCCCATCGACGTGGCCGTTCTCGCTTTCCACACCTTGTTTAATTATTACAACGTCGATTATGACCACGCCAAATATGGACTTGGGGATTTCAAGCTAAACGCCCACATTCCATTGAGGCCTGCCAACGAAATGCCGAAACGAGATATCATCGAACCGGGAAAGGTTTTACAATATTGTCGATTTGGCCAAGTATACGTACAACCGCAGAAGGAAAAGCCAAAATTAGATCATGGCGGAGATGCCGATTCAAATTTCCGAATCGGTCAATTTTTGGTCGAAAATGGAAAGGTGGTCCATGACACCCTATCAAGAGTAATAATTCATAATGTAGTTTATGTTTTTTTAAATTAATTTGCAATTTTTTTTTAGTGCTTCAACATAACCGAAAACGGCCAGGTGTATCTAGTTCGATTCAACCCCACCAGCTGTGGTTGCGGCGACAAGGCATGCGCCCACTTGATTGCCGCTCGTTTGTCGTGCAATTTACCAGTTACCGTGAAGGCAACCAGAAACATCACAACTTTGCGATGTGCGGACAAACGAAAAATAAGTAAATCAAAGTTGGGACGCAAACGACCTCGCAAGGACGACTTTACGAACGTAAAGCCGAAAATTACGGATGTTGAATTTGACGACGAGGATGACGACGTCGAAATCACGAAGCCGGCAAACACACAAGTAGATACAGCTACTTGTTATAAGAACGTAGAAATCAGGCAGCCTGCTAACAAACAAGTAGAAACAGCTACTTGTGTTGACGACGTCAAAATTCAGAAGCCTGCGACAAAAGATTTGGATTTCGACACTCAAGTAGATACAGCTACTTGTGCCTACGATTCGCAAACTGATGCCGTTGAAAAAAATAACAGCGATTTTACGAATTGCCGCGGGCATTCAGAGGAAACAACAAATTGTGCCTACGATGCCGGTCGATTAAATGCGAAACATCTTGAGTAAGTGGTTAAAATATACTTGTTATCATTGTGGTTAAAAATCTAATTTACATATTATTCAATTCAGACGCATAGAAGAAGAATGCGAATCATTATTCGATAAGATAGGTAATGCGTCTCCGCCCAATTTCAACTCACAGGCGACAGTTTTGGTGGAATCACAATCGCAAACCACCGAAGCTCTAAATACAAAAAGGTAAACATGTAACAAATACGATCTGCACTTACATCTTTCAATAAACTTACATATTCAGACCTATTTTAATCACATTACCATTTTCAATTTAAGAAAGACTACAATTATAATTGATTCGCAAATTCCAACCTGCGATGAAATTGAAGACACGGATTTAATACCGGAAATGCGACAAAAACCACCAGTAGTATTTAATTTATTTTTGAATTTTTTTTTAGCTGAACTAATTTAATTTTTGCATTCAGATGGACTTATCAACGCTAATTACTAACAACCTCTCGAATTTAGAACCCGAAGAGGATGAGGAAATAATAGACCGCCTTAGCGATGTCGACGACGATGCTTTATTGAACGTATCATTAAAATCGAAAGATGCGAAGCCGACATTCTGCGAATGTCAAGTCGATAAAACTGTCAATCACATGCTTGAATGCGATGCCCAAGTTGCCGAAAATTGCCGAATGTGGTACCATCCCGACTGCGAAAATATTTCCGAAGTTTATTTTTCGCTTAAAAATAATCGAAGAAAACCCGAAAACAAATTTTATTGGGAATGCGAGCACTGCTTCGTTATTCATTACTTCCGAAATTCGCCGACTGTTCAAAAATATCAACTTCGGAATACTTGTACAATCGATCCTGGCCTTACAACTTTCTATATTAAGGCAAAGTTTTGTCCAAAATTCTTGCGACAGGTAATTTACATGCTGTATTACATAACATTCATGAATTAATTTGATACTTTACAGCTACCCATCGAATTGTCAATGTTAAAAAAATCCATGACATTGGCACTTAAACATCAATTCGGGGAAGCTGCATTGGAGTGGGTGAATTACATACGCTACCAAAAAAATGCGGTACAAGAGAAAAATATAACCAAAGACGGCTCGGGCACAAAGATCGATTTATACGGTGCCGCCGACGAGTTTTTCTTGAGCCATATCAGCACCTTGTACACTCTACAACGCCGCAGCGAGTGTTCCGTAGCCAAATGCCCTATGCGGATTAACACCCAAGACATAACCAGCTATGCACTGTAAGTCTTTTGTTGATTAATCTCTTAAGGTTTTGAGATACTTGTTAAAAGTATTTCCTTTTTAAAAAGTGTTTGCATACCCAATTCGAAGTGGAAACATGTTTTCCTACGTTTCTGAGTACGGCGGACATTTCTATGATGAAATTAAAAAAATTTAAATTTTTTTTTAAAATTTTAAAAAATTTAAAAAAATTTTAAAATTTTAAAATTTTGATTTTAAAGTGTTCCCCTAATCCTGTTGAGTATGTGGAACAAGTTGGCAAACTTTTTTCGACATTTTTGAGTCTGAAATTTAGGTGATCCGTGAGAAAATAATCCGGGTTTTAGACATGCACGTCTAAAACCCTGATCACTCGGCCACGGATCACTCAATTATTGAAGTGAAAAATTGTGTTCCGGGTTGAGGAAACATGTTTTCCTACGTTTCTGAGTACGCCGGACATTTCTATGATGAAATTAAAAAAATTTAAAATTTTTTAAAAAATTTTAAAAAATTTAAAAAAATTTTAAAAAATTTAAAATTTTTTAAAATTTTAAAAAATTTAAAAAAATTTTAAAATTTTAAAATTTTGATTTTACAGTGTTCCCCTAATCCTGTTGAGTATGTGGAACAAGTTGGCAAACTATTTCCGACATTTTTGAGTCTGAAATTTAGGTGATCCGTACCAAGCCGTTACGGATCACTCTGTTTTAAAGTGAAAAGTTGCGTTTGAGGTTTGCGAAAGTTGTTTTTCCCAATTGGACTTGGACTACCGTTTATGTTATAGTACCATTAAAGATAAAACGATCGAGAATTTGGCGAATAAACATCTTAGCAAAAATAAGCAAATTTGTGGACAAAGACATGAGAACGGGTCGACAAAATGTCCGGGTATACGAACTTTTTTTGCGCCTACCTTTACGATGCAACAGCTACTCATGTTGCCCCCAATTTATTTGTGCAACGCACCATTCAATGACGTTTTTGCATTGCCGACAGAGTTGATGTTTAATCGACGACGGTAAAAACAAACTGGAGTTGTGTTTTGTTTTTTTAAATTCTACATTTTTCAGATATCATCTGTTGTCAGTTATTGTTTATGACTCCAGCCACTTCGCATGCATCGTCCTTCGACCGGGAACTTCATCAAAGGAATATTTCCTTTGCGACGATTTGCAGGAAAAAATGGTACGAGTAGCAGAAGGTAGTGGAAACGGGCATGTTTTACAATATGCCTTGTATTTTCTAGATTGTTAAATATTGTTGTTGTTTTTAATGTTGTTTTGTTAATTTTTCTCTCTTTTTTTGTGTCTTATTTACCGGTTTTACCTCGTGCAATTTTTAAAATTTTATCTTACTTGTTATTGTTCGTTTAAGTTTTATCGCTTTATAAATTTTATCTCGTTTGTTACTGACTGTTCAAATTATATCGTTATTGTTCGTTTAAATTTTATCGCTTTATAAATTTTATCTCGTCATACTGTAAATAATTGTTAAATTGTTATTGTATTTGTGATTGTTTGTATAGTATTTCCGTATACATTTTTCCGTTTTTTTATTTTTTTATTTTTTTTCGTTTTTATTTTTTTAGTTTTTTTTGTTTTTTTTAAGTACCTGTTTTTATTTTTTTTATGTCTTTTTTTCTACTTTTTTTGGTTTATCCTTTTTTTGTTTATTGGTTATTCTTTTTTTTTGTTGTTTTCTTTTGTTCTGTTACTGTACATAGTTGTTTGCTTAAATGTAAATAAAATTTGGTACATAATTGGTACATAACAGGAATCCTGTGATATTGACTGAAAAATAGATGATCCGTAATGCATTAATTCTCTTCCAACCCGTAGTTTTTATGTTTCATACAAAAACACCGATATATAAAAAATTTCGAATTAATTTGGTATGAGTGGTCTAACGACAGATTAATAGAATTAAACTGTTGCTAGAGCACCCCTTTTATTTTTTGCCATTTGGGTTTTTTTATCTTTTTTGGTTTTTAGGATATTCTTACTGTACATAGTTGTTTGTTTAAATGTAAATAAAATGTAGTAATTGAATCATAACAGGAATCCTGTGATTGATTGAAAAATAGATGATCCATCTCTATTCGAACTCGTTTTATGAGGTTTCTGACTACATTCATTATTTCTCTTCCAAACCGTAGTTTTTATGTTTCAAACAAAAACACCGATATATAAAAAAGTTCGATTTAGTTTTGTATGCGTGGTTTAACAGCAGATTAATAGAATTAAACTGTTGTTAGAGCACTCTTTTATATTTTTTACATTTTTAATATGTTTGAATTATTGGAAAAATATTTTCCATTTGAATTACCATTTTATTAAAAAAAACAAAAATAGAACAGGCTAAACATTATATCAATGATTTAACAACTGTTCTATCCTACCTGCCAAATAGCAGTTAAGTATATATTTTCAACTTTCCTTATAAAACATAAAAGTGACGGGTTGCAAATGTATTCCAGCATTGACAACAGAATGTATCGATCTGGTGACTGCACTTGCTTACTTTTGATGTGGTTTTAGACACACGTTAAAAATTCGCGCCAACCCGTCAATTTGATGTTCCTACAGTTTCCTCATGTTTATATACATATGCCAATATTGGCTCTTAGGATTTGATTAACCAAAAAGGACTAATCGATGACTTAACGACTGTTCTATCGATGTTTACTTGTTCTACTATTAAAGTTTTACTTGATAGATTATGGAATTATGGAACCTTGAGGTTATTCAATCCTTTTGCAGTTTAAGTTGCACATCCTCAAAACCCATTCATGAATGCTCATAAAAAATATTTACATGGCGCCAGATCAAAATGTACTGATCTGGTGACTCCACTTGCATACTTTTGATGTGGTTTTAGACACACGTTAAAAATTCGCATCAACCCGTCAATTTGATGTTTCTACAGTTTCATCGAATTTATATATGTGTGCCAATATGGGTTCATTAGGATTTGAACAAACCAGAAAGGCAAAAACTTAATTGATGAATTAACAACTTTTCTATCGAAATTTATTTTATCGATTTCGGCAATACCGAACCTTGAGGTTGTTCAATCCTTTTGCATTTTAAGTTAAACATAGACATATAGAAAGTATATACACGTATCCAGATCCGTAAACTTTTTTTTTCAAACCTAGGTGCAGTTTAACATAATACAAATTCAAATACATTTTCTCCTAAATTTTTTATACACAAATATATGTAAAGTCATGGAACCAATAACTAACCTGTTACTTTCCTTAATGCCCAGAAAACTATGCCGACTCTTGATTGCATAATAAAGCGCAATAAATGGCTAACGAATAAAAATACTTTACGTATTCACATATAACGATACAGATCCGTACACAAAATTTAAATAAACCACTCCACGGATCCTGATTCGTAAAAAAATTTTCTGCCTAAACATATAAGGCTGGGTAAACATATATGGCTGGGAAAACATGGCTGGGTAAACATTTGGAAAGTGATTAATGTTTGCTCAACTAGCATTATACACGGATCCAGATAAGTACACAAAATTGCAATAAAAAGAATACTAATACAATTTATTCTATGTAAAACCGGTTATACAGAATAAATACACATGCATTTATTCTCTGTCATCCCGTCGACGTGATGTTTCAATGCTTTTCTCTTCTTTATATACACCTGCAAATGTGACTTCGTTATGTAATTGAACAACCGAATAATAATCCCGTAGGGATCCAATTTTAATCGAACTACAAAACAGGAAATGGCTTAACTACTGTTCTATCAGATGCTATTCACTGTTGTTCAATAGTTTTACAAAATTTTCTTTTTCAAAATATTTTTAATATTTATCCAAACCTGATCAAAAATAGTGATCCAGGTCCGTACACATAATTGCAATAAAAAAAATCCTAATACACATGCATTTATTATAAAAAACCCTACTAAACCAATAAAAACACTACTAATACACATGCATTTATTCTGTGTTATCCCGTAGACGTGATGTTTCAATGCTTTTCTCTTCTTTATATACATTTGCAAAATTGACTTAGTTATGTAATTGAACCAACCGAATAATGATCCCGTAGGGATCTGAATCCCGTAGGGATCCGTGCAGAATGTGCCATTACGGAACAACATAACCACTGAATGGTTTAACAACTGCTCTATCAGATGTTGAATAGAATCGGCAAATTTAGAACAACATCACTAAACGGTTGTTCAATCGTTTTTTATTTTATTCAAAAAATGTTTTTTATTTTATTCGAATTCAAAATACAAAAAATTTACATTCGTCAAACATCGAAAATCTTTAACCCTAGGTGGAAATTTGAAAAAAATTTTGATGAAATATTGATCCACATCAAAATCTGTTTATGTGATGGATAGAAATCTGATTAAGTGATGTTAATTTACTCTTAACGACGGTAAAATACGAAAAATTTTACTCTAAGTGAAAATTTGAAGAAAAAAAATTTTGATCCGGATCAAAAATCATGATCCGGATCAACATATGATCATGTGACGTTAATTTACTCATCACGACCGTAAAATACGAAAAATTTTACTCTAGGTGAAAATTTGGAAAAAAAAATTGATCCGGATCAAAAATATTGATCTGGATCAAATTCTGATTATGTGACGTGAATATACTCATTACGACGAAAAAATTCGAAAAATTTTGATCTAGATCAAAAATTTTGATCCAGATCAAAATATCGTGATCCGGATCAAAAATTCGGGTTCCCGATCAAAAATTAGTACATACAAACCCGATCCGTGGGGGGTGATCCGTGATGAAAATCCGGGTTTTAGACGAATTTTCCACAGATCCGGATCACCGGACTGATCCGCCGTGATCCGTGATAATCCGGGTTTTAGACACCTAAAAACATGGTTTGGCGAGCCAAACCCCCGATCCGCCGATCTGCCGATCCGTGGTGATCCGGGTTTTAGACACCCGATCCGGATCCGGATCCGTGGACATGATCCGGGTTTTAGTACTACCCTCCTCAAGAAGCATTACAAGAATTCTACACTACAAGGGCAACAATATTGTAGGATAGGGATGAACACAAAAAAGTCAAAGAACATGTGCAACTCTCATGCCGCAGCAAAATAAGTTTTTGCCAAGAAAGTTTGATGAAGGACTTCGTATCAAATAAGAGTTCCCTGAAATGATATTCAGACTGATGCACAAAAAGGACAATTTCCAAAGATAAACTAACAGTGCAACAAGTTGCAGGTTTTTGGTCGTTGGAAGCAAGTCGCTATCATGAAGACCAACAAGCCTATTGCTATCGCGCGGAAGCGATCGATTCATGTGAGGACAATGAAGCTATGACCCGAATTTGAATATGGGAAGTGATTTATTCCAAATCAACTGCTTCAAGTCTGATGCTTTGTTTTTTCCTTCATGTCAACTCGTAATGCTTTAAGATCATCTAATCTGAAACTTAAAATTTCGAGAAAAGCCAACATTTGTTGATCTAGAATTGAAAATTGAAATTTATCAACTAAAATAGTCCGCTGTTGTTTGTAGATTTAACCCCATACATGAAGTTTCATCATTTTTCGTGGGCAATTAGGAGGCATCGTGAACTATCCTGCATGGGGAAGTTTTCGGTTCTTTTGAATTAGCTGTAGAAACAGTCATTTCTGTTGAAACGATCAGCTTTTTAACCATTTTTAGCGTCTTATTTTCAACATTTTAAACCTTGTTAAAAAGTTTAAAATACAAAACAGGAAAAAAATTTTCTACCACATTATATAGCATTGTATTCAGCATCTAATGAATGTTTAACCATAAAGCTAGGCCAATACATCTCAAGTCCCGCAAATAGATTGAAAAATGCTAAAAAACGAGGAAATTCCCAAATTTGGGGTACTGTAGCTATGTAAATCTTATCTTTTATGCAAGGTGAGCATTACATTACTATTTAGCATACGCAACTTGTTCTAATGTCTCATTCTTGAAATGTATCAAATTTTGATTTTCTCACAATAGAGATGGCCATTATCAGAAAATGTAATTATAAGATTGCATTCATACTCGTCCTGCGATCCTCTAGCAGTGCATGAATTTCCGTAATTTTTTGTCAGCAGGTAGAGACATCGTAAAGTATCTATTGTATAAGGATTTTTTGGGGGTCTGAGCTTTAGGGGTATATAATGATTTTTGTGAAACAAATGACAATCTTTGTCCTCAAAATTTGATGTTTCGAGCACCACTGTATTCTTAATATGTAATTTACACTAATGAATCCTACAGTAGCTCGTAGCCCATTCATATGGCCTCATATTAGGTAAATTTTCAGAACACGATGTCTGACGGACCTATAATCTGTTTTTCCTGAAATGCTTCCAAATAATAAAAGTCGAAGGCAAGTACTATTCCATATTGTCATGATTTTCTGCTGAACCATATGTAACAACGAACTGCAAATTTGTGAGCTTACTGAACCAGTCGTTAGCAATTTTTTGAGCAAAAAATCTTACTGCAAAAGCTTTGCGTGAACGATTTTGATGTTACTACTGATTGTTGTCATTCTTCATTTTAGAAGCATTTTATAAAAAACAGACTATAAACTTGCAAAAGCTGAAAGAAGTGGATGTCAAAAATCGAAAATTGTCAACGTTTGTCTTATTTCAGCAATGCGAGTTTTGATTTTCAGACGAAATGAATATCATTTTTGTTCCTGGCGCATCAAGTTTGATTTTCAAGTAAGGTCAATTTTCTACACTCTGTATGAGAGGCTGAATTTTCTCAGAAAGTGTGTCTCAATATAACATATTTGAAGTTTTTCCAATTTATTATTTCGCCCTCACTTTTCAGAATCCTTTTTTTTGTGGATTCCTTTTTTAGAACCGCCCCTTCGGATTATGCTTTTTCGAGCTTCATTCTTGCGAGTTTCGCTCCTCACGGCTTTCCAAGTCGTCTACATTAAGCTTTTATAAAAAAAATACTCACACAAAAGCTGCCGAATCAGCCCACAAATTTGACACTCTACACGAAGTGTTTTCGGCATCCTGTAGTCACAATTTAACATATTTTTCATCCGTGATTACCCAGATAAACTTATCATACGTGTTGACATTTCTGGCTTCTACATTTCTCTGACTATCGACCCAATATTTAGGATTTACATGGGAAGACGCGACTGTTCTTCTTTTACTCATTAGTCAGTCTCATAGATATTTACGCAATAAATATGAAAAAATTCAACAATGTTTTAAAACGTAATAGGAAAGCAAAATCCTCAATTTTCGTAGCAAAAAATTAAGGAATATAACCGAATCATCAACATAAAGTCCGACGTGAACCGGCAACCACAACATCAATCAACAATTCAGAGAAAGAGATAGCAGAACTCTTGAAAATGATCCCGTCAAATAATTTTTGAATTCTTTTATGAAGAGTTTAAAAACAGAATTTCGGAAAATTCTCAGTTTCTATGTATTATTACATAGCTTGGCTAAATTTTCGAACAGAAAAAAATTGACACATGAAATTCCTCCGAACCATAGTAATTATATACGAAATCTTTCGGTAGGATTGCCTATAATTGGAGAAAAATATAAACCCGATTCGAAAGCAGTTAAAATTTAGCGTCAAATGTCCTCTCTATAAACGTGAATTTTTTTCAATTTAGCCGGTAATTCCGTCGCTGCCACTTGCAAGGGCCAACCGCCGCCCATAACGCCCGCCTGTATGGCAACACCCGTAACGACAGCCAATTCAGGATCGACGCCGTAGTTAGGAGATTTCTGGAAAAAATCGGCCACTATACGCCTAATTTCTGGTATACGGGTCGAACCGCCAACCAAAACTATTTCGTCTACTTGATCTTTGGACAACTGGGCATCCTCGAGAACGGCTTTGATAGGATTGAGGATCTGGTGATAAAATTGAATGAAATATTTTCACAGCGAAAACCAGGGTTCCGGACGGGATCGGGAATACATAAGCTGATAAGGTTTTTAGCTGAGAAGAAAATCAAATAACAGCAATATTCGAACTTTCGATCATCACCACATAACTAAAAAAACGCCTACTTTTGGCCAAATCTAGATCAAATCAGATTTGAGCATCAGCATTTTCGAGGCATATCCGCAACACCTACAAACTTTGAAGAAACTTGTTCAAAAGTTTTAATAATTGGTTTGAATATTAAATTTTAAGAAAGGTTAAGCTCTACGAAAAACAACCAGGTTTAGACTGTTTTAGAAACAAACTTTGCTGATAAAACGCATTTACAACGTACATTTGTTTTACGATTTTAGGTTTTTGGACTGAGATTAGACCAGTGGAAACCATCGTATTGAGATAAAAAATTTCCAATTTCCATCACAATGACCTCATCCTCAAATCAACAGGGCTTAATTCAGTCAGATCAGTGCGACCAGTTCATCATGAACATATAATCAACATTTTTATGCTGCACAACCAATAACGCATTCACTTTAAATATAGTTTCTCATCATAGCTTTATACATGAAATATATGAAGAAAATTCTAACGCCCGAAATTTTTTCTCGGGATCGGCATTGATCGATTCCGGTCGGCATCAGGATCAAGATCACGACATAAATCTACATGTCATATAAAGAAATGGACACGATTACAAACTGGAAAAAAGACTTTGAAGTTTTCAAAATTTACAGCCAATTTTGAACCAACTTTTTGATTCATCCAGAAATATTATTAATAAGATATCATATTAGAATATTTCGTATCGAATGTGCGAACAACTATCATCCTTCAACAAAATTTCATTTGAGTTCAAAATGAAGCAAATGATCGATAGCGTTAAATGCTGATTTATTTTGGTTTTTCACATGTTGTGCTGATTGAGTTTTATAGTGATCTCGTAGCATCTATTGCTATTGGATCATTGCTTGATTTCTTAACATTTAGTCTTCTTACCTGCAGAAGCAGATCTCCATTCAAGCTTTCGAATCTTGATCTTTTAAAATTGTATTTAAAATGGAGAGGTGGTTTTGTCGAAACTGGATCAACTAAGGAATGCAATTTAACATCAATTAGCGTTTCCATTGTTGACGTTAAGTCGATTTTAGCCGATTCGACGGCCAATCGCAAATTTTGTATGTCTTCCTTGTCAGTTAATGTGCAGTTATCCCCACAATAGGCTTCGATTTCGCTGATCAGGTGCGAAAGCATGCGAACGTTAAAATCTTGGCCGCCGAGATGATTATTACCTCAAGATGAAAGTATAGAACATATTACAATTCATAGAAAAATTCAAAAAGTTTATTCTACGTAATTAAACTTTTGGAAAATTAGCAGCTTTCGCCAGTTTTTTTCCACCAAGTTTCAATCAAGAGCTCAATGTACCATCTGATCTATATTCTTCGATATAAAAATGAAACTTATGCGCATAACGATGCAAGAATAAAAAAAACCACAGTATATTTCAAAATGCTTTACATCGCGGAATCAAGAGCAGAACCTGAAGTCATTGAAGAGCTTACCTGCCATAGCTGTCGTCATGAACATTCCGCCCTGGATAAATAATAAAGAAACGTCCAGGGTACCACCACCGAGGTCGACAATCATAACATATTCTACGCTTTCTTTCTTATGCAAACCTGAAAAAGTAAAAAATTCAACGATAAAAATGCAAGCCAAAAAGTAAAACGTACTGTGGACAAGGATAATAAAGAAATTCCTCTTTAAATTAAAACTAACGTATTCGGAAAATTTTCTCAATCATGATTATCTTTTTCATTAAATAAATTATTAAATATTACCGTACGCAAGGGCCGCCGCCGTCGGCTCGCTAATTATTCGCAAAACTTCGACGCCGGCTCTACCGGCCGCCTGACGGGTGGCGTTCTTTTGTTGATCGTCGAACTCGGCCGGCGCCGACATCACCGATTGTTTTATAACTGTTGGGCTCAATTCCAACTGTCGCTGTGTCAAAGTTTTAAGGTAACGTAAAATATGGGCGCCGATTTCTTCGGGAGCGATGGTTTTGTTAGGCGCCATAAAGAATAGGGCTTTTGTACCGTTGAGCACCATCTGCAAAGCAAAAAAATTTCGAATGAATGAAAACAATGTTCAAAAACATTTTGTCGATGTGAAAAGCAAGAAAACGTCAACAACAGAACATAAGGGTTGAGATTTTAGGATGATTCAGATCATGGAAGTACTTCGAAAGGATAACGAGAAACTTCTTTACGAAATTCCGTTTCGGTGAAATCTTTGCCTACAAATCTCTTGGCGTCGTAAAACGTTCTCGTCGGATTATGTTCCGATTGGGCGACGGCATCATGTCCCACGATAACAGTACCATTTTTTCTGAAAAAAATTAATCCGAAAAAATAAAATGTCAATGCAGGAAAATAGCATAGTAAATTAGAGAATATCAAGTTAGAATATGATGCATAATCAAAATATTTTGGTCGTAAAAATCCCATTTTTAGAAACAAAACTACTCTTTTTCAAAATCGGCATTTGTTTTCAAATTTCTCTGTGTAGAAGGTATAAATTATAATTTAATTTTGACGCATTTGTAGAAAAAATGCAGAAAAAAATCTCTGAAAAATATGAGGAGTAATAAAGTAAGGTTGTCCTGAAAACTAACAAAAATGCTACGACGCTAGGGAACGCCTTTCGACCCAAATGATCTCGAATAATTTCCACGTCACCAGTTCCCGCGTGGTACACCGCCGCACTGCTAAACGTCGTCCCCAAATCGAAGCCGACGATTTTTGGCACCGGAGGAGGCAAATATTTTTGAACAACATAGCCGAGAACTAAAGCTCCGATTATACCGAAACCTAAAGCAACAGGTGACGTCGACTTGTAAGTGAATGTGTTGTGCTTTTTGGCTGTGCGGAAAATTTTTCGAGAATTTTCGGCACAGAGCGACAATTTTTCTTGTGCATTTCTACTTCTGGCATTGATGAACAGATACATCTTGCCGCTATTTAGAGGCACTGTTTTTTTCGCGGAGACCATTTCGACAAGAGGTCAACATTTTTTACCTTTTCGCAATGTTGCTTTTTTCGCTTAAAAATGCCACCATATACTTCATTTATGCATTTTTGAGCTTTTCATAATATATTCATGCTTCTAGAGCCAGTAATTTACCGAAAATAAAGAAAAAACAAAAAATTTTGACTTTTGAGTCAGATTATGATAACAATATATCAAAATTAATAGTAACAAAAAGCCGAAGCAAGGAAAACCTGAACTGCATACATAGAAATTCGGCTGCTAACATATCTGTGCTTATCAGGCTTTTTTGATTTGAAAATCACGAGCCAAATGGCCCATTGGCCTAATTTTTTAAGAGCTAAACTTAAATTTTGTTGGCCAAAAATTTATAATTGAAGAATATCGGAAAATAGGCTCGTAACACACTGTAATATGTAATTATACGGATATTCAATTAGTTGATACGTGTCTTAAAAAAATAACTGTTCAAAATGTTATTTCCAACCAGTGTTTTTCTGGTACAGGCCTATTCGTACAAGCACAAAGATCGGCAAAAAAATCTTTGTACAGAGAAAATTTATTTGTATGCAAAAAAGCACAGTATCGAAAAAGTATAGTGCATTGAAGACTGCAGCATCTGTTATTATTCCATTCGTTGTCTCCTGTCTTTCCAGCGCGTAGCGCAAAAAAATTTTTGAGATTCTGAACTCCAAAATGGTGGAAAATCAATTTAACGATAACTAATTCAGTAAGCTTAAGGTTCAAATTTTTTGTTCAAAAACATAGCTTCGTCATTATACAATTTAGAAAAAACCCATACAATGTTTATGTTATAGTTATAAATGTTTAAAATCTATGTTTAAAATTATAGTTATAAAAAATGGAAAAATTGAGATTTCGGCCTCTTAAATGCACCATAATTCATCCTTTCCATGACAAACCCTCATATTTTTTCCCTTCTTCGTAAATCTTTGTGGAAAAACATTGGAAAGACCTATCCGAAGAATTATAGAATGAAATCCGGCGCGAAGCGTCGAAATCTTTTCAATGTTTTCTGATTTTAGACTTACTTTAAATGTAATGTTGAATGAAAAATATATATAATTCACTAAAAAATAAATATATTATGACTAAAAAAGTGTGGTGCTTAGCCAAAATGAAGAATTATAGACCTCATTTGAATCTGATACTCTAGAACGTCGGAAGATAAATATTTTCAGCACCTATTCCTTGATTTAAAATTTGATCTTTCCCGCTTAATGACCTTCAGGCCTGAATTACGGGTGGATGTTTTCAGTCAGCTAGACAGCTAAAATATCAGCTTGAAGTAAACGGTTTCATAAGTTTGGACGAAACTGCAAAATTTTCAATTAGACTTCTTTTTATTAGATTTCTGATGCTACAGAATGCTGGAAAATGAATCTTTTCAACATTTGTTTAATAGATGAGTGTTCTTACTTTGCAATCAACTCAATCATTTTATATAGTCGCACAAAATGCAAAAGATTATTTTAAAAGCATGCTACTAAAAACAAAAAATCAGACAAGCAAATGCAAATTTTTCAACAAGCAAGAATGATATCTGTCACTTTTTAAAACTGATGAAGTTTCAATCATTTCCTGAATGCAAAAAATTATGTACACAAAAATCAAAAATTTTTAAAGATCGCAGAAAAAGTTTGTGAAAAAAATCAAACAAATCTTGATTTTCCTCAAATACTTAGACGCAATACTGAAGATTTTACTAAAACATGAGATGAGACATTCCAGGTGGTAACAACTTTTGAATGCTAAATATTTAGTGAAGTAGACATGCTTACGGTCACGCCTTATCTGGATTATAGCAAACAATAATCAAAACAAAATGCACTAGAATACTCTTTTCCGACTTGAAAACCCCAAAAATTTTGCGCCAAAAACACAGATATAGCGAAAAATAGTGTTCAGAAGGTAAAAATCTCAAATTTTTCTGACGCATTACGCCAGCAATGGCAATAATTTATAACATTAAGTACAATTAGGTTGAAACACGGCCAAAAAAAAATCTGGTTTCATTTCTCAGTCATCCTTGATTGCCATACCTGTAATTCAGGAGGTTGGGGGGAGGACTCCCATAACTTGGTCGACCCTATACTCAAATGTCGGGACCCCCACACCCAACTTGGTCAACCCTATCTCCCATACCTGTAAGAGGTCCGACCAGTTGGGGAGAGGGTAAACCCAAAATTTTGCGGTAGGGGTCCCAACATTTCCTAAATCTTGGGGGAGGGGGTCGAAAAACCCCCAAAAAAGTCGAAAAATTTTCAAAAATTTCCCCAATAACGGCCAAAAAATATCATTTTTTCTTCATTTTTCCGAGTTTGGGGAGGGGAGGTTGGGTATAGGATTGACCAAGTTGAGGGTGGGGGTCCCGACATTTGGGTATAGGGTTCGACCAAGTTGGGGGTACCCCCAACCCATACCCGTATCCAGGATTTTTAAAAAAGTGGAAACGTTACAAATTTTTTTTAGAATTTACTGAATAAAAAGAAAATCGAAATCACTTAAAAACGACTTACTTTCAGTTAGTTTATGTGTGCTTATATTAGTGGCTAAATTCTATTTTTGACGAAAAGTATGTATTAATAACATAATAATTTAATTTGGGAATTGTGATGTATAAGGACTGTTTTTTCCACATTTGCACTATAATGAGGAAAAAAATTTTGAGGTCTTTCCACAAATGTGGAAGAAAAAATTGAGGTTTTCATATTGAAAAGATGCATTTTGGTGCATTTTAGGAGGTCCAAATCTCAAAATTTTCCGGCGCTTCGCGCCGGTTATAACTTTAACAATCATTATAATTTTATTACGAAGCACAGGCGCGGCTCCTAGCATGTCTACCTTTACTAACTATTTAATCTTTAATAGTTTTCATAATCTTAAACGTATTATTTCATGTCTAATTGACAATCTTGAATATTATATCTTTGTATTTAATGAAGATCAGCATTTTTTCCTTCATAGATTTTTTGAGAAAGATCAACACGTCAACTTTCTAAACTTTTCGAAGCGTTTGTTCCTTTCTTAACGTAAATTGAATTCAAAAGCTTCATGGAAGTATTTTTGGAAAATTTCTACGCTCCTAACTCATAGCTTTTCGGCCAAATTCATGAAAGGTTACGAACAAATTGATGGTTTTAAAACTTTTCGAATGACAGATTTCTAGAAATTACGATTTATGAACACAAAATTTAAATCTAATGTTTGATATATATGATCGAAATGATTATCAGAATGCTTTAAAAAGCTCAAAAAGTCTTAAATAAAATGTTTATGAGCATTTTCAAGCGAAAAAATGAGAATTTTAAGACGAAAAAATATTTTTCCACATGTGGAAAAAAAATTTGACCTCTTTCCACATTTGAGGAAAAAAGTTCGTGGAAAAAAAACAGTGTGTATAAAGTACAATGGTATTGCTGAAAATTTTATTCCAGAAAAATTTAGGGGGGAATTCCCCCCTTCACCCCTCTAAATGCGGGCCGGCCCAACCTCCCATCCCACCAATTACAGGTATGCTATCTCCACCAGTGTTTTTTTTTGTGCCAAAACATGGTTTTTGGCACAAAAAAAATTGGAATGGCACAAAAAATTTTGAGCGTTTGTGCCAATTGGCACAAAATTTTTGGCTGGTCAAACATTAAATTTCCTTGATTTTTAGACGTCTTAGGGGCTGAAAATGTAAAAAATTTTCGGGGGTTCGCGTCGAGTCAACAAATATAATATTTTCTATTTGTATACTTGACCCGAACGCGAACGATTCCTCTTCGAACAGTGTATTAGTATCGTTGCAGCAGACTCTATTGGCTGTCAATGTCAACGACTGATGGATGAAAAGAAATTCTGAATATTCTCTGTTCATTCAGTCAAATTCGGATTTAAAACTGAAATTCTCACTTTTTGTGTTTGACTGATTCAAATAGAATAATAGAAAAATCGATATCGTTGTAATGGTACAATGTTTCCATCGAAAATTTACACAATTTTCGACTTAATTTTTTCCAATAGTCTTAACATTGTTGTTAAATACATCTTACCTAAAAATATTCATATTCGTAGTCAAAAATTGAATCAGTTTGAACTTCCTGAACAATTCTAGAGTTATTTAAATTTTCTCAGCATTCATTCCTTTTTGAGTCGTCGTGCGTGAACTATTTTCCCGCACACTTTTTTCTTATCTAACTGACATGGTTAGCTGAAAAATAGGTAGGGCACGATTTTTACAAAAAAGTAATGTGTAAAACGTTAACCTTCCATCAAAATTTTTGGCATAAAACTTTTCCGCAGTTTTCAGTATGTTTCTAGTAGAAAAAAATTTTTTGTGTCATTGGCACAAATTTTTTTGGCCTCTTGTGCCAATTGGCATAAGTGCCCGTGCACAAAAAAAACGCTGGATCTCCACCCCACAAACTAGGAAAAATTGACTTTTTGGAAAAATTTTTGAAATTTTTTCGACTGTTTTATGGTTTGTCGACCCCCTGCGCAAAATTTTGGAAATGTTGGGACCCCCACCCCAAAAAAAAGGGTTATCCTCCTCCCCAACTGGTCAGACCCACTGTTTTTTCCCCCAAATCGTGCTTTTTCGGGAAAAAAAATTCAGAAAGGGGAAAAAATTTTGGGCTCTTTCCCCATTTGGGGAAGAAAATTTTGGGGATCGGATACACAAAGATGCATTTTGGTGCATTTTAGAAGGCCATAATCTCAAAATTTTCCGGCGCTTCGCGCCGATTATAACTTTAATAATCATTATTATGCATTACTTAGCTCAGGCGCGGCTTTTAGCACGTCTACCTTCATTTATCATATAATCTATAATAGTTTTCATCATCTTGAACGTATTATCTCATGTTTTCATTGGTCATTTTCAATATTTTATCATGATTTTAAATGAAGATTCACATTTTTTCGTTTTGAGAAAGATCAATACGTCAAGTCTCTAAGCTTTTTGATGCGATTATTTCTTTTCTAACGTAAAATCAATTCAAACGCTTCTTGGAAATATCTTTCGGAAATTTATACTCTGCTTACTCATATATTTTCGACCAAGTATGAGAGTTCACAAATAAATTATACTGGTTTTAAAATTTTCAAGTAAAATTCTAGAAATTACGACTTTTGAACACAAAATTCAAATCTAATTCTTGAAATAAATGTTCGGAAAATTGATTTTCCAGCGTCGCAGAATATCAATACACCCAAAATCATTTACCCCCGCCCCCCCAGTTGGGAAAAAATTAAAAAAATTTGCCAAAAAGTGTATGTTTTTGGCCTTTTTTGGGAAAAATTTCGACTTTTTCCTACCCCCCCCCCCAAAATTTCGGATTTACCCCCCTTCCAACTGGTCGGAGGTCTTACAGGTATGTTCTGACTTGTCATCATAGAGAACTTAACCATCAATTTCTCATGTAATTCTCAAAGTCATTATGCTTTTGGATAGTTTGCTTGAAAATTTGTTCCAATGCTTGTAGATTAAATTTTGAAATCGAAAATTTCAATTTTTTCCTCAATTTTAATGAATTAACGGGTCTAAAATCACCAGGAGGCTTGGAAAAGCTCAAAAACACCTAAATAAAGCGTCTGTGAGCATTTTTAAGCGAAAAAAAACGACTCCGGGAAAATGGGGAAAAAAATTTTGACCCCTTTCTCTTCCCCATTTGGGGAAAAGGCCCGGGGAAAAAAACAGTGGTCAGACCTCTTACAGGTATGGTAGAGCCATACCTGTAAGACCTCCGACCAGTTGGGGGGGGGGGGGGGGTAAATCCGAAATTTTGGGGGGGGGGGGTAGGAAAAAGTCGAAATTTTTACCAAAAAAAGGCCAAAAAACATACACTTTTTGGGAAATTTTTTTAATTTCTTCCCAACTGGGGGCGGGGGTTGGGGGGGGGTAAATGATTTTGGGTACTGGGTTGGCCAAGTTGGGGGGAGGGGGAATCGCCCCCCAAGTACAGGTATGGGTAGAGCGCACTGTTTTTTTTTCCACATTTGCACTATAATGTGGAAAAAAATCTGGAATGTGGAAAAAATTTTTGAGGTCTTTCCACAAATGTGGAAGAAAAATTTGGGGTTTTCATATTGAAAAGATGCATTTTGGTGCATTTTAGAAGGTCATAATCTCAAAATTTTCCGGCGCTTCGCGCCGGTAATAACTTTAATAATCATCATTATTCATTAAGTAGTTCAGGCGCGGCTTTTATCATGTCTACCTTCATTCATCATCACTTAATCTATAATAGTTTTCATCATCTTAAACGTAGTATCTCATGTTTTAATTGGTTATCTTCAACATTTTACCGTAATATTTAATGAAGATTCGCATTTTTTCCTTTTGAGAAAGATGAATACACGTCAAGTCTCTATGATTTATGATGCGATTATTTCTTTGCTAACGTAAAATCAATTCAAAAGCTTCTTGGAAATATCTTTCGGAAATTTATATTCTTCTTACTCATATATTTTCGACCAAGTTCATGAGAGTTTACAAATAAATTACAGATTTTAAAATTTTTCAAGTAAAATTCTAGAAATTACGACTCTTGAACACTAAATTGGAATCTAATTCTTGAAATAAATGTTCGGAAAAATGATTTTCCAACATCCTAGAATGTCAATATACCCAAAAAATTTTCCGGCGCTACGCGCCGGAAAGTACCATCTTTTTTGGGCTTTCACTTGTCATCAGAGAGGACTTGACCATTGATTTCTTGTGTAATTCAAGTCAATTATGCTCTTGGATAGTTTGCTACAAAACTTGTTCAACAACGCTTGTAGATTAGGCTTTTAAGTCGAACATTTCAATTTTTCTCCAATTTTAATGAATTAACTTCTCTAAAAACACCGGAAGGCTTGAAAAAGCTCAAAAACAGTGCGATAAAGCGTCTGTGAGCATTTTTAAGCCAAAAAACGGATTTTAAGACGAAAAAAAATTTTTTCCACATGTGGAAAAAAAATTTGACCCCTTTCCACACTTGTGGAAAAAAGTTCGTGGAAAAAAAAACAGTGGTAGAGCGTCGAGGAAAACAACGGTGCTGAAACATACCAAACGCTGAAACGGCAGCTGACATGAACGGAAATAGTTAAAACGGTATTTTCAGTGAAGCCTGATCAGAGTTGATCGTGTAGTACCGCTCCGCTATTGTGAAATCGTCATTATCGGACCTCGCTCTTTTCTTTGTCATTTATTTTTCCTGAAAACCAGATTCCGTTTGTGTGTACAGTAATTATAGTCGACGTCATCTACACTTAAGCAAAAAAAGAATCTTGTAGACAGTGTCGATAGGCCATGCCGTGAACAAAGGCCGAGGAGAAATTGATTCATCAAGAAGCGACAATAACAGTAATTGCAACGAACACAACATGAAGGAACAGGAACAATAAATTAGAGCAAAAGAGTCAAACATTGCCAGCGAAAATTCCTAAATTCGAACGAAAGAATCAGAAATTAAACATGGGGAAGCCGCCGGCAGCCTGGCCGTTTTGTGAATCACTGTCAGCTGCATTCATATTAAACGAAAAAGTGAAACCATTGTCGGGCACCGCGTTGTCCTGACCACCGCCCAACGTGCCGAAAAAATCGAAACCGTTTGGAGCCTGCCCCGAACCATTTTCAGGCTCATTGGTTGATAGTTGATCTCCACCGAACGGATTGAAAAACGATTCTTTGTCACTAACTTTTCCGCCTGAAAAGACGATTGAAAAAGGGTAATTCTCATCATCAAATCATTCGAAAAGAATATTCGATTCAAAAATTTGTCGGGAAAAATCTAAGATGGCCATCTCGAAATTCCAATTTCTTCGGTTTTTAATGATCACACACGTTGGAAAGAAAAAAACGATTTGTTTCCTCAATCACAATTTTGACATAATCAACGTTCGCAAATGTTCTACTATAGAACTTTCCGATGAAGTATTCTGAATGAATATGCTATAGATTGTGAATGGCGAGGTAGATATCGAAATTTCTGATCGAAAGATACCAACATATTTAACGAGTATCTACATCCAGCTTTGACGCAAGAAACGTAAGAAACGCAAGACTTTCGTTTACAAAATAGCTGATATCTGCAACATTATGCAAATTCTTTTAGAAAAATGTACTTCACAGGACAGAACTCGTCAAGATCTCGCACTGAGGAAATAAGGAATATATATAACGTGGTTTCACGATAAATTTTTTACAGAGAGGAATATCTTCCAGAAATTAGATATAAATATAAGCAGTCGTCGATTGAAAACAGAAAATCACAGATTGTTACAGAATCAGAAATCTTTCAGGAAAGTGAAATTCTCGAAATCCTTCTGATTCCAAAACGTTACCAACGGTTTTATGGACCGGAATGAATAAAAAAATAATGAAAAAAGAATCGTAAGAAAACATCACCTTCGTCTGACTGATTGAATAAAGTTCGTAAAAAGTCATTTGGACTAGATTCCGGAATCACTTGTTTAGAATTCGACGCCGAAATGTCGAAACCAAATGTCGTTTGATGAGTTGAATTCAAATCATTCGGCGATCCATCTGCATCGAGAGGCGTGCTTTCAATTGGGGCAACGTTTTTTTTAGGTATCACGGTAACTTTAGGAGCCATCATAATCTATTCAAATATAGGCTTCAAACTTCAGGGACACATGGCTCACAGAAGCTACCTGGAACTCATGAGAAAGATATGAAATGCATACCTCATTTTCGTCTGCTTTTGCTCTCTTCAAAGCCGGCTCATCAGGATAATGCGTATTTTTGGAACGATTTTGGAAAGAATCGGTCAGCGGACGCTTAGGCGAAGCGATTTCTATTTCCGGTGACACTTTCTTGACCTGATTTCTAACCATAATCGGCGGAGTCAGCGAAACAGCGTTGTTCAAAGCCTTTAGTATATTTTGAGCGCCATTTGCTTGCTTTTGGATGCTCCTATGTTCGTGATCCACGTCTATTTCGATAGTTTCGACATGCTTAGAATTTGAAAAAGCAAAAAATACTGATCATCTTAGATTTCCAACAAATCCATGTATTCTCGGAAATAATTAAAATCACTTTTTGAGTCTCCAATATAAAGAAATTTCGGGACAAAATCTTACGGATTTAATTGGAGTCTCCATTGAAGTTTTAGAAGACATCTTCTCCATGATAGGAGTCGTTTCTTGAGCCTTTCGCACAACTTTTTCCAATACCGGCGCCTAGAAGAACAAAGCTTTCGTAATTTACAAAACAAAAAATTGAATAGTGACACCTTTTCTTTTGATCTGCGGTAATCCGCAATTTTCATTTCGTTTTCGTAAATCTCTTTTTTCATTTGCATGTTCTTTAACATATGTTCAGCGAATTGGATGCATACCGACGGCCAAGGAAGTTCGTTTCGAGACATAGCTGCATGGATCAAAATGCCTTGTTATAAAACTGTTCGGCAGTGATAGACCATGCAAATGCATTCAACCAAACATGCACTTGGTCAAGAGTTATGTTATCAGAAAGGTGGAAAATGACCACATAGTAATGCATTTTACAAAAATCAAGTTGTTTGAGACTTTGTTGCGTTTAGCCATGTTCGAATTGGATTTCGCTCCGTAAAAGTATGTATTATTTCCCAGTTTCTAGAAAATCTACACTCTGGTCCGGTCTATGCCCTGTCAAACGATGCAGAGTCTAACCTTGCTCTTGGTTCAAGAGACAGGTTCAAGACACAGTACGCACAGATACCAATGATAAACTAGAAGACTTTTTGAATACAAAAAAATAAGAATTAAATGTTTGGATAATCTTTGTTAGATTGCTGAAATTTTGATCCATAGTAAACTTTTTCTGGAATCTCTGGAGTCTGGTAAATTTATTACACGGTCTGCATGTTTGCATGCAACCTTTTTTTGTGTCCATTTTGTTTTCGTCATACAATCTGACAGTTCTACAGTAGAATTTTGTGTAAACGATATCAAAAATACTTTAACCTTTTCAAATCGGAAGGGGACGTTTCGGCGCTGTTTCGACAGCAGCTATTTCGGTCGCGGCTACATCGGCGCCAAACTTTTTTCTTCTTATTTCTTCCTCCGTTTTCTTTACTATCTTCTTTTTTCATCTCATTCCTTCTCTATCTTATATTTTTCCTTGCATTTTTTGCTGTCGGAGAACGGCAGCAAAAAGTTTGGAATGGATTGATGATAATTTGTTTTGACTGATATTTCTTCCGTATGGAAATAAAACTGCTTTACCTATAGTCTGTTTTTATGAAATGCTTACAAAGTGAAAATTGATAAATATTAGCACCGTCGTTGAAATCGTTTACACAAACTTTTGACTATGGAATTTTTTATCCACAAAATAGCTAAAGATTAGTTGACTATGCTTACAGATTTTCGTGCTATGTGACATAAGGTTAAGCTTAAAATCTTAAAAGCCTGAAATAGTACTTGCTTCCCACCAGTGTTTTTTGCCGAGGGCAAAAGAAAATGTTTTGCGGCAAACGAAATCGAGGTAGTCATTTGTACACGTGGCTCTCCTCCCATTTAGAGAAGAAAATTTTGGGGACAGGGTACAGAAAATATGCATTTTAGTCAGTGTTTTTTTTGCACGAGCTGTTTTGCACGGTGCAAAAAAATCACCAAAAAAGTTTTGCACGCCAAAAATTTTTTTGGTACTGTAAATAAATATATCACTTTTTTCCACAAATAAAGAGGTCAAATTTTTTTCCACACGTGTAAAATTTTTTTGGAAAAAAAATTTTATCATTTGAAAAATTTAAAAACCAATAATTTGTTCGTAACGTTTTATAAATTTGGCCGAAAAGCCATGAGTCAGAGGCGTAGAAATTTTCTAAAAATACTTCCATGAAGCTTTTGAATTGAATTTAGGTTAAGAAAGGAACAACCGCTTCAAAAAGTTTAGGAAGTTGATGTGTTGATCTTTCTCAAAAAATGTATGAAGGAAAATGTGGATTTTCATTAAATATAATGATATAATATGGAAGATCGCCAGTTGAAGATCACCATGAAATAATACGTTTAGGACGATTAGTGATAAGTGAAGGTAGACATGCTAAAAGCCGCGCCTGAGCTTGACAATAAATAATGATGATTATTAAAGTTATAATCGACGCGAAGCGCCGGAAAATTTTGAGATTTGGACCTACTAAAATGCACCAAAATGCATCTTTTCTATAGATTGTTTTTTATAAAATGTTTCCAAATAGAAAAGTGACACAATTCAGTACTGTCCTCAAAATCATTTACATAAAGTTTTTACTGTAAAATTTTCCACTCGAAAAATTGCTAAAGATTAGCTCAGTACGCTCACAAATTTCCAGTCCTACATGACATTTTGTTTAGCAGAAAACTGCAAAAATCTGAAATACTACTTGCTTTCCACTTTCATTATTTGGAAGCATTTTAAGAAAAACAGACTATATATGAAAACACGAAAATTTTTTTCCACGTTTGGGCCCGTATGCTAGAAGGTGGAGTAGAATAATCCATGGAGTAGTCTAATCCGAGGAGTAGCCGCTCTATGGAGTAAGCTAATCCACCGACTAGCTACTCCCCGGATTAGGTTACTCCACGGATTTTCTTTTTCGGCATGGAGTAGTGGCGGAGTTCGTAATCCGTGGATTAGACAGAAAAAAATCTTCACATTTTTCACAATGGATTCCTGCTGTTCATCGTGGGTTTATAGATTTTATTACTTTTCTCTACAAGGCCACCCTTTGTCAACTTTATCGGTTTTTTCTACATTTATTGCATTGCTTTTTGCTAATCCACATAATTTGAGACTTGTGAAAAAGCAACAAAAAACGAGGTGATGATTTTTCGCAGCTTCAAATTAATTTCCTAATCAAATATGTCAAAAGTCGAAAGAATGTTATCAAAAATAAAAAGACGGACAGTTCAGTTAATAATACCAAAAAATCGGTATGGGTCAGCATTGATAAAGAAAAGACTTCCGGGAAAATTTAGAGTTTTGAATTGTTGAATTAGAATTTGTTGAATTTTCCAATTCATTAGGCAAAATTCTTATCAATTCACGGACTTTTGCTATATTATATCGATATCGCAGTTGGAAGTCAAAATCACTACACATTTCGAATGGATCTGATCTTCGAAAAGAACTCGTGGAACGTTGTTCGCAAGCTCGTTTTCTTCATCCAAATCTCCCAAAAGCTCGATGAAATCAACAACTTCCATAGTTATAGCGCTATAAATCAGTCTTACTCCACTGAATACACCTGCCCGATGCAGGTTTAGAAAAAGACAAGAAAAACGTTTTTTTACTCCGCTGTTTGCTCTACTCTTCTTTATGGCATACCGAAAAAAGATAATCCACTGATTACTCCGCCGTTTAATCCATGAATTAGTCTACTCCGCTTTCTGGCATACCGATTCAATCTACTCTACTCTTCTCTTTACTCCTCCTTCTGGAATGGCAACTGGAGATAATCCAGGAAATAATACACCGTTTACTCCATGAAGTATCCTAATCCACCTTCTGGCATACGGGCCTTGATAAATATTTTTTGCACGGTGCAAAAATCTGAAAAAGAAGTTTTGCACGAGCGGAACAAGTTTTGCGCAGTGCAAAAAAACACTGATTTTGGTGCGTTTTAAAAGTTCATATCTCAAAATAATCTCAAAATCAAATCAAATAATCTCAAAATTTTCCGGTGCCAACTTTAATAATCATTAATATGTACTGCCTAACTCAGACGTGGCTTTCAGAATGTCAGCCTTCACCTATCATTTAATATATAATAGTTTTCATCATCTCAAACATATTATCTCATGTTTTAAGTGGTAATCTACAAATAAAATTTTTCAAATAATAAAATTCTAAAAATTACGACTTTTGAACACAAAATTCGAATCTAATTCTAGAAATGAATGTTCGGAAAACTGATTTTCCAGCGTCGCCGAATGTCAATACACAAAAATTTTTCCGGCACTTCGCGCCTGAAAGATTAACAATTAGATTGGGGTTTTCACCTGTCATCATAGAGGACTTAACCACTGATTTATCATCTATTACAAATTCATAATGCTGTTGGATAGTTTTCTCGAAAATTTGTTCCACAATGCTTGTAAATTGGACTTGAAACTCGAAAACTTCAATTTTTTGCTCAATTTCAATGAATTTTTTTTTGTAGTTATAAATAAAATTTGAAAATTACACTGATTCGGTTATTAATCTTTGCCCACGACGTAGAGGAACACAGGTTACTTATTTATACCTATTTTTGCTACGTACAAATTGTACAAATGAAATATTGGCTCCCGTTTGAACATGTACAAATGGGTCATGTTTGCACTTTACGCATTTGCTTTCTGTAGCGTTACTTTCGACATTTTCAGTAAATAGACGTCTGTTACTTTTTCTGCGACCATTTTTTATTTTTGCAACTCTTTTCCTGCCTCTGTTTTTTCTTTCTCTTGTTAGTAATGCATTTTATTCTTTCTTTACATACTATTTTACACAACTACTAGAGCCCCAGAAAAATGCTGATTTTATCATTTTGTTTGTGGGTATGAAATTGTATGACGTCAGGCGTTGAAAGGGCGGCGCCAAACTTTCCTTTTCCGTTTTCAAATTTACAGACAGTCGATAAAATCTTGACACGGATTCTCAGCCTCTTCACACTAATTTTTAATTCCCTGCAGTGCCAGCAGGCGTGTCAAATACAGCTATAAACACTGTATCCTCTTTCTTATCGACTGAATTCTTTTAATTTGCTGCTCCGTTATTTTTGGCAGGCGTAATTTTTTGTGAGGAATGGAACTTGTCTGTTTCAGGTGATGAAAATAAAGGAAAAAAATTATTGAACATTGTGATGACAAAAAAGATTATGCAAATACCCGTGAAATTTGCAAACTACCGTGTTCTTAATTTTCTCTTCATTAAGGCAGAGGTTACAAATTTTGATCATTGCACGAACTACCGTAGTTTATCTATTCCTCGATAGAATGTAGAGTCTTCCCGTAGAAATGATGTTTCAAAAAATTTCTCACTAATATATACACCGTAGTAGCAGCACGAAATGTCTATTCCATAGACATATACTAAAATTGGAACGATACAGAGAAGATTAGCATGGCCCCTGCGCAAGGATGACACGCAAATTCGTGAAGCGTTCCAAATTTTTTCTATAAAAAACTATTGCTGACAATAAATACTTCAAGACAGTATTTCTGAGAGATTCGAACTTATGCCAATAATAACAGCCGAAAATGAACTATCTCGAGTAGTTTTACACGCTGAGTATCACGGCAGTATTCACTCCGCGTAAAAATCAGAATTCGTATAGCTACAGTATTCCAAAAATTGGAATTTTTAATTTGTGATATTTTTCAGTCTGAATACGTGTTTTGAAATATCATAGCGCAGAAAAGATATGACGCTGTAGCCCAATGTGTATTACATGCAGAAGACCATGATCTATATTTAGAAAAAATTCGATTCTTTACTTCACAATTTCTATGCTATTTTACAGTGTCAAAAGGGAAATTGAAAAGAACCGAAAAAGTCATTTGGAGACTTGCTTAGGCACCTTCCCATAAGATGCCGCTGAATTTTTTCTTGATTTCTGTAGCCACTAATGTCCAACATATTGTGTTGAGATTTTAATCAATTTTGTGTAGCATTTTGGGAGCTGCAGGAGTCTACACATTCTGAAAGTTAGAATAAAATGCTGATTAATCTAATTGAACATACCATCAACGAGATGCAAGGAAAATTGAAAACGTAGAGGCTAAACGAATAAAGAGAAAAATGAGACCTGTAATTGGGAGGTGGGATGGGGGAACCCCCACCTCCGACTTGGTCGAACCCTATACCCAAATGTCGGAAAACCTACCCCTAACTTGGTCAATTTAAGGAAAAATTTCGAAATTTTTTCGACTTTTTCGACACCCCCCCCCCCAAAAGAAAATTTGGAAATTTTATGAACCCCATCCCAAAATTTAGTATTTACCTCCCTCCCAACTGGTCGGACCTCTTATAGGTATGGAAAAAATGTGAGTCGAATCACTGGTAAAATTTCATCGATTTATTTACAATGGTTGAGCAACAGGTCACAAAAGGGACGCAACAAAAACTCCTCTCTTCAGGAATTTGATTGAAAAAAATCGAAGCTGCGAGTTTAATGTTACAAAATGAAATGTCGGTTGTCCGGCTCCGGCCTGTGTTATAAGCTGTGCGAAAGTACTCAAAAGTTGGAGGCACCCTGTTTCACGTTACGTGATGTTAGCCAGACGAAAATAGAGAAAAGGATAGTAAATTGCAGTTTCTTTCCAATATACCAAAGTGCATTCTGAATATCTCTAGCCGTTCGCCTGTAATTGGATTTCAAACAATCGTTTGGTTTCTGATGAAATTTAATTAAAATTTTCGAAGGTTTCGATTTTCCATTTGAAGCACTTCGTTCCAACCTAGATAAATGAAAATTCATCAGGACTTCGAGCCACATTTTCGCTCATAAAGTATTAGCTAAATATGCATTTTCATAACTTTAATGGTTCAGCTTTTATCCAAATTCAAAAATGAATTTGAATTACGGTGCAGCGTGTGCGATCTCTACAGCTCCTAAAACGGTGCGCAATGATGATGATGTTACTTTCACGGCTATCGTAGGAATATATGAGCTGAATAATAGAAAGATAAAATTCCACGAAATCATATGTGAAGGTGCTTGGGAGTGCCCCTGATCAGGGTTTTTCTTCCTTTGCTTCTCTTTTTTGGAAGAGGGTAAAATGTTCGTTTGTGAAACGATTAGTGCGTCAATTTATAGACTGTTAGTCAATTTGATAATTCTATAGTGCAGACAATAAATGTATCACAAGGGATAGACAAGGGCCAAGCGGAAAATGCAGTGACTTCTGAGCGATTTCTATAAGTAGGTATGCTCTCTTCAGAGCTGTGCAGCTCCCCAAACGGTGAAGAAATCTTGATGTAAATTTCACCAATACAGTAATAATGCGTGAGCTATATAATAACAAAATTAAATTCTGCAGCATTGGATGGGAAGGTGTCCGGGAGTGTTCATAAACAAAATTTTCACAATTTTAGTGGCTCATTTTCGACTTTTAAAACTCTCTTAAAAAGTGTAGTATGCAATAAATTTACTGTACATATTACATCAAAAGAAAGCTTATTCTTTCATGTGTAAAATGAATTTCGTTTATCGAATAAGATCACTCCAATCGCGAAATATCCCTTGGCTAGCAAGACCACTGAAAAATGCCACAAAATCATAAATTTTCAACTTTTGACATAGTATAGCCACGTGAATTTTCGATTTTAAGCAAAACCAATGATACCATGAAACTCAGCGAACGAAACTACCCATAATATCTAATTTTGAGAAAATTTTAAACTTATCATAGGGAAGGTCCAACCTCTCAGAAGTCGTGTCTTAAATTGAACTCAGTAATAAATCGATTAACTCTTTCTTACCTAACAGTTCATTCTCGTAATCGTTTAATTTATTATTTTCCATCGTTAACTGGTGTTTCGCTTCGTCCAACTGTTCTTTGAGCGACACATTTTTCCCATATTTAACCTTGAAATTTTTGGCCCATTCAATCGAATCGTAAATTGATTCTTGTTTCATATATTCTTCGTGTTGACGCGCCATCAACGTTTCAAATTTTTTCGCTAACTTTTCTGGCTCATTTTCTAAAGCGGCTAATTCTTTTTTCAAAACAGTTTTTTTGTCCAGAAATAATGCATGCATCCGGCGGGAACTAAATCAGAAATATAATGAAGGAATTAAAGGTCAAGTCAAAGCAATCTTTCTATGAAAGATGAAAAATGATAAATTAAAAGTAGATTTAGAAATCAGCCATTCTTGGCTTAAAACGATACTTGGAATAGAATATCGAAAAATACTTCTTGATTTCAGAAGAAATAGATTTTTTTAATTTCGGAAATACTGATATAAGCTCAAGTTTTGTAACGGTCGTAATAAAAAGAATTAACGACGCAAAACTTATATCATGAATTCGAACTCCTGATTCAAACGAAATATAATTAGCCAATTACGACGAAGTCAAGTTCGATTCTGGTATGAAGCACCGATTTCTATTCAAAACTAAAATTCTGTCTGCACAATATTCGAAAAGATGCATTACTTTTCCAAATTCTCACGACGTTTGACATAAAAATCGTGTAGAAATTTTATTTGAACATCTTTTTGATGACCGAGTTCGTTCGCATGATCCGTTTCGGTTTGAACTTTACGTAATTCTTCTTGATATTCTAAAAAATACATTTATAAATTCATCGAGTAAAGTTTAAAAACTGAAGCGCGTGCAGATCTGCCCCAAATACGCTAATTTTAGTCGTTGTCTCGGAGACTTTATTGTCTGTGTCCTGGGTATCGATATTCCTTTTGGATAAAATTTTGGAAAAAAATGTTTGCACTTTATGCTCAAACATATCCAAATATAAATTGTTAATTCTTGCTTACCTTCTACACGTTTTCGGCTCTGATCGAATTTTTCTTGAGTCGCATTGAGTTTAGCTTCTACAAACATGAAATATCTAAGTGCAATTGTAAATCGTGGGTCAAAAATGTCGAAAATTCCTAACAAACTGCGTGAAGAAATATGAGATGTGATCGGCGATCCCATCTTAAACCGTACGTGCAAGGGAGCTTGGGTTCCTGGATCCTGCCTCACCATATTGTTCCTGACTCACCGCATTTAACGTGTCGTAAGATTATTCCGAAAAAAATCTTTTCGATAATCCCTGAACTTTTTCGGTTTATGATAGTTCGGCGTCGCCATTTCGGAATCAGGGCCTTTCAGCGCAAGCCATTTCGCTGGCGGCTATTTTGGCGCCTGACATCATATAATTTCATATGTAAAAACAACAAAGTTCAGTATTACTTCCTCAGTCGCTTTTTGAGGTTGTAGTAGTTGTGTAAAAGAGTGTATAAAGAAAGAATAAAATGCACTACTAATAAGAGAAAGAAAAAACAGAGGCAGGAAAAGAGTTACAAAAATAAAACATGGCTGCAGAAAAGGAAATATACGTTTTTTTACTGAAAATGTCGATAGTTATGCTAGAGAAAGTATGCATACAAAGCAGTGCAGAGCGAGAACAGTCATCAATTTGATTGGTTGAAAAAATGTGTGAAATTTGATTGGTCGGAAAAATTTATATAATCAATTTGATTGGTCAAAAAAATGCAGTTTACTGCGTCCTAACCGTAAGTCTAAGCCTGATTCTGTTCAAGTATAAATCTAAGCCTAAGTCTGAGTTTAAGTCAAAGCCTATGCCTAAGTCTAGGACCAAGCCTGAGCCAGAAAATTTGATAGAATAAAACTAAAAAAATAGTCGATAGATTTTTTGACCAATCATTTTGATGACAGTTCTTGCTCGGCAACGCTTTCTCATATGCATAAAGTGCAATAAATAAAAAAATAGCTAACTAAACTAAAGTCTTTTTTCTTGCAATGCTTTCAAATAATGAGAGTGGAAAGCAAGCATTATTTGAAACTTTCAAAATTTTCAGCTGAACCGTATGTAACATAGGCCGAAAACCTGTGAATATATTCAACTAACCTTTAGCTACTTTTTTCAAAAGCTTGTGTAAACGATTTCAACGACAGTGGTAATCTTTGACAATTTTCACTTTACAAGCAATTTATAAAAAACAGACTATAGATAAAGCAGTTTTATTTCCATACGGAAAAATAGCAGTCAAAACAAATTAAAACCATATATTCATTTCAAAGTTTACGCTATCGTTTTCCGACAGCAAAAAACATAAAGAAAAATATAAGATAGAGAATGAATGAGATGAAAAAAGGAAGAAAGTAAAGAAAAGGAAGAAAAAACAAACGAAAAAAAGTTTGGCGCCGAAATGGCCGGCGTCGAGATGGCTGGCGCTAAAACGGCCCGACACTGGCTGACGCCGGAATTGCGGGTTCAAAGTATCAGCGACGAAACGTCCCTTTCTGCAGCAATCGGTATGGATGTAGTTTCGAAGACGCATGTCAGGGACAGTGATCACATTGATCATCGTACAAGGGCTCCCCTAGAGTCTCTAAAGGCTCACTTATACTTGCCTTTTCCGACGAAACGGGACGGTTCGTCAACAGCTTGAAACGTCCCGCGTGAATATTTCCCTTCCGTTCGAATACGTTCCTGCATTCCGTTCTGTTCAGTCGGATAAAGCAAGTATAAATAAGTCTTAAGAATCAAGTAGCTAAATGACGGGCAATACGCTGTATTTCACATTACTTCGTGGCAGATGGTCAACTGAACAATAACATTACTTTACACCAACTCGGGAAAAAATTCAGGGGCCGTTAAAGTGCACAAGTGCCAAACGTTCATCCTTCTTAAATGAATTCTCCCGATCGAAAATCTCACTTTACACTCACGTCTGACACAAAGAACATAGAGTAGAGCACTACGGAGCCTTTCTTTCACTTATTTACTTCTAAAGGCCCTGTCATACTTCACCGCGCGGCGCCGGTTGTTCTATTCATACTAAAAAGCAGCGCCGGCCGGCGCCACGCGGTACCACCTTTGAAGTATGAATAGGTTTTTGTAAGTTTTGCGGCGCCGCCATCAGGTTTCAACTGAACCGAAATTTTCGAACAAGTTATGTATTCTAAAGTTGCAGCATACTGTTGTTACAACATATTGTTGCATACTGTGACATCTATACATGTAGTGGAATCAAATTTTTCACTTGAGTGGTGGTGAATTCTGACACTTGTCAAATTATTTTACCAAATTGATTACTTAATTTTCAATGAAGATTTAAGAAGTTGATCATTTAATTTGCAATGAAGACATTAATGTGTAAAAATTATGAATATGCAAAGTAGGTGTAAACATGTTCCTCCTACAGCAAGTGTACTCGCACATTTCGATTGCGTCTTTATTCCCCCAACGTACCTTTTCGGCAAATATCCCGATTGTCTGAAAGTTCATATTCCCCGTAGGTACCGATTTCCGGAATAATGAATAAATTTCCTATTTCCTCGAAAAATGCATTAGCCCCTATTCCCTGAACGTCCCGATTTCCCGAATAGGATGGATCCACTTTGAATCTGGGTCCTAAACAGCAAGTCCGACCGGACCCAGATCAGATCTGGATCCTGTATATAGCACATATCTGAATTAAAAATTTGTGTATGTACAGGGTGAACCAAAAAAAGGCGACCGGTACTGACTTTTATAGCTTCCGAACGGGTGAAGCTTTTTTAGTACGGTTTCCTGTCATCGATAGATAAAACATTTGGCATAAAGATTGCAAAGTTTCAGTCAGATTTCTTGAATTTTGACTGACTAAAATCAAAAATACTAAACGTCGAATTTTTTTTGATAATGAATATTTAAAAATTTACAGAATTAACATGTTTCACGGCAGAAAAGCACAATAGATCCAATCATAAGAACCATATTGCAGCTTGAAACTACAAGAGAGCCGCTTTAGTGTGTCCTAATTTCTGTTTCACCAATAATTTTAATCGTTTTTCGATGTGGTCAATGACAGAGTTGATTTTGCTTCAATTTTGCTATTTTTTCCAATTTCATAACAAAAGCTCTTGATTTTGGCGAAATGTTGATCATATTGAACTAAGAAGTTGCTAACTTGAAATTACGCGTAACTTACAAATCTGGGTGATTTTCAAAGTATTGTTGTGTGTAAACAGCTTTACAAAACTTTTTTTCACAATAGGACAACTTTTACTTTCATTTCACAACTTATACTTTTCGAAAAATCATCACTTTTACTAAATTTCTGTTTGAACAGTAACCATCAATGTTGGGAGCATAAACTTTTGGCCTTGTAACAAAGACAAACAGGGCATTCTGACGCAGCAATCCGCATTATAAAACCTTCATCCGTTCAAAAGTTATTGAAGTCAGCACCGGTCGCCTTTTTTTGGCTCACCCTGTATATTCAATTTTTCAAAATCAATTTATATAAAATTGATATTTCTCAACAGTTCAAGAGCTATTAATCGTTGGAATGAGAAGCAAATTGAAGCAAGAGCCCAAAATCTTTAGACTAGGCTTTTCTGCAAGCTTCTATCTGCACCGTGCAGGAATGATTGATTTTTATTTTTCTTTTGCGCTTTTTATTTTTCGATTTTTTTCGTATTGTTCATCTTTTTAGCATTTTTCGTATTTCGCATTTGTCGAGACAGGCAATACACATTTTTTGAGGAGAGCAAAATCCAAAAGTAAAAAAGCGGCGCCGTACTGCGCCGCGCGGTGCCGCGCGGCGATGTATGGCAGGCCACCGCGCGGCGCTGCTTGTTAGCATGAATAGGACAACCGGAGCCGCGCGGTACCTCGCGGCGAAGTATGACAGGGCCTTAATACTTCCATCAAAATAAATAGAAAATCACTCCTACATACAGCAGCTCTTTGAATAATATCTTCTCAATATGCGGAAATCTAGAAAAAACATTAGTTCGCATCACTCACCTTTCGTGTCAAACATGATCGTTAATTCTTCCAGTTGTTCATTCATCCCCGTACTATTTGGGTCCATCACCGTAGGCTAGGAGGAAAAGTCACCAATTTTTAGAATAGTCGTGTTGGAGGTGCACCGAAAATTCCGCAGTAAACGGCCGGAATGTAAACCATTATTAGATTTAAACAGTTCATAAGTTGTACTTATTGCGCTTCTTCAGACTATTTTTTGCGTTATAATCACTTCGGAGCATAATTTTTTTATACAGGAGAAATATTTTTACGAAAATTTCACTTCAGTCAGAAATGTTATTCTTAATAAAAAGATGGGTAAGTACAATTTGAGCAGTGATATTTTATGAACGAAATCGTGAATTCTGGTTTTTATGAAATGTTTTCAAATTTAAAAATGAAGTAAGAATCAGTAAATTTTCAAAATCGTTGGCTTTTCACTTGAAAAATTGCTAACGGTTAGTTGAGTGTGTCCGTTGTGACATACGATTCAGCAGGAAATCGTAATATTAAATAGTCTGTTTTTTATAAAATGCTTCCAAATAGAAAAGCGACACAAATCAGAACTGTCGTCAAAATCGTTAACATAAAGTTCTCAGTGTAAAATTTTTCACTCGAAAAATTGGTAAAGGTTAGGTCAGTATGCTCACAAATTTCCAGTTCTACATGATATGTTGTTTATTGGAAAATGGCAAAAATCTGAAATACTGCTTGCTTTCCATTTTCATTATTTGGAAGCATTTCAAGAAAAACAGACTATAGAATAGCACTTGCATTCTACTTTTATTATTCGGAAGCATTTCAAGGAAAAAACGGACTGTCGGTCTGAAGTTGATCGTTTCGGATGCATTCCTTTCAGTGAAAAAACCAATTCTGACCATAAGAGTGTGTTCAGATGTTTTCAAATAAACTTTCAAAACGAAAAAATAAACAATCTGCACTGCAGCTCTATATCCTTTTTTTCGAATGACTGCAGCGAATTTATAGCACAAACATGTGCCGTACTATCGCAGCACTTCTTCCAGTTTTTCTCATTTGCGTCTTGCATTTCGCATGCCCGAAACACATTTGAAAAAATGGACTACAGTACCGCATTCAACTGCTATGGCGCTAATGTATCTCAATCATATGGAGAATACATCTTTTACAGCCATCATATGTACATATTCCGCTGTGACGAGAATTTCAAATCTGACCGCGAATCCAACCAAGGTCAACGTTGTATCAATATGACCTGGCTGACCAAGGTTAGAAATAACATTCTCATACTTAACAGCCAATAAATAAAAATGAATCACATCTGACATATCTGATCAGGATTTTTTTTAGATTTTATCCAGAAAAATTAGCTAATTTTTTATTTTCCGCTATCATATTTTCACCCCTACAGTAATTTCTTAAGTGAAATTGTCCACTTTCGAACTTTTAAGTTCATACTATCTGCTAACTATTGTTGCCGCAGCCTGAGCTTCCGAAAGTTTCATATCAATTCTACACAGGAGCTTACTGTAGTCAAGCTGCTAGATTTCACCAATGGTGCCTCTCAGCCCGCAACTAGATTTAGAAAACCGTAACGTCAATAGGATCAAGGTAGAAAGCGTTCGGAAATTTATTCCGACGTACAAAATCACATTCAAAACTTTGTCCTATGGTGAATTTACAAGTGTTCCGCTCAAAAACACGAAAAATTTCATATTTCGATCGTCAAGCTCGTGGAATTTACAACGGAAAATGTTCGCATTAGGTTGAAAAATTAAATGTATGCTATGAATAGAACGAACCAATAAGAAACTCAGGATTTTTAAAGTCTTTTTTGTAGTTCAAGAAAAAAAATTATAAGACGTCTTCAGTGTCGTCAGAATATTATTCCAATAATAGGTCACTCATTTTTTTCGGACGTTCATGTTTTTTACAGCATCCTTCGAGGTTACAATGGATTTTTCTGCTACCCATGCATGCGATCTAGCAGACTTCTCTAAATGACCAATCGTGTCGTAGTTCACTTGCGTGTGTTTTTTCGCTTTTTGCGTCAGTTTTTCAATCTATTATTTGAAAATTGTTTATTGCATCGTCATACACATGAAAACGTATTGATATGGAAAACTCACATTTTAAAACCAAAAAAGACATAATGGAAAATTTTACGACCTGCGTATCAACGCATATAATTCACTCATTTTATTTTCGATTGCCGAATCAAACGGCGAAATCGGCGACGATACCGATCGCGGCGGCTGTCGATTTTTATAATAATCGATCATCTTTCGACGAAGATGATCTAATTTTTTCAAAATGTCTTGCCTCGTTGCTCGACGCCCAAAAATTTCAAGCTTTCGGTTTCGAAGACGATCGTCACCGGAGTTAAACGCCGTCATCGGCGAATACCTTGGATCTTCGACGTTGCCATTGTCTAGGTCATCGATAGCGGCCGTTGTCGACGCCCAACGGTCGTTTTCATCGTCATCGTCGACGTTCGAATAATTTCTTTGCCGTTGTCGATTTTCATCGTCGTCTTCGTCGCCGTTGTCACCGTTGTTCATGCCGCCGGGGCCGTAGCCTGTCGAGTAGAAGAAACGTTTTTGTACGGACAAAATCCTATTGCTGACACCGCCGACGGCGTTTTTGTTATCGTCGACCGAAACGAAGAGCGTCGAGACGAGGGAATGCCGTTCAACGAGGGCCAGACACCATATGCAAATTAGGAGAGAAAACTGAAATGAGATAAGTTGTGCAAATTTTGGAAACTTCCAATCGGAGAATGGGAGAAAAGGCGAAATGGCTATGGAAACAAGTTTTACACAAATCCACACATGCATCCCCGTAGCTAATGTTTTTTAGTGTTATTTTTTAATTTATCATCAGCAAAAAATATAGAAATCAGCAAACTCCGGCAACGGTATTTTTCATAACGCTTTGTCGGTCTAACAACATTCAAAAATTTTCTGAGTTTTCGCGGAAATCCGTGAGCATATCATAAACCTGCACTGTATGTCGATATTTATTCTGAGTCGTTCTGATTGCTACATTCAATTGAAGAAAAAAGATGTCTGTCTAAGCAGGTTGCTTTTTATTGGCATACAAATCTCCCTGGTGCTCCATCTTGTTTTTTCATTTTTCTGAACCGTGAGTTAAATTTGATTGAAATCAACAAGGTCAAGTCGTTATTAGGTTGACAATATTATTCGGCATTTTCTGTTCCAACAGCGGTTATTTCCCCGCCAACAGAGAATCTATGAAAAAGTCGAAAATTCTCTGGTCGCTTTCAATGCCTAACCGGCGGATTTCTAATATGGCGTTCTAGCATTTCAGAAGAATTTAGGTGGAAAACAGAGCAAACGATGTATTAAAACCGTTATAATTCCTCATTTTTCTGGAGATGTCATCAGACATTGATTAAGTTGCTGTATATAGTTTAACGATGCTCGACAGATTGTTTCATATGAACCTACGACTCAATACGATCTTTGAAATTTTGTTATCCTTCTGCTCTATTATTAATGTCTATAATTTCATTTTATTCGTAGGAGGACTTGCCTTATGCGGAAATTAATTTTTCAGCAAAGCTGGAACGATGAGAAGTGGTGTACCTGAAGGATGATATACTAATTTACATATTTAGAGACTATAAATTATGTCAGTATACTGACGGTTAGTGTTATATAAAAGTTCATAACATAGATTTAATTAATGCTCTGGTGGGATCTAACTAATTACAGTCTATTTTTTACAAAATGCATGTAAATTGAAAAATGAATAAAATGATGTTGCATTTTTTCCGAATAAGCCTCGAAGGGAAAACAAGATACTTATGCAAATAAAAAACAATTTGCGTACGCAGCCGAATTTTTTATTAGGACTATAAACTGAGGAAATAAAATGTTGAAAATGCCCACGGATTTCTTTGCATTCTTCTACATTCTCAGGTTCATTTGAAAATGAATGAAGTATAGAATTGTCCTCAAAATTGTTAATACCATACAACAAAAATGAAAAAATTATTGAAGGTTAGCTTGAGCATGCTCACAAATTTTCAGTTCCATGTGGCATACTAGCAGAAAAATGTAGATATATGAAAAATTATTTCTTATCCAGTTTTACTACTTGTATGCGCTTCAACAGTAGTTATTTATTTTTAAAACGACGCTGCATTAATTGTTTTTTGGAATGTTCACCTACTCTTTTTGATGATAATCAAATTTGGTAAAGTAATATCTTACGTTTATCATGTTCTATAAGGCCCGTATGCCAGAAGATGGAGTAGAATATTCCAGGGAGTAGTCTAATCCGATGAGTAGCCACTCCGGAGTAAGCTAATCCGCCGACTAGCTACTCCCCGGATTAGGGTACTCCTCGGATTTTCTTTGTCGGCATTCCAAAAAGTGGAGTAGTGGCGGAGTTCGTAATCCGTGGATTAGACAGTGGAGTAGTGGCAAAAATACAAGGAAAAAAAATCGTCACATTTTTCACAATGGATTTCTGCTGTTCATCGTGAGTTTATAAATTTTATTACTTTTCTCTACATGACCATTTTATCGACTCTTTCTCTGCAAGACCACACATTGCATTCGTTTTTTGCTGATCTACATAATTTGAGACTTGTGAAATGAGCAATTAAAACGAGGTGATAATTTTTTGGAGCTTGAAACTAATTTTCTAATCGAATCCATCGAAAGTCGGAAGAGTTTTATTGAAAATAAAAAGACGGACAGTTTCGGTTAATAGGACAAAATATTAATAGGACATCATGGGTCAGCATTGAGAAAGGCATCCTCGAAAATCCAGAATGCCAAGAGGAATGTCGAACAACTGATGACAAAATGGAAAAGTTTGAAAAATGTAAGGTTTCAGGCTTCCATGCCGCTTTGTTGAATTTGCTAGTTCATTATGCAAAATTCCTTACAATTCATGCACTGATGCTTTATTAAATCGATATCGTAGTCGGAAGTCAAAATCACTAATCATTTGGAATGTATCTGATCTTCGAAAAAGAACTCGTGGAATGTTGTTTGCACGTTCAAATTTCCCAAAAAATTGATAAAATCAGCAACATCCATAGTTATAGCACTACAAATAAAAGCCCTGTCATACTTCGCCGCGAGGTACCGCGCGGCACCGCGCAGCGCCGGTTGTTCTATTCATACTAAAAGGCAGCACCGCGCGGCGCCGGCTGGGAAGTATGAATAGATTTTTCTGATTTTTGAGGCGCCGCGCAGCGCCGCGCGGTATCGCTTTCAAAGTTCAACTCAAACGAAATTTTCGAACTACTCATGTGTTATAAAGCTGTAATATATTGCTGCTATAACATTTTGATGCATACTATAACATCTGTACATGCAGTTCAATCATATTTTTTACATGAATTGTGGATTATGACACTTTTCAAGTATTATTTTATCATGCCTGTTAATAATATATGCAATACATAGAAAATCTGTGGGGAGTCAGCCAGTACATATGTTTTTCCAACATACAAGCAGCATGTTTTTCAATGTATATTAGCCAAATATGTGAAATTATTTGCTTAGACAGCATCTTTTAAAGTTTTAAAGCTTCTTCTTTGAATCAAGTGTGCTTCGTTTCTTCTTTGAATCAAGTATGCTTTGGAGAGATCGTTTAACTACGGTATAATTTTCATTCATGATGACTTTCTCTTCTCTCCTGATCATTTTTTCGTTCGTCATCTTCTCAATCACTGTAAGGGGGTTAGATCTGTAGGGGAGTCCATAGCCCCGAACCCCCCTCCACATGCATGTATGTTACATTCGGAAAAAATTCATCCTACATTCTGAAAAATCCATGATTGACAAGTTTTGGCCATGCACTCAGAAATTTTCCCAGTGAAGTTTTTACTGTAATCTTATCCCAGAGGACTTATTTGACGTTTTCAGAAATAGATTTTCAGGAGGACTGGAAATATGTATAGTTCGTTTGTAAAAAGTATAAAAATGTTTGTAAATTGAAAATGGACAAAGAAAATGACCGCTCTCAAAGTCGTTTACACAAACCGTTTACTATAGAATTTTTGGCGTAAAAAATGGTGAGGATCAGTTGAGCAGATTCTGTAAATTATAGAAACATAAAATGGTACTTGCTATTCACTTTTTTATTCACAAGCATTTCCAGAAAAAGAGACTATAGGTTCTTGTGATTACAAAATTTGCAATGGAGATATGAATGTCTAAAATTATTTATGTGCAAAGTAGGCGTAAACACCTTTCCACGGCCTGATATTGTCTTAGCAATAAGCCAAGTGCAATTAGCAGTCCCAAAAACGATAAAAAACAACAGTGCTTGCAAATTTTTCGCGAAAGTTTTTATTCAGAGAGCAAAATCGGAAAGTAAAAAAGCGGCGCTGCGCCGGTGAAGTATGGGCCCTGTCATACTTCACCGCGGGGTACCACCTTTGAAGTATGAGTAGGTTTTTGTGATTTTTGCGGCGCCATCAAGTTTCAACTGATACGAAATTTTCTAACAAGCTATGTGTTGTAAAGTTGCAGCATACTGTTGTTGTAACATATAGTTGCATACTGTGACATCTATACATGTACTTGAATCACGTATTTCACTTGAATGGTGAATTCTGACACTTGTCAAGTTATTTCACCAAATTGATTACTTAATTTTCAATGAAGATTTACTAAGAAGTTGATAATTTAATTTGCAATGAAGACATTAATGTGTAAACATTATGAATATGCAAAGTAGGTGTAAACATGTTCTTGCAGCAAGTGTACTCGCACATTTCGATTTTGTATTTCTTCCCCCAAAGTCCCTTTTCCGCAAATATCCCGATTATCCGAAAGTCCATATTCCCCGTAGGTCCCAATTTCCCGAATAATGAATAAATTTCCTATTTCCCCGAAAAATGCATTAGTTTCTATTCCCTGAACGTCCCGATTTCCCGAATACTAGGGAAAGGATGGATCCACTTTGAATCTGGGTCCTAAACATCAGGTCCGACTGGACGGAGATCAGATCTGGATCCTGTATATAGCACATATGTGAATGAAAAATCGTGTATATATATTCAATTTTTCAAAATCAATTTATATAAATTGATATTTCTCAGCAGTTCAAGAGCTATTAATCGTTGGAATGAGAAGCAAATTGAAGCAAGAGCCCAAAATCTTTAGACTAGCCTTTTTTGCAACCGTGCAGGAATGATTGATTTTTATTTTTCTTTTGTGCTTTTTATTTTTCGATTTTTTTCGTATTTTTCATCTTTTTCGCATTTTTCGTATTTCGCATTTGAAAGAGACAAGAAAAAAGACTTTTTTTAGTCTACTGTTTGCTCTACTCTTCTTTCTGGCATACCGAAAAAAAGATAATCCACTGGTTACTCCGCCGTTAAATCCATGAATTAGCCTACTCCGCTTTCTGGCATAGCGATTTATTCTACTCTATTCTTCTCTTTACTCCTCTTTCTGGAATGCCAAATGGAGATAATCCACAAAATAATCCACCTCACTCTACGGAGTAGGCTACTCCACCTTCTGGCATACGGGCCACAGATATCACAGTAATCCTGGAGCGACCTATGGGAAAATTGTGACAAAAGTGGCCGTTTTTTGTTAACTATTGCTGCTGCCTAGGCTGTTGTTCATTGCCGACGCAGTGCTTTTTAGTATATGCTTAAAATGGTCGACCACAAAATATGCGTTGACCAGGGTGTGGAAAATAGTAAACAGGATTCACAACTTGCATACTAGCTTTTTTGCTCCAAATCTACTTCTGCTCCGACCGGAAATTATTACTGACAATAATTTCGGCAACTTTGCTCCATTTTTGCTACTACTTAACTTGAAAATATTCATAACTCAGGATTCGGAATTTTCATAATTTTTTCCAGATCAAATTCGAAAACGGAGCAATTTAAATTTCCGACGATGCGGAAACTACTTTTCTATCAATAAGTTCTGTTTATATGTAGTGAAGTTTTTTAGATCAGATATGCACGCAGCTTGAATCGTTTGAAAGATTTATAAAAATTTGAGTATAAACCAGGTCTATAGACAAAAATGACAGAAATCGAATAAATCACAACATGTAGTATTCAAGATTCACATGGAGACCTCATTGCAATAAGATATGTGATATCATGACAAAACTGCATTTCGCCGTGATAGTATTCAAAATATCAAAATGTTATAGTTTTCAGATTCAGGTGATTCCTTCTTCATATTCTTCGTCGATAAAATTCATCGCTCACCTTGCTGGGCACCGATACCGGCATGCTTCGATGGTAACATACAGCGCAATTATTTCATAGAAGTAATTATCTATCAATTCAATTGTCTCCTAAATAAGGAAAAGACATACGTTTCCCTTTGAAAGGTCTGACCATGCTTTATATTCAATATGGAATCAATCACATCAATTGATGAAGCCATAATAAAGACAATTGATTCATATAATGAATTAATGAGCATATTTTTTCTATATTACTCCTTCAATATCTGATGCGAATGTCATTCAAGATTTTTGTTTTGCTCCCCCCGCATGCAGGGGGATGACTTTTCGTTAATATTTCCCATGTGCTGTTAAATATTCCACCATAAACTCTGTTTTTTGCTTCCAATTAGCTAAAACACTGCACACTTAAACATATACAGTGACACACTTTCGGAATGATGAATCGGTTGAACCTCGAACACTTGACGACTTTAATGAGCAGTAAAGTGGAAGCTTCCCCGGAAGTTAGAATCAGGGATTATTTCCCTCAATCAAACCGATAAAGTTCTTGATTTTAGAACTGTAGTCTGTCTTTTATAAAATGCTTGCTCGGAAAATTGTTAAAGGTTAGGTCATTATGCGCACAAATTTTCAGTCCCATATGATGTACTGTTTATCAGCAAATCGTGAAAATCTGAAATACTACTTGCTTTCCACTTTCACTATTTAGAAGCATTTCAAGAAAAACAGATTATAGACAAAAAACAATGAACCATCAGCTATAAAGGACGAAAATGGAATGGGTGTCAACAGTAACTTATTTCCATAGAAAAGGTGAAGATAGACTGATGGAAATGATCAAAATTGAAATTTATAATTTATTTTGGAATGTTCAATTATAATGAGAAGACTTAGAAGACAAAATCATGCAAACACGTGCAACTAATTACATATCATTTACACCTGTGATGACTAATGGAGCGAAAATAATTGGTCCATTGCCTGCAGAATAAAAATCGATTAATTGTTTCAAATGGGAATCTCTGAATCCGACAAAAATACAACTAAATTCTGGGGGAAAGTATCACTTGTTGGATTGAACGTTGGAGAAGACTGCATTATACTCGAATACCTTTTTCCTGGCTAATTGGTGTAACTCCAAAAATTTCTTCAATTTCAGTTAGTGTAAGTTGGGTATCAACAAGTCCCTCTGAATATAAGTACAAATGTTACTTTTACTTTTAATTTAATTTTCGATTCTTGAAGATGACATGAAAATATTTTGCAATCTGTTTTTCCTGAAATCCTTCTAAATAATAAAACTGGAAAAAACTGCCATCATTTTCTACTTCTCTTGAAACTATTTGATGGAAAATTGGTCAATAAGTTTGGGCATTTTTCCGCACAGTTAATCTCTCCGCGACAATCCTAAAATGAAAGTGGTTTACTCTGGACAAATGTTGCGATTTCTATAGTCTGTTTTTTATAAAATGCTTCTAAATAGAAAAGTGACACAAATCAGTACCGTCGTCAAAATCACTTACATAGAGATCTTATTGTAAAATTTTTTACTCGAAAAATTGTTAAAGGTTAGGTCAGCAAGCTCACAAATTTTCATTCCTCTCTGATATATTGTTTATCAGAAAATCGTGAAAATCTGAAATACTACTTGCTTTCCACTTTCATTATTTAGAAGCATTTAAAAAAAAACAGACTATAGATATGGAATCTAAATTGGAGGCATTCGCAGTCACGTGTTGAAAACTCAGGGGCCGGTTTCATCAAAGAGACTTAAGCTTCAGCTGAGCTGCAGCTTAAGCCGTAGCCTAACTCTATATGTTATACCATTGTCGCTAAGCTGCAGCTCAGCTAAAGCCTAAGTCTCTTTGATGAAATCGGCCTCAGGTATTCTTTCCGTATGCGGACGTTTGAAGCAAACCGAACCTGTGAAATGGCCGTCACTACTTCGCTGCTAGTTTTTATTAATTTGAAGTTCGAGGGATTTTACATAGTCAGATGATAATACTACAGATGAATGTAGAATAAGCAAAAGAATCTTATTCTAGAATGTATTACTTCTATAAGTCTCCATATTAGACTTCATTGCCCGAACATACGAGTACAGTTAACCGAACATATAATTATGAGGTTGCACGACCCAGTAGTGTAATACCCTTTTGAGCTCATTTAAATTACTCAGAAATATGGAAGCGAGGAAATGGTCTGAGACGCTACAGCATACTGTATACAAAAATGCCTACAATGCAGAAGTTCACAATAGAGCATAGAGGTTTTTGTTGTCAATAATGATATGAGACTTTCGTATCAAACTAGAACGAGAATGAGGCGATGATTTTTCAATAATAAACCACAGAGCAGCCTCCTATTTTGAACTAGTACAGCTTTTAATTTAACAAGGGTAGATCACCAAGACTCTGAAATTACGCATATTACAGTGTAATGTTACATATCAATTATTTATGCCCATGTGCTTTGTTGACACTAATTTGCATTAATGAGTTTAGATATCGCAAAGGGGTTATATCCCACCTCATTCGGATTATAAAAGATAAAAATGGACGGATACGATCAAGCTCAGCGGCTTTTCATCGGCTGGGAATCTGATCTTGCTCTGTTACCCAAAAAATAATCACCCAAAAAACCAAGTCTAGAGCTATTCATTCCAGGAAGTAAGGTTTTCATTGTGGAACATGATTTTAGCGCTTAAAACGATTTTTCAAACACGTGAGGTGGTAACCTCAATTTATCCTGTTTGCGGAGATCATGAACTTATTTTTCAAATTCTTGCAGACTTCAGTTTAAAGCCAGCTTTTTATGCTAGTGGAACATTACTCATGTCATTATGACCTATCACATATTTTGTGGCTTTATATATGTAAGCATCACACATCGCAACTTCAAATGATTGATACCTATATTTTGTTTTTCTTCAAGAGCTTCCAAATAATAAGAGTTGCAAGTATTATTTTAGATTTTTGGGATTTTCAACTAAACTTTTTGTCATATAGAGCCGAAAACGGTCTATTGTCAAGTGAGCGATTCCCAAGTAAGCGTTCCCAAGTGAGCGATTCTCACGTGAGCGTTTCTCAGGTGAACGAATTTCACTATGAGCGAATTCCCAATGGGGCAATTTTCTGATGAGCAATCGGGAATATAATATAATTTTTTTTTTCAAATTTTGCTTCATTATGTTATATTTTTCTTTGCATGTATTTCTTTTTCTTTCGTTTTTTTGCAGGTGTTGCTTATATTTTTATTTCTTCATCTTTTGTCTCTGCTTTTTTATTTTCTCTTTCCTTGTCATTTACTTTTTTTTTGTTTGCCCACGAAACAATACATTACAAGTTGTCATTTTAAATAACCATAGTCTTCCATATAATTCTTATACAGTACGACATGCTCAAGCGTTTCATTGTTATATGCGTGAAAATTTTCATAAAAAAATAAAGAAAAGAATGATAGAAGAAACAAGAAACAAAAGATGAAGAGAGAAGGAAAAAAAATTTGAAAAAACGACAAAATAAAGGAGCAGGAGAATAGAACAAGAGAAAGATAAAGAAATAAAATCAAAAAACCAAGATGAAAAGTATGTGAGAATGAATAAAAAATCACAAAAGAGAAAGTTGAATAGGAAGTAGTAACTGTATAAAATGATTATACGCAACACTATCGTTATTCAAAATCGAACTGTATAAAATGATTATACGCAACACTATCGTTATTCAAAATGACAACTTGTAATGTATTGTTTCATGAGAAAAAAGAAAATTGATGACAAGAAAAAAGAAACAGAGACAAAGACGAAAAGGTAAAACCCTACATAAACAACACACACAGAAAATGAAAGAAAATATACAAACAAAGAAAAATATAAGATAAAGAAGCGAACTATGAAGAAAATGTTATTAGAATTCTCGATCGCTCATCTGAAAATGTGCTCACTTGGGATCGCTTACATGGGAACCGCTCACTTGGGAATCGGTCAATTGGGAATCGCTCACATGAGAATACCTATGAGCATATTCGAATAGTCTTTAACTATATTTTGAGTAAAAAATTATATGTCAACGACAGAGCTAATTTTTTCAATCTTCATTCAAAAGCATTTTATAAAAACAGACGATAAAAGCTGCATCTCTCTACGTTCATTGAGTCAGCGTTAACTTCCAATCATACGGGACTCAGTTTGAAATTAGGATGACGAAAGTATATTGACAAGTAGCTATTATAGAATAAATTTGTTTGTGGAAAAAACATGCATGAGTCTGATTTTCATGAAAACGGGAAAGCAGCGAATTAGTGATCTATTTTACTTTGAATTCACATAAAATTGAAGTGGTAAACAAGTACCATATCATGTCTCTGTAACTCATACGCTTTGTGGAGCTGCGAATTTTAAATTTGGCTGAACTAACCCACATACTTTTTGTGTCAGAAAATTCTACAGTAAAGGCTTCGGTACAAACGATTCTGAAGAAAATACTCATATTTTTTCGAAGACAATTTTGTTACAAAACGCAGCATCTTTCACTTCGGAAAATGTTGTGAATATTTTAAAGCATCCTTTTAAATTGCGAGTCGAAATAAAAGATATTCTTGCTATGATCGAACGCAAATATTTCAACCACAATCCGCACTAAACTTGGTACTAATATTATAATTAAGTCTCCATTGCCCAAAATAAACATGAGAAACGTAAACGTAGATTAAATTATAGCATGCCTGCTGTTTGATGATGCAGCTGTCGAAAGGGTGCCTCAGAAATGACGTAAGACTGAACCTCGAAATGCACAACTTTTTCGAGAACAAAAAATATTGACGAGGATGGACTGATGCTGGGTCCTAAGATGAGTTTAGAAGTGACATGCAGAGTTGCATCCTAATAATGTACATAGCAGTTGATCTATTTTGGGCTAAAAAACTGTACGAAAAAGATATTCCAGAGATACTCAAGTTGCAGATGTCAAAATGTGTGAAGAAAACATTTTATGCATATATTTAACTGTGTATTAGTTGTCTACTTCTGATCACCAGGAGAAATTGATTTTACAATAGAAATCAAAATTGTTGCAAGGGTGCAGTCATTCTAGAATGAGAATTAAAACAGGAAGGTGGTCGCCGTTCAAAGTCTGTGCAGCGCATTGAAAGCTTCAACTGTGTCCGCAATACCCGTTGTAAAATGAGCACAGTAAGATCGTGCAAAACTATAAATTGTTTTATAAGGAGGGAAAATCAGCGAGTGTAAATTGTGAAACCAAATATTTTATTCTACATAATGCACGTAGCCATCTAATCAATGTAAAAATTATAACTTTTGCACAAGGTTCCTGGTTGCAGTGAAAATCTGTCGCAAACAGGTGAAGATTCGCGTATATACGATAATGTGACAAATCGCACTTGACAAGAACCACCTATGTTAAAAGTGTTCTCACATGGAGATAATGCACTTGCACTGATTGCGCTTTCAAATTTCATAAGTTCCATTTCCTATCTAATAAAGCACGATTCTTTCCAGGAATATGCAACGGTCAAAAAATGCAAATTTTTCCATTCATGTGATTTTCAGTGGTTCATTTCTGACTCTGTCTTATGACATAGTGATATCCCATAGTCTATTTCTAATTAAAAGCTTGTAAATCAAAAAATGACACGTTACAGCGGCCTTTTACACAAAAGTTTTACGATATATTTTTCGCGAACGTTAGTTGAGTATGCTCACAAGTTTTCAGTTCTATGTGGCATCTATGTGACACGGCAGGCAGAAATTTATCATAGTGCTTGCTTTCCATGTTATTATTACAAGCATTTCAAGAGAACCAGAATAATGACATGTTGTTTATAATGTATTAGGACACAGTTTTTCCTCTGAACACTGTTCAAAAAAGACTTTCTGATGTGTACCGTAATTACACAAATTTTAGTATGCCCATGGAATAGAATAGTTATTGCATCTTTAATGAAGTGGCCATGCGCTATTGAATGCATGTGATATTTCCAACATTGCGCAAGGAACTACTCTTCCTTAGACGCTACGAGCAATTACTGAAGAATACTATTCATTCATAAAGTTAAAGAAAATATCAAGTGGACCAAAAAGCGGCCCCCATTGTTCCGTGTTCCAACCAGAGTACAGAATAAGCAGAAATCCTAAGGTTGATAGTAAACTTGCATCACATGTCTACGTCTTTTTCCACGGGTTGTGGTCCTGACTTCTATGGTCAACCTGAGAAAAAGTAAAGGCCCTGTCATACTTCGCCGCGCGGCGCTGCGCGGTGCCGCTGCACCGCGCTGCGAAGTATGACAGGGCCTTTAGACTTTTACAAAGATTTTCATGCTCAGGACAGCGTAAGGAAAGACCACCGTCATAGACTAGTATTAATGAATTGGCTTGGGCTTTAATTAACGCTTGAAAATTAATTGCCATTTTTCATTATCACTGTTTCAAAATGCCCACACAATGACGCTTTTTCAAAATCCCGAAAATCCGGTCAAGCATCGTAGATAATCCCTTCGTTCATTTTCTCGCATACGCTTAGATATGCAAAATGAATGAATGAATGAACTAAATTTGTCCAAGGCCTTTCTACGCAAAAGTATTTTCGCTTTCTACATTGAGAAAATCGAATTATGCGGCATATCAAATGGAAAATCCTTAGCTAGGTTAAAAGTCCCGTAATTTTTTCGAAGGGTGCCTTAAATTAGCTTCATTGACAGGATTGATATCTATAAATTAGCAGCTGACAAAGGTAGCTTCTCTTAACTACTATTCTCTCTGAAACATGTGTGAAGCATAGTTCAAGTTAAAGGCCCTGTCATACTTCGCCGCGCGGTACCGCGCGGCGCCGCGCTGTGCTGGTTGTCCTATTCATACTAACAGGCGGCACCGCGCGGCGCCGCGCGGCGAAGTATGACAGGGCCTTTACTTGTTCAAACATATATTTTAAAATGTTTCATAGAACAAGTATACTTAATTTAAATGAAGGAAAACGATGAGAATTATGAAAAACCATAACACCAGGTTTTAACTCTGAAAAATGTTGCATGTTGTGCGTGAAGCCAATAGAAATTCATGGCACAATTCTAAGATTCATTCGTCACATGTGTTTGACGATGAACAATGGTCATCACTTGGCGATACTTTCTGTAATATCGGATGCCCCGTGAAAAAAACATATGCATTGGTCCGCACACTAAAGTCTGTTTCTTTTAATCCTTCTAAAATGAAAATTATACGAAGTTCACTGACTTGAAAGTCACCTGCACAAACCTAAAACTGTAGAGCTTTTTCTTTAAAAAGTTTCCGAAAGTTAGTTGAACGTCCTCAATCCTATGTGGCATATAATTTAGCAGAAAATATAAAAATAATAAATAGTACGTTTTTTCCGGTTTTGGCATTTAGATAAATCTCAACAAAAAACAGACTGTAAGTACTTAGATGCTTTTCAGTATTGCAATGAATAATCAATCCTCTACCGTTATGTATTCGAAAAAATCAAATTTCGTTTTAAATAGCTTCTTCAACCTTTTCTTTCTCTCTAAAGATTATTGTACTTGTTGAAATGTATGTATTTAGCCAAAAAAACCCAACAAGGTTTATTAATTTACGGCTAATAAGTGGACAACTACGTTGAAGACAGAAAATAGTTTTGAAACGTCGGTGTTTTTGCAAAAAAATTCACAACTGCATGCAACGCTACATCAAGCTATGAGTTTTGTTCTAGAAACATCGTTTGACTCGATAGACAAAGTCATCCCAATGAACATAATTCTGAATTTTAGTGAGTTTTGAAAAGCCTTTTACAATATTTTATAGACGCTTTGTTTTAATCTATTCCTTCTTATATGATACATGAAGCGATACCATGAAATTAGGTTCAATGTGGAAAAATTAGTATGCATATTACTCTAATTAATGCAACAAATTTCGTAATTATTGCAAAAAAATTTTGCGGCAAACAGAAACTAGTTAAATTGTCAACGTTTCTCGATTAGAACTCAGATATTGATATTTCTCGATCCAAATCAAAAAAGGAAAAGCATGAGGTTTTTCTACGATTTTGGCCTCCCTATTGTCATGAAAAAATTCGATGTTTTCACTACAGTATTAGTCTTTCCCAGTTAAAATTTTGCGTCAAATTAAATCCACATTCCTAGTTGCCGCTGCGTCTATCATTTCAAAATAAATGGACTATAGTCTATCAAAAGCGACGTTTTCAGTTTGGCTCTTACTGACGAAATTTCTGTTGTTCAGCACATTTATAAAATAGTTTGTTTCTAGACAATAAAACTGGTAAGCAAGTACTATATTTCACTTTCTTACGATGTTCTAAGAAACCATCGCATAAGACAGAAAATTTGGGAGCAAACTCAACTGACCTTTAAAAAATTTTGAGTATAGAATTTAGGGAGCCTCATTCTACGCCATGTGGTCCAGGAGTTTCATACGTTTCTTGAGGTTCTTGCGTCAAAGCTGGATTTGAAGCGCTCAGTAGATATTTGTTGAATATGTTGTGTATTTTGCAATTGGGAATTTCGATATCTACCTTTCAAAGCACCGAAATTCTTCCTTGTAAAATATATTTCACTGGATAGAACTCTACAAAATCTTTCTTGCGCATAAAGAAATTGAGGGATTCGTTCGATTCTGAGTGTTGGAATCAGAATTTTTGACAAAAAATATAGATGGGCCTTGAGAATCACAGAAAGCACTCGGAGCTCTGATAATGAAATTCTGAGAAAAAGAAGTACGTGAAAACAAAATTATTTTCATGCCGGAGGATGAAATTGTTCCATAAATTCAGGCTCTATGTCTCACTGATTTTTTTGACGTTTCTTATCGTAGAAAAGGCGCTCTTTCGAACCAAGGTTCAAATAACAAATTTTAAGTATTATGTATTTTTGCTATTTACGTTCCAAAGATTCGCACATTTGCATATTTTAAATTTTGTCACGAATCCAAACCTATGTGGCTCAATGAAAATTTACCAGCTAAACCTGAAACTTTCAGGCAAGAAGTGCGCTAATATGACTGTTGATACGGCAGATTTTCGTGAAATTTCACGTGATACGTTAGAAGTTATGAGCACCCTGATCAGTGTATGAATTATCAACTCTTCGATTTAATGACCACTACAAGCCATTTTTCGAAAAAAAGTACGCAATATTGAATTTTCTACATATTACAGCTGGAATCGCAACTGAAAAATATTTAAGGCTGAAAATGGTCAAATCCCAAGCTAGATTTGCTGGGTTACAGTGTGGCCTGGAAGAAGGCAGTTTATTAAAGTTGGAAATTCTCTGACAAAAGTAGGGTTCACCAAGAAACCCGTAGCCCCCGCAATTTTGGAATTTGGACGCAAACGTCGCCAAACTTAGTTCAGGGTCTTGGATGATCTCTTCACGAAATTTGGTCAAAATCTGAAGTGGTCGAGCGGTGATGATTTTCAAAATTGGACTACTTGGCTTATAATGACCCTGGTAAAAACTTTGTAAATGATTTCTTTGTTTTTGTCATTTTTGATAAAAAACATTTAATAGAAAATACAATACAAGTTGAAATGTGGACAGAATGAGAACAGAGAGCTTGCTTCAGAATGGACGCAGAATAAGACGCATGACTCGATGATTTACACGGCAGACGCTAAATCGTGACTAAGTTAGTAAAAAGCAATTCTTGATGATCTGTTTTTCGCCGCCAGTCAACATTAACGAAAACTGTAATATTCTGACAATATGGTAAGGACGAACAACTTCATAGCTCCTTTTGGATGAAACATACTCAAAATACTCTAAAAAGCATCTCCGAGTATAAACATACCCTCATTAATTCGCCTAATCAGAATTATATCGTTCGATAAATATTTACGGTTTTCGATAAACTTCCTCGCACGATCACTCCATGCTCATCTGGAAATATACGACCAATTTGCCAGAGAAAAATAACTTCGAGAATGAGATAATTTCGAATCGAGTTTTTATTCTTTGAAAATAACTACATTTTCTACGCTGATAAAGAAAAACAATAAACATTATTAAATATTAGAATTGAGGAAATCACGTAGCTGATTGGAAATTAAGTTTTTTTGCCGTGGTGGGAGGGAAGACTGAATTGTCGCTCTACTACATCACACGTCTAGACAAGCAAGCATGGCAGCCAAAAAAGTTTTAAATTCAATCAATTTTGAAAAAAATCACGAGCCAAAGTTATTTGGCTTAAACGAGTTCAACTCGAATCATGTTCGACCTTTATGAACAAGTTTAGAGTTAAAATTTTAAATTTAATTCGATTCGTGTTGTCGTGCGTACTTTCTGCGGTCAAAAAGTTCATTCGTAATCCAATTCTTGCGAATTGTTGTAGTTTGTCTTTTACGATATAATAAGTTTATAATATTTTTAAAATTCAAATTGAAAAATAACAAAAATGATTAATCACTTCAAAACCGTCCGCACGAGGCTAGTATTGTAAAATTTTTTGTCCCAAAAATGTTAAGTTTAGTATGGTTGGCTTGCATGATTTCTGATTTTTCAGATTTAGTGATTTTTCAGAAAATTCCCATGATTTGTGATTTTTCAGAAAATCAAAAAAAACATGGAATGTTACATTTAATAGAAGCCGTCCAACAAAAACAAGACTACACTTCATGATATGGCAGATGCAGCGAAGTTGAAGCGGAAATTCTAATTCAAAAAACGGGACGCCTTGTTTGAGAAATTTTTTCTCATGATTGAGTGTGTCCTTGATAAGGATTTTTTCCAACAGGTCGGCGTCTACCATTTCGAAATAATAGACTATAGTGACTCCTACAGCCTGTTTCTACGGAACGCCTGTAAACAAGTTCAGTTCTCAAAGTCGTTTTCAAAAAGCATCTAATGATTCCTTACTTTAAAATTTTGCAAAAAGTATTTGAGTAGGTTCCCAAATTCTAGTCTTATGTGACATACACTTAAGAAGGAATTCCTAAAAACAGGAAATAGTATTTGCTTTCTACTCTCATTATTTACAATCAAAAAACAGACTATATAAATCCAAAGTGTTTGAGATCTTTGAGTTTGATCTCAATCTGATCAAGAGAGCGATGCTCGGCTTTTATACTTATTACTTAAGATTAGAGTCAACATTTAATGTGATATACTGGTGTTATGACTTGGACCATTGGGACCATATCTCCCTTCCATTTATGTTTTTTAATGTCAGCAACCCGATCATACATGACCTACGACTCGTATTGGGACGTCTGTTTATTTAATGAATATGACGTCACTATTGCTAATAAAGAAAAGATAAGAAACCAGACTAATAAAATCACTATGCTAATGCAACGTCCTGTTTGATAGTGAAAATGGAACCATTTTCGTATATGTTTGTTTTAATGGGTATTTCATCCTTATCAGATTATCTAAGAAATTCATGTGAATTTTACCAACTTTTCTATCGATTGTTTTCAAACGCAAAGTTGACGCTTCAGTTTAATAATTAAATTCATTTTTTGTCCTCCTTTTTTAGTGTATGATGAAAAGGGTAAGATTATCCCTTTTTAGACTTTCGCACAAAAACTACTTCTAACGCTTACATTCCGGTTTGTTTTGTAGGGACGTCGATGGGGCTATAATCTTGAACTACGGACTATTTTTGATATTATTATTGATTATATTCCAATTATAGAAACTAAAAATTTTCACGTTTGTATTGTGCAGTTCGAAGAGAGGGTTCATGTTTGATTTCAATTTGTATGTATACGTTCTCAGACGGGGCTAAAATTATTTCAAATGTTATTCGCCGAATTTATTGTCACCAGTAAAATTGGAAATTTCACCTAAACGATGCCTATATCTCGAAAATCTAGTTAATTGTATCTAGCTAATTTAGTTGAATCTAAATCTAGAATCTAGTTAATTTAGTGAACAAGTGACCAATTTTTTCTCTATAATCAGTTCGTTAGGCCAAGTCTGCTTCCAAAAACAGATTCAATCAATCAATCAATTTAGCTGGATATTCAACTTGGCTGATTCTAGTTACATTACTGATCAATTTCTAAAAAAAGGTCATCGGTCCATTTGGAAGATGCTATCGGTGTAAGTATTTCTTGGCATCTTACAACTAGTCTGTTTTTTTAAATGCTTTGAATAATATTAGTGCAAAGCAAGCACTATTTTATATTTTTACGATTTTCTGCTGCACTACGTGTCACATAGGAATTTGTGAGCATACTCAGCTAACTTATTCAAGTTAAATTGTTAGTAATCAAATGACACCCTGAAGCTGTTTGTCGGATTGCAAAAATTTTCATTGTTTTCTACAATTAAGGTGTATTTTCCTTATATGCTTCTAAATGATAAAAGTGGAAGACAAGTACGATTTCACATTTTTTCAATTTTCTGCATCATCATATGTTACCATATGTCTGCAACACTAACTAGCCTTCAACAATCTTTTTAGTACTAAATTATACAGTGAAAGCTTTGTGCACATGCCAATTTTTGTAATTCTTCGATTTAGAAGCACTTTAGAAAAAAACAGACTATACATCTTTCAGAGAACGTTTCTGAAATACACTGATCACACAATTTGTTTTGCCTATTTTGTTGTGTGGCGCTCATTAGAATGCTATTTAAATTTCTTGCAATATTGAGATCAAAATTGAAGGCATCGTTAACTTTATAATTAATGTTTTATGTTTAAAATCATTACTACTGCGCAACAATGAGATGATGATAAATTACAACTAAATCTTATCATCATCAAATTTTTCATTGAAATTTCGTCAGTATGCTAACGTGGGATCAAGTGTAGTTCATCCTGTTTTAATAAGGAAAAATAGACTGACAGTGGCGTCACTTCAAAAGACTGGTTACGAAGTTATATAAATTATTCATGATTTAGGTAGTACGCTGCACAATCTTGCATCACAATCGACAAAAAGATGATTCTTGATGGTTTTTGCTGGCGAAAGAATTTATTCTAAACTGTGCTTTTTCATGGAATGGAGTCGTATTTTTTCTTTATACTTTTGTCTTGTTTTGGAGTTTCGTTTTTAGCCCTGCTTTATTTCGCAGTTTTGCAGTAGCCTGATGACTGACAAGTTGTCATAGATTCAACTTGTGAATCACTTCCACCGAAAGGGCTTTTATGATATTATAGTCCATTTGTTTCGAAGTGGTAGAAGCTACGGAGTAAATTTCCCTGTAGCAGGTTTTAGAAAAATCTTTGATGTGATCTGACAACCATTGGCAAAAATCCTTATCTTGGATTTTTAGTCGTGAAGAAAATGTCAATAATTGACCATCTATTTCCAGTGAAACTTTAGTTTTGTCTTCTTTATGTTCACCATGTCAAAATAAATTATCTTAAACATAGTTGACTGTACCAAATGAGGAAATTCGTTGGCACAACATTTTTTTGGATTCACATGATAAACCTTGCCACTTCATTTGTATGTTTGTTTCAGAAGCATCAGATTCCTGTTCGCTTGGCTAACATGATGGATTGAGATATTTATGGTGAAGTAATATTCTACAGTATTCTAATAATGTCGAAAAAGCATAAATCTGTACCAAATTCCATCGATTATAAAGCCGTGCCTTCAACAGCCGCCAAAAACGGCCATTGTACGAATAAGGAACTGGTCGTCAGAAATGGGAAAGCTTTACGCGACAACAGTGATACAAATTCTAATGAACTGGAAGGAGATAGAGGAACATTTCGAAGAGAAATGGGTCTTTTCAGTGTGATTTCTTATCTTATTGGTGGCATAATTGGTAAGAAAAGAAGCATTCTATTCCTGCAACATAAGTTTACCAGCTTCACTTATATCGGATGGGAGGAACTATCAAAATATGTGCACAAATGATGATACTACAACTGCGCGTAGTACCACTATCACTACTAGTAATACTATACTTCTAATACTTATCTATACTATAGTCTGTTTTTCTTGAAATGCGTCTAAATAATGAAAGTGGAAAGCAAGCAGTATATCAGATTTTCACGATTTACTGATAAACAATATATCATACGGGACTGAAAATCTGTGAGCATAATGACCTAACCTTTGACAATTTTTTCAGGGAAAAATTTTACAGTAAGGGCTCTATGATGTGAACAATTTTGACGACAGTTCTGGCTTGTGACACTTTTCTACTTGGAAGCATTTTATAAAAAACAGAATATACATCAGGTGCACTACATTCCCAACAAACATGAGCACTTGTAATTACTGATAATGATATACTTTCGGCAAGATAGTAATGTCGGATTTTATGTCATGTGTTTCAACTCTTATAATGTGAAATCTAAACATTGTTAATTGCAACAGTATGCAACATTGTAGTCACCCGGATTCCACGTCTTGTTAAACCATAGATTAATACTCCTACCTAAATCAGCTGATGAACTAAAGTCTAAAATGAAGTTGCATGTTCCTTTCATTCTCAAACGTTACACCCTCCAGATTATTAGAGACAGACTAAAGAGCCTAACACTCAGGTCATTCATTGGCCAGACAGCTCAGTGAATGCAGTTAGAGATTTATTTTTATTCTTTTGGAAGAAATAAGTATTGTTTTTTACTGTAAAGAACTTGCTTTTCCTCATTTTACGTCAGCCCCAGTCCAAGGTATTTGGCATACGTCATAGCTGCGGAGCGTAGACCATAGCTATGGTGCTGAATCCTTCTGCAAAGATTTCAAAAAATAAACAAATGGGTTCATCAGTGTATGTCAGGATGGGTTCTACTGACAAGACCCTTCGATGCCTCTGAGTTATGCTGGCCTAACAAGTTTATCTCACACCATCAAAGAGAACTCGACACAGAAAAACCTCAACTTGATGATCTTCATAAGATGTCGGTCGCCTAAACGTTGCAACCTCTAAAAACTCAGCCCCACAAGGTCATCAACCATGTTCAGTTGCAACATTACAAATAGGGACATGGACGGATAAAAGAAGTAATCATTTGATAAACCATTGGATCTTGATCGAATTACAACTGGAAGAGAAAGTTTTTTCTACGTCGAGTAATAGGCTTAGAAGCAGAAGTACTTAAAATTGATTAAAAATCCCATGATTTGGATTTTGTAGTCAGTGTCTAAATGTGTACAATATAATCCGTCATTTTCAGACATTCCTAATTTTTGGTTTGTCAATATGCGTCACAATGTGAATTCAAACTTCTCAGATATTGTACCGAAAGTCATTTAAAACATTTATACTTTCATATTGATTGAGTAAATGAGAGTGTCACAAGAAAAAAAAATATTTCAGGTGGCAAATGACTAATTTTGGTATTCCTACCATATAAATTAAATGAACAGAGATTCTGAAATGAAACCACAGTTTCACATCATCAGAGCATTGTGCGATAATCAATCAGTCGAACACACGGATAAGTCTATTGCTTTTCAGGTACCGGCATTTTCATATCACCGTCCGGCGTCCTGGAACATTCGGGCAGTCCGGGCATGGCCCTGATCGTTTGGGTCAGTTGCGGTTTTGTGGCTTTACTTACGGCTTTGTGTTACGCCGAACTGGGTACAAGTTACCCTCATTCGGGTAGCAGTTATTATTATGTGAAAATCGCTTTTGGTGATTTCGCCGCCTTCGTTTTTGAATGGGTGGACATTATTTTGCGCAAATCAACCACCGGTTGCGTGCGTTACATGACTTTTTCGATTTATTTTTTGCAACCGTTTTTCGGCTCGTCTTGTAGCCCGACCAGCGAAGCCACAAAAATTGTAGCCGCGGTGGCCATTGGTAAGTAGAATATACAAAAACATCGTTTTTAAACACCCAACCCAATAATATAGAACAAAAATTCTGGAAATTGCAACTCTCAAATCGTGATTTGATTTTCGGAAACTTAAAAATTAATAAAAAAAGAAAACTACATTAAATATGTCCAGCCGTAGTCTCAATGTGAATTCCCGAACATGGTTTACGTCACATGCATTTTCAATGACGACGAAAAATCTTTTTTTTTTGTAAATTTCATGTCTGGAATATTTTCTTCTATGATTAAAGATTGATTCGCAAAAATTCAGTTTTTTGAGAAAATGAGCGGAAAATATTTTTCTTCCGGAACTTGTAATCGATATGATTTTTAGTGAATATAAATCAAAATCAACATGATATTTGACTTGACTTTCTTCGATAAGATACGTTTAAAGTTGAAAGTTTTTGATTTAAATTTTATGGTAAATCGAACTCGATTAAAAAAACGAGCAATTCTTGCTGCACTTCAACAGTAATATGTATTCATGTAATAGTTTGGCTATATCTCACATTATAAGAGCATGAGAGATTGGAATCTCATTAGTTGCATATTTCTGGAAAATTTATTAACACTTTTTCTTTGATATTTTTCAACATCCAACTCATTGGCGGAGCGTGGGAGGTATGGGCAAAGGGGACCACAACGAATTTGACTTTGCTTATATTCTACTTTTTTATCGGGGTTCCATTCAACCAACCAATCTCATTCGATGTGGGTGAAGACAATCTTTGCTGGCAAGCAAATCCATGACGACCTTTTCATTGAATCAATTTCAGGATTATGACTGTCAATGTTTTTCAGTATGCCTTGCTTACATAAACTGCCAAGAAGTGAGATTACGTGCCGGATTCCAGGCTGTTACGAGTTGCGCTAAACTTTTGGCTATGGCCTTGATTTTTGCTCTTGGATTATATTATTTATACAGGGGTAATTCAAAATGCAAAAAACATACTTTGGTTTGTCACTATGTCTACTTGATTTCAGGTGGAAATAATCATTTGCATAATGCTTTTTATGGTTCAAAGTTCTCCCCAGGAAGCTTAGCCACGGCGTTCTCGTACGGTTTATATGCTTATTCAGGATGGTAATATGTTAAATATCATCGTTATTCTAATTTAATCATTGTTTTGTCTCCTTTTCTACCCCCATGTGGCTTTCACATCCAACGTTTTTATTCTCCGATTGCACTAAAACCAATTTTTAGTGATATTTGATATTCTCATTTTCGGATTATCGAGAGTATCCAAAAATTCACTGATTACCAATGCTAGCAAATATGAGGTCCCTTCACGTTTTTTTGTTTCCTCCCACAATTTTCCACAAAATGTAGACTAATATAAAAATTTACTCATTAATTTCTTATAATTATAGTCTTATAATCTTATAATTATAGAGAGCAAATTCTATTCCATTTTTTTAAATTCCAGCTCAATACTTTGTAGCATAGGACTGGAAACTTTTAACTTATTTGCCTAAATCTTGCATTTTTTGAAGTAAAAAATTCTACAGTAAAACGACTTTGCGGACGATACTTATTTTTTGGCACTTTTCAATTTTAAATGACTTCAATAAAAAACAGACTAAAAAATAAAGACCAGGTCCCTAATAAGCTTTCCTTTATACCATATCCTATAGTCTGATTTTTATAAAATACTTGTAAATCGAAAAATGACAAAAGCAAGTAACGCGCTCAAAGCCGTTTATAACCAAGCTTTTACAATAGAATTTTTTACTAAAACAATTTACAAATGGCAGTTGAATAGGCTCACACATTTACAGTGTTATTTGACATATGACTTAGCGGAAAATCGTAAAAACGTGAACATGGAATAGTATTTGCTTTCTGCTCTTACAATTTTACCCGCATTTCAAGAAAAACAACTGACTATAGAGTATTGCTTCCATTTATGACAAAGCTTGAGAATTCATCACTAAAATAAGCAAGAGCTTTTACAGACGCGAATAGACGGGAACTTTTTAGGATCGCAGAACCACAAAATGAAAAATTTATTTTTAAATTTTATTAAAAAAAATTATACAGCGTTTTTCTGTTAAGGCCTTCATCCTAGTATAAATATATTTATGAAACTTTGGCAGCAAGTATTCAAAATCCCGGATAACCGTTCTTTACGCCATTATTATCCTCGGAATTTGTAATGAATATTATAAAAAGTCAATAATGCAATCTCGTTTCCGAACCGTTTCGACTTTGGCTTGCTAACATGAACTAATATCCAATTGTTTGATATTTCATTAAAAGCTGTCTATCATCATGGAATTAGAAATTCAGTACCGATCATTTAAAGTAAATTTTGGAGTTGGAATGATTTACTTATTGCTTTCGTCTACATTATTATGTGAGTATAATGTGACAATAATTTATTTAATTTTCTTCATTTTCTCACTTGAACATTGACACCTTTAACTTCCTATAGTCTGTTTTTCTTGAAATGCTTCCAAATAATGAAAGTTAAAAGCAAGTAGTATTTCAGGTTTTTGCGATTTTCTGATAAACAATATATCATGTAGGACTGGAACTTTGTGAGCATACGGACTTAACCTTTACCAATTTTTCGAGTGAAAAATTTTGCAGTAAGAACTTCATGTAAACGATTTTGACGACAGTACTGATTTGTGTCACTTTTCTATTTTGAAGCATTTTATAAAAAGAGACCATAAATTTCCGTAAATCGAATTTTTGCCACTTCAGGGATGTTATGAACAACGCTGTCGAGGAAATTAAAAATCCCAACGTCAGTTTACCGCTAGGTTTATTAATAAGCATCGTTTTAGCCACGACGGCCTATGCCGGCGTAAATTTGGCTTATTTTTTCGTATTGGATCGTTCGGAAGTGTTGGATAGCCCGGCTGTCGCTACAGTTTTCGCCGCTCATTTTACGACGGTCAGCGCTTGGCTAGTGTCCATGTTGGTCAGCGTTTCGGCCATCGGCGCTTGCAACGCTTTGGTGTTCCAGAGTAGTAGGTAATGAATTTTGAAATAATACACTTTGTATACTTTCTTCGAAACGTCGGTAATATCACAGTAATCGTCTTCATGGACAATATTCACGCATCAATTTGCATAAATGTGATTGGTTTTTTAAAATTCATCATCAACTAGGCCACAAGAAGCAGATGCTGGGCTGTTGTTAAAAACTACTACATTCGCTTTCACATGACCAGAATTCATCCCGAAAACCTGTTAGAATTTCAGTCTAAGATTACATAGTACAGCTCAAAATTTGGACAACAAAATAAGATAAACTTTTCAGCATGAATCTGCTCGGCACTTTTTTATGAATGTCAGTGCAAACAAAGCGTATCGGGAAGAAAAGTATCATCCGAACATCACTTGGAGTACCAGTTCGCATGTATTGTCACACGAATAATTTCAAAAGCGAAGTACTTCCTGGCCAACAGACTTTGACTATTATCGAACGAAAATCATGTAAATTTTCATCGAAATCGTTCTTGGATGTATGCTTGTTCCGTTTCCTTTGACGATGATATTATTATGAATTGATTTTTCACTCTATTTTTTATGACATTTACGAGACATATCGCTTTTCGCAAGTTCAACACATGCAAAAAATTGACATATTGAAATTTGTCCCTTTTATTATCATTGAATTTCAGATACCTGCATGCAGCCGCCAGAGAAGACCAATTACCCAAATTCGTCGCCGGACTGAGTCCTAGAAATAACGTGCCACAGCCTGCCATTGTAGTTCAGGTACAAGCTTCTAATCATTTCAACTACAGATCATTATTATAGATGAAATGCATACAGATTGAAAAATGGCAAAGAATAAGTATCGCACTTTAATCCGTTTACACAAAGCTTTCAATATATGGTTTTTTACTCAAATCTGATAAAGGTCTAGGGATTAGGCTCACAGACTTCCAATTTAGCAGGAAATTTATGTGCTTTAGCGACAAATGGCAAAAATTTGAAATAGTACTGATTTTTCACTATTAATATATACAAGCATTTCAAGACAAACAGACTATAGGGGTCATAATTATACATTTGAAAGACAGTGATTCTGACTTTGCTTTGAACTGTTTCTTGTTGCTGGATTTTGTATTGATTTCGCTCAACTTGTAGTAGATTGCGAGATGCATCCACGATTTCAGGAGTGATGCAATGACGAATTCATGCTAATGACTGATTTGTTGTAAAATATACTAATTCTATTTTCAAGACTGTCCTAACGTTGTTGTGCCTTTTTGCCAAAGACATCAATCAACTCATGGTTTATTACGGTATCCTCAAATGGAGTATGGTGGCCTTGCCTATTTCCGCTCAAATTTATTTACGTTGCAAATATCCGCATATAAAGAGACCATTGAAGGTAATTAAAAAATTGTATCGTTGCTTAGAGTCAAGCTAAAGGTTAGGAATCCAGGGCCCGGTTGTACAAACACCTCCTTAGGAAAAAAGTCTTTTTCAACCAAATCAACCCCACAAGTTTTTCTTATTCAAATTTCGCTTTCCTACATTGGATGCAGGTTTCAAAGTTCTATCCAATGTGTAAAGGATGGCAAATGCAGCGAGTGAGAAAAACTTTCTCGTATATTAGCGCCAAACAAACCGAGTGATGATTTCTCCAATAACCAGGTCAAATGTTGGTGTCGAAAAAAGTTATATCTAAATCAAAAGCAAGATGCCGTTTTTTTTTTTATTTTTGCCCCCATTGTGATAAGGTAATTTATATTTTTCCTACCGTATAAAGTTGTTCGATTTATAAAATTTCTGTGTCGAATCGAACTTACTTTTTTGTCGCTGCATTTGCAATTTCAAAGTATATTTTTGGTTTACGAGTTATTCAGATATGAATTTGGCGGAAGGTCTCCTTCATGAAGGGGATGTTTGTGCAACTGGATCTAGGTCTCAAATGACTCGAGAATATCAATGTACAGTTCTAAGATTTCATCTTTACAGTAATCAGATATCGCCTGTGATTGTACAATAGATTTTGATCAAATGTACATGAAGTTCTGTAATCTGCTTTCTTCGAAAGGCTTATAAAGAATAAAACTAGAAAGAAAGTATTACTTTATACTTTTAACATTTTCGGCTAAACCATGAATCAAATTTGACTGGAATTTTGCGAAAATACTCACGACTATTTATTGAGTGAAAAGTCTTAATGTATAAAAATTTCCTTTCATCATTCCATCATTCCTTTATCTTTCAGTTCTCCATTCTTCTACCGATTCTAACCCTGATAATTATGCTCGGGTTATTAATCCTGCCGATATATCAGAATTTATTCAATTCTATGGTCGCTATCGGTTTATGCTCCGTTTGCGTACCAGTTTACTTGTTTTTCTTTTCTTGGAAGTCGAAACCCGAATGGTTGAAAAATTGGCTCGTCAATATTGACCGTAACTTCAACGGTTAAATGGAAAGAATATTATTTCATAACTTTATTTTTCAGATTGCACGGCCGAATTTTTTCAAAAATTGATGCTGGTGGTCATTTCGACTCAAGAAAATCTAAACGATAAGGAAAAAACTAAATTGTTGGGTGAAAATTTGTGAATGTTGTGAATGATATACGAGTACATAGTAAAGCATAGTTGACATGTCGAGTAATTTTTTAAAATGTTTTTTATTGTATTTCATAGATTCTTCGAAACCCTGAACATTCTTCGAATCTGAAAATGTCCAGTTAGTATTCCCAACTTTTGATTTTTTCTATACATTTACGATTAATTTCGGATAAGGTCTTAGGTTCTTTAAAACAGTAACTATTTCTGTTTTTGTACTGACGTTTCTTTTCAATTGATACTCAATACGGTGTTTCCACTCGTATTAAAAGCGTGTCTACTTATGTACTCTATTTTTACAAATGAAACTTTGCATGAAAAAGATTAGCGGAAACCTTTTTTCTCAAACTAACTGTAGCAAATCAACCTGAAAGTTGAGAAAAAGGTGTTCGTCTTGAATTACCGACTTTCCACTTCCACAAGAATTTCTACATGTTCCGAGTCAAATTGTTAAATAAACAGATAAGGGACTAGGTGTGACAAATGAGATTGGGTGACGTTGAAAGTCAATGCCGTAGATCTACTCTTCACTGGCTGAGACTAAGAACGGAGCGTCGAGCAAAAGATGCGGTTTCGAACGTCATGATTTAGTGGCTGGATGTGCGAAGTAGTAGCCATAATCTTGATTGTCAGTCAAAGTCTGCTGGGGGTCAAAACCCCCCACAACCCCCCATCGTGCATGTATGGTATAGAACAACCAGATGCTTGCTTTTGAGCATTTTTCCATCACAAGAAAAGTTCGCTCATTTCTATTCGCAAGTTAAGTATACTCCATTCATTTTGAAATGATCGATGTAGCGACGTCGCAGCCAAACTTTTATCCGGAATTACGGAAGGCTCGTTGACTCTAATGAGTAAATTTTTCCTTCGTGATACAAACTGCTTGATGATCACTCTTTTCAACCATCTCAAGATTATCGAAATTGATTTTCTGATCTCTAGTAGGCTGCGTTTGTCGAAACTATGAGCGCTGCGTCAACCATCTTAAAATGTTTTAAAATGAATAGAGTATAGTCAGCTTTATATCATGAGAACAATCTCTGTTGCATGTGTCTACAACAGGTATGGAATACGAGAAGAGTCATTTTAAAAAAATCGTTACCGCTGAAAAAAATTTGTTACCACTTGAAAAAAATCGTTACTTTTGAACACGGTGCACAAAATTTTTTGAAATGCGTCGCAAAAATTTCAAGATGCTTCGCAAAAATTTCAAGTTACATCGCAAAAAATCAAGCTGTAATCGTTTTTCGATGTTCGACTTTCTTTTCAAGTGCATCGCATATTTTTATCCATCTTGAAAAAAATCAAGATCCTATCTTTAAAGAAATGAAGACCTCATCTTGAAAAAAAATCAAGAAGGACGGCATCTTTTTTTGAACGCATACAAGTTTCACTCTCAGAACCTAAAAAAGTAAGGAAACTTTTGATTCGTATGAATCTTCGTCCAAAACTTTTCGTCTTATGATTAGATTTGCATAGAATGAATGGCGGGCGACTCAGTTTCAGTGCCATTTTAGTTTCACAAAATTGAAGTGTACTTTTATTCTGCATGGAGATTTTATGGTTGGTCATTGTCGTCTAACGTGTTCTAATCACAGACAAAGTATCTGATTGAAAGATTCTCTGTTCGATCTGTATTCTTTCCTTGTGGGTGAATTGTGATGCCAAATTTGATCCCCGTTGGATGCCGATTTTCTGTTGCTTTTAAAAATTTGACAAAAATACTGACATTCTTTTTTCACTGGAAACTCAAAGAGTCGCTTATTCTTGGGTTTAGGGGTTTATGCACTACAATATATTCTGGTGTAGGAAGCATGTTTCGGCGTATTTTGATGTGATCTCGATATTATGCTTATTTCTACTCCGTTAGGTTTTTACCTGATCTATATCGTTTATAGGTCAGAAATTTTCCGCTTATCGCGTTTATCAAATTATCATCGTCGCGATAAATCAGGAAATGTCGGAAATGATGCATATGTCGTAAGTTTTTCCGCCTTAAATAGTATTCTGATAATTCAAAATGTTTACTGTGGGGAATACGCGACATTCCTCCGGCCACAGGCACTGTTTTTCTTCCGCGAATTTTTTCCACAAATGTGGAAAGAAGCCGAATTTTTTTCCGCATGTGGAGATTGGAGAATTCTGTGGCGAAAAGTTTAGTCTTAAAATCCTGTGACTTACTAAAGAAACACGTGAATATATGACTAGAAATTACAACGAAACGCCCCATTACACTATTTTTTTCCTGTTGGCCTTTTCCCCATTCCCCAACTGGTGGACGACATACCTGTACTTGGGGGGCGGGTTGGGGGGGGGGGCCCCCCCAACTTGGCCAACCCTGTACCCAAAATCATTTCCCCCCCCCAACCCCCCCAGTTTGGAAAAAATTAAAAAAATTTTCAAAAAAGTGTATGTTTTTTGGGAAAAATTTCGACTTTTTTCTACCCCCCCCATAAAATTTCGGATTTACCCCCCCCCCCAACTGGTCGGAGGTCTTACAGGTATGCTGGTGGAAGGCCTCAATTTTTTTTTTACATTCCAGATTGCAAATGTGCAAAAAAACAGTGACCACAAGCGCAAAGGCCATTGATTTTTTCCCCAAATCGTGTTTTTTGAGTTCCTTACTTAACGTAAATTTAATTCCAAAACTGCATGGAAGTACTTAGAATTTCTGCTCCTTTTACTCGTAGCTCTTCGGTGAAATTTATGGAGGTGTACGATTAAATTACTTCTTTCAACATTTTTCAAATGATAAGTTTGTACAAATCAACATGCCTGTACCTGGGGGGAAGAAACAACTTGGCCAACCCTGTACCCAAAATCATTCCCCCCCCCCAACCCCCCCAGTTTGGAAAAAATTGAAAAAATTTTCAAAAAAGTGTATGTTTTTTGGGAAAAATTTCGACTTTTTTCTACCCCCCCCCCATAAAATTTCGGATTTACCCCCCCCCCCCAACTGGTCGGAGGTCTTACAGGTATGCTGGTGGAAGGCCTCAATTTTTTTTTTACATTCCAGATTGCAAATGTGCAAAAAAACAGTGACCACAAGCGCAAAGGCCATTGATTTTTTCCCCAAATCGTGTTTTTTGAGTTCCTTACTTAACGTAAATTTAATTCCAAAACTGCATGGAAGTACTTGGAATTTCTGCTCCTTTTACTCGTAGCTCTTCAGTGAAATTTATGGAGGTGTACGATTAAATTACTTCTTTCAACATTTTTCAAATGATAAGTTTGTACAAATCAACATGCCTGTACCTGGGGGGAAGAAACAACTTGGCCAACCCTGTACCCAAAATCATTTCCCCCCTCCAACCCCCCCAGTTTGGAAAAAATTGAAAAAATTTTCAAAAAAGTGTATGTTTTTTGGGAAAAATTTCGACTTTTTTCTACCCCCCCCATAAAATTTCGGATTTACCCCCCCCCCAACTGGTCGGAGGTCTTACAGGTATGCTGGTGGAAGGCCTCAATTTTTTTTTTACATTCCAGATTGCAAATGTGCAAAAAAACAGTGACCACAAGCGCAAAGGCCATTGATATTTTCCCCAAATCGTGTTTTTTGAGTTCCTTACTTAACGTAAATTTAATTCCAAAACTGCATGGAAGTACTTGGAATTTCTGCTCCTTTTACTCGTAGCTCTTCGGTGAAATTTATGGAGGTGTACGATTAAATTACTTCTTTCAACATTTTTCAAATGATAAGTTTGTACAAATCAACATACCTGTACCTGGGGGGAAGAAACAACTTGGCCAACCCTGTACCCAAAATCATTTCCCCGCCCCCAACCCCCCCAGTTTGGAAAAAATTGAAAAAATTTTCAAAAAAGTGTATGTTTTTTGGGAAAAATTTCGACTTTTTTCTACCCCCCCCATAAAATTTCGGATTTACCCCCCCCCCCCCAACTGGTCGGAGGTCTTACAGGTATGCTGGTGGAAGGCCTCAATTTTTTTTTTACATTCCAGATTGCAAATGTGCAAAAAAACAGTGACCACAAGCGCAAAGGCCAATGATTTTTTCCCCAAATCGTGTTTTATGAGTTCCTTACTTAACGTAAATTTAATTCCAAAACTGCATGGAAGTACTTAGAATTTCTGCTCCTTTTACTCGTAGCTCTTCGGTGAAATTTATGGAGGTGTACGATTAAATTACTTCTTTCAACATTTTTCAAATGATAAGTTTGTACAAATCAACATACCTGTACCTGGGGGGAAGAAACAACTTGGCCAACCATATACCCAACATCACCCAACCCCCCCCCCCCAACCCCCCAGTTTGGGAAAAATTAAAAAAATTTGCGAAAAGGTGTATGTTTTTTGGCCTTTTTTGGGAAAAATTGATTTTTTTCGACCCCCTCCCCTCAAATTTCGGATTTACCCCCCCCCCCAACTGGTCGGAGGTCTTACTCTTACAGGTATGCAAATCATGATACTTAAACAGAAAGTTCGAATCTAATTCTCGAAATGAATGTTCGGAAAATTGATTTCCCAGTGTCGCAGGATGTTAATATACAAAAAAATTTTCCGGCGTTTCGCACCGGAAAGATAACATCTTTTTTTGGGCTCTCACTTGTCATCGTAGAAGCCCTAGCGGTCGATTTCTCATGTAATTCAAAGTCATTATGCCATTGGATAGTTTGCTGCAACGTTTGTTATAAGTACAACGCTTGCAAATTATGTATCAGACTGGAAAATTAAAATTTTACTTCAATTTTATTTAATTAACGGCTCTAAAACTATCAGAATGATTTAAAAAGCGCAAAAACACTCGAATAGAGTCTCTATGTGCATTTTAAGCGAAAAAATGACTTGGGGTAAATAGGGAAAAAAGTTTTGACCCCTTTCCCCATTTGGGGAAAAGGCCGGGGAATTTTTAGGGATGGCGGTGGCCACGCCGAAATTTCTCTGACGCCGATTTTTGGGGGTTTTCATGATGAAGGGAAGAAAGAACAAGTGAAATTATGCATGGGAAAAGCGCCAAAGCGAAGTTATGGGAAAAAATTCGCATCACTTATGCAATGATGTCCCCATATTCGTCCACCTTTTCTTCTTCATCGTTCTTCAAATTATTCATTTGGAAGAGCCTTAACAGCGCTGCGCCCTACGGGCGCAGCTCCTGTACCCTAAGCCTGAGCCTAAGGAAAATTTTAAAGGTAGGGTAAATTCGGCGGCCACTGCCACCCCTAATTTACCCAAGGCCGGCGGCGAAAACACGGTGGCGACGGCCTGCGGCCAACCAAAACCAGCAGCTCCGCCATCGCACCTACCACAATTAGTATGCTTCTTTTATCAACCAAAATATTGTTTTTTGCACAAAATAATCTGCTATGGCACAAGAAATTTAGGACGTTAATGTTTAACCGCACAAATCATTTCGCTCAATCGCGATAGTTAATAGTTCTTGTAGTCTTGTTTTCTTTTTTCACACGGACTGTTTCGTTATTTGGCAAAAGATGTCAAAATTTTTTCGTCATTTTCGCCTAGTCGTTTTTTACTGCGCAAGAATGTTCACAGTGACTTATTTATTTATGTTATTTTAAGATTTTTGAAACATTTTAATAATAATTCTGACGCCGGTAATTTGAAAAATTAAATTTAGGATACTTACATTTTTTGGTGATTACTACTATTAAATGTCAACTACTTTATTTAGTGAAGTAGACAATAGACATGCTAAAGGTTCAGTCTGAGCTGGCTTATAGTAAATAATGTTTATTACAATCATGGCCTTTGCGAAGCGTCGGAACATTTTTGGGTTTCAACCATCTAAAGTGCACCAAAATGCATCTTTCCGATCTCGAATCCCCAAAAAGTTTTGCTCTATTTGGCAAAAGACCGCAAATTTTTTTTCGTATTTCCGGATTTTTCCCGCCAAAAATGTTATAGTGCATACCTGTAAGACCTCCGACCAGTTTGGGGGGGGGGGGTAGAAAAAAGTCGAAATTTTTCTCAAAAAAGGCCAAAAAACACTTTTTTGCAAATTTTTTTAATTTTTTCCAAACTGGGGGGGGGAATGATTTTGGGTACAGGGTTGGCCAAGTTGGGGGGGGGGGGTCCCCCCAACCCCCCCCCCAAGTACAGGTATGTTGTAGTGTCATTACGCGGCACGCAACGCACTCACCACCACCACTACAACCACAATTTCCGAACAATCCATTAGCGCAGTTGTATGCAGAAGGTCGAGGGTTTGAGCCCCTCGCCGAGCGTCATTTTCCTGACGCGGCGACCATCTGGATTTGAACATACGAATGAAACACCGATCTGGCAAAAAACAGTGAATGTATTAGGATAAGCTGGAAAATCATACATGTAACGGGGCCCCGAGGTCTGGGGGGTAGGGGTCGGTCGACTTTTTTTTGGGCCGAGGGACAGTAATGCCCAAAATTTAGGGGGGAAGGGTCTCTCAAGGAAAAAAATTCGATTTTTTCACGAAAAAAATCCGAAAAATAGTTCAAAAAATAAACATTTTTTCTAAAAAGACCGGTAAAAATGTATTCATGGCGCGAAGTGCCGAGAAAATTCATATTTTTGACCAATTTTTGTTCAAAAATTGACATTTTTCAATATTTTTCCCACCAACCAAAAGTATGGGGTCCCTACGGCTACCATATGGTTAGCCATAGGATTGGAAAATCCTGGGGGGGGGGGGGTGGTCGCCTAATGGCTAGCCATATGGTCGACTATTTCTGGGGGGTGGGGTTCCCATAGCACTTTCCCCCAATTACATGTATGTCGAAAATATCTCACAAATTTTCGATATCGAATGAGTATTAGGAGAACGGCTTGCAGGCACTTATCCTTGATGCATGATAGAGCGTGAGCGAAATCTTCCATAATTAGTTGTAGCGATGAGCTACGTAGGGTTCTCGTGTGTGTACGTGATTTTTTATTTTTAGGTTTCTATCACCCGAACGGGAAATGAGCTACGAACAATCTTCATCATCGTCTATAGCGAGACCGATGGGAATGGGCGGTTTGAACTCTAAATTGCGTTTGCCATCGGCCGTCAAGCGAACGCAAAGTTCGAATGAGAACAGGATTGACACATTAGGTTCGGAGAATATTGAGCCACCGCCTTTCAAAAAAGTAAATTTCGAAAGCGAAAGTTCCAAAGTGACTTTGGAAAATCAAAAAGTTAATTCATATCGAGAAAAAGTCGTCGCCGTTGTAAGACCGGCCATTTCCATGAACGTTAAACCAGTCGACGCTATTAAAAAGTGAGTCCTGCGAACTATTTTTCATTTAAAGTATGTATATTGTGGCGTATGGCCCATTTCTTATCCATACATGTAATTTTGGGGTTAGGGAGGCTCGCTCCAACTTGGTCGGACTTACTACCCAAATAGTGAAACCCTCCTCATACTCAAAAAATTGGGCCAAAGATATTCAGCTTTCCTTCGGGATATTTGACTTTTTTGGGGACCGCCAGGATTTTGCGAAGAATATTTACTCGCACGCTTAACCCACGAAATTTTACCCCCCTAATTACCATAGGTTGGAGGTCATGACGAAAAATTTGGGAGTTTTCCGTACGGAACGGAAACTTTTTTAATGTTTTTAGTGGTTTTTAATGTTGGTGCGGAAATTTTTCTGGTCTATTTCCGCAAGATGCGGAACGGCCGGTGCGGAAAAAACCCTGGGTCTTAAGTGTGTTGTTATTAAATAAGATATAGCTTAAAATTTGCGATGAGGTACTTCATATCGCCGCAATGGTCTTAAGCATACATGTAATTTTTTTTAGTTTAGTTTAGTTTATTTAGAACTCACAAAATGTTAAAACAAATGTCATAGAGAAATATAAGTAACACGAACATAAATTAGTAATCAAACGCAAGAACAGGGATGACAGGCGGTAACGCGTTTAACGTACGCCCCTTTAAAAAAACATCAAAATTAATTTCTGTTATATACCTTTTAAAAGCTACAACCGAGGTTTCAGCCTTAACTTTTTCTGGAAGATAATTCTATAATTTGGCACTTCGAATTGCAAATAAATTTTTTCTACAATCAAGATTGTATTTGGGAATGTATAATAGATTCTGTTGGCTAGAACGAGTACAAGATGGGGATGGAGTGCAAAAAAATTCATCATAGGGTAAAAATGATTCTTTGATTATCTTATATGTGGAGATAACATCACAATTTAATCGATGGACTTCCAGTCTGTCTAATTTCAGCAGTTTTAACCGCTCCTGATAGGACAAAGTTTTATCGGAGAGTATTTTCTTTGTAAATTTATGTTGAATATTCTAGATTTTCTGAATATCAACTACTAGATATGGGTTCCATACAACAGATGCATATTCCAAGATTGGTCTAACACAGTTAGTAAAGCCCTAGTTTTCAATTTTTGATCTCTTGAAATGAAAGCTCTGTGAATCATATTTGCAATTTTTGACGCTTTGGCAATGATGTTAGCGCAGTGTACTCTATGAGATGAATCGCTGCTGATAAATACGCCAAGATCTTTGCAGGAATAATCAACTTTAGTTAGACAATGACTATCTTGTGTGTATTGATTGTGGGGATTTGAGTTAACTAAATATAGAACATTTGTTTTTGACAATGAAATGGGTAATTGCTAGACAGTGGACCGATGAGAGATGTTGTTCAAGTCACTTTGCATTAAGCTGTGGTTTTCCGAAAGATTGAAGATCCTCAAATCATCGACAAAGAGAAAGGGACAGCTATGGTTAATTACGTCAACTAAATCATTGATATACAACAGAGATAAAGTTGGGCCGAGGACACTTCCTTGCGGGACATCACTGAGAACATGTATTATTTATTCTGACTGTGTGAACTCTGTTTGACAAAAAACTTTCTATCCATTGTAAAACAAATCCACTGATGCCAAAATTCTTCAATTTGTCAATTAGTTTGGAGTGAACAACCGAATCAAATGATTTTTGGAAGTCAATGAACACAATATCAACATGCTTTTTAGAATCAATCAGCTTTGTCCATTTTTTCATACAATACAGAAGTTGACTCGTGCAAGATTTGCCTTTCTGAAGTCCGAATTGTTCTTTTTTTAATATTTTGGTAGTAAGTGCATGTGTCATCAGATTTGTTTATTGGAGATTCCATTAGATTACAAGTTACACAGCACAGCGAAATGGGCCTATAGTTTTCAACAGTAGAAGATGAACCTTTCTCAAAAATAGAGATGACTAGTGCCTCAAGCCTGAGTGAAGGTAGCTTACCAGTTCTATAGGAAACTTCAAAAATGATGGATAGTGGAATGTGTAAAACGTGCTTTAGTTTTTTGAGAAAAAATGCACATAAACTATCAGGACCAACGGGTAATGATGGCTTTAATTTGCTCAATGCCTCTAGGACAGCTTCTGGGGAGAATATGACCTCAATTTTTTGTCTGGTACAGTTTTTTCCAGGTTTGGAATACATTTGTCATCTTTAGAAAAGATGGAACTGAAAAATCTGTTGAAAGCATTAGCTTCACTGCAATCACTGAGAACATCTTCATAAGTAATATCAGGGATAACTGACTTAAGATTCAATTTGGAGTTGAAATATTTGAAGAAGTTCTCAACATCTGAGCCTTTTTTCAATAATCTAGCTTCTCTTTCAGCATAACATTTATCGATTTCACTAGATATTTGAAGGTTGAGTATTTTATACTTTTGTTTTAGGGTTGGGTCTTTCCTGAGCTTTTTCCATAGAGATCTTTTCTTTGATTGTAGTCTTTGGATAGAGAAAGGATAAGAATATTTCGTCATAGGTTTTTTAGTGGAATATAAGCTTTAATACTTGTTTTTAGAATTGTCATGAACGTGGTATAAAAATCTTCTATATTAGCACACCCAGAAAAAGTTGTGTGCCAATCATAAATTCCCAAGGCAGCCTCTAGCATCAAGTAATTCCCCTTCGGAAAGTCATATTTGATATCTGTTGGAGTCTTATCTACAGGTTTATAGAAAAGATTGAATTTTAAGGAGTTATGATCACTAGTAGAGAGTGTTCCAACAGAGTAAGGTCTTTGACTAAATCGGGGTGCAGAGTTATAACAAGGTCCAAGTGCGGATTTAGGGGGGGGGCGGCCGCCTGCGGAAACTTTTGAAATACGATTTTTTTTCTGTATACCCATAGGCAAATCTGAAAAAATTTTGAAATTTTTTTTTGAAAAAATACTTAATTTTGAGCACCGCCCCCCCCCCCAAAAAAAAATTTATGAATCCGCCACTGACAAGGTCAAGTATGTTTTGTTCCAGGTTTGAAAACTTCACAAGTTGGGCAAGTCCGAATTCATTCATAAATTGGATAAAGTGTAAATTTATAGTACTTTCATTAAAATATTCATTTTTGTTCCACTTAATACCCGGCAAATTAAAATCGCCAATCATCAGGGCTATTTGGCTTTTGATTGTAGAACAAGGCCATTCAAGTGTCCTAAAAATGCTTCAGTACCTAAAAGTGATGCATCTGGGGGATGGTAACCCAAGATGATCTTGTATGATATTTCGGATGTTTGGAAATCCACAACTAACATTTCTGATTCCCTTAGGGCTTCAGGAAAAGTTAATTTGATTCGTAATCCAGATTTATGGATTATTGCAACTCCACCACCACTTTTGCTATTGCGGTCTTGCCTGAGAATATTGTATGGGAGATTTTGAATCAATTCTGCATCAAAAACATCATTGTTTAACCAAGTTTCAGTCATAAAGAGAAAGTCATATTCATTTGTTTTCAAAAGTAAATTATATTGCATAGGCTACATGAGTTAAAGTACAAACAGCTCAAATTTGCCATTGAGGCACCAACATTTGGAAGTTGAAGATAGGATTTTTTGCAATTTAGCTATAAATTTTTTACCCATTTCTTTCCAAAGAGGCGCTACTTCCTAGGCAGAAATCGACGAAGCATTCAATGAAAAGAAAATTACTATTTTTACAAAAAATTGCGGATTTTTGGTAATTAATGTAGTGTCGGGTTCAAAATGTGAAAGCTTTTCACGTAATTGACGACCTATTACGGGCTCATTGTATGTTAGATCTTGCCTAGCACGTAGAGTCAAGTTTGTTGCTCTTCTTGCTATGCCATTTATAAAGCTTTGTTTTACCTGATATGTGGCGCAGACAATTTTCAGAAAACGTGGTTGATTATGGACCTTAGGGCTGTCTCGAAATGTGTACAAAATGTCCGTTGGTAAGTTGGTTAGTGCCATAATAAACCTCCCCAAAATCGTCTGCCATATGGCTGGCCATAGGATTGGCAAATCCTGGGGGATAGCCATATGGTAGTATGGTGGGCTAGCCATATGGTAGTCATGGGGACTCCCCTACTTTTGGTCGTAAAAATACAGAAGAATATAAATTTTGTGATGAAAAAAGTCTATTTTTGAACCAAAAATGTTAATTTTCTCGGCGCTTTGCGCCATAAAAACACTTTTTACGGTTTTTAAAGTAAAAAATTATTTTTAAACTGTTTTTTGAACCTTTTTTGGTGAAAAACCTCAATTTATTCCTTCAGGACCCCTCAAATTTGGGGGAATCGGTTACTCTCGGCCTCAAAAAAATCGCTTGACCCCCTCCCCAGGCCTTGGGACTTTGTAGAGTGTATGGTCTGAAGCCGAATTTAAGACATTGTTTATATTTAGATTTGTTTGATCGATCGGTTTTCCGTTTTCTTTATTGTAAAAGAAAAATTTTTATCGAATAATTGAGATGTATCGGGTATGCGGACCCGAAATGAGACCCGAAATTACCTGACCATTTTGTTGGACCCGGACCCGATATTCTTGAAATTTCGGACTCGTACCCGATATTCTTAAAGTTTTAGACCCGGCAGTGTTTTTTTTGTACCCGGTACATTTGTACTGGTACCAACGAGCTCTCAAAAACCGTTTGAACTCCAAAATTTGATCACGATGCACAGAACATGCGCTAGTAAAATATTCTACAAAAAGCTTTTATTATTGTGCCATAGTTGCTAGTTTGTCGTTATCGAAGCGGACGCATAACAAACAAATTCTAACAAGTCCATTGTTACTGAATACTGACCGCTGTTGAGTGATTAAATTTTTTTGCGCTAAAATTTTCATTTGTACTTTTGACCGTTTCGTTTGAACAGTACAAAAAAAAGCACTGACCCGGACCCGAATAAATTCTTACAATTCTGATTCGGTTCTGGTGCATAACATAGACATTCAGTTGAAAAACAAATACCCATAATTTGATGACACATCAAATAACTATTGAAATATGAAAAGTTGCAAATCAACACTTTATTGCTTAGATCATTTTAAGACTGACTTTAATTTAAAACATACTGCGCTCAAAAATTTTTTTTTCAAAATTTCGTACACGTTTTACACTTGTCCTAAAGGAGGTGGAAGAAAGCCGAAAAAATCATTTGGACCTCTTTGAGACACCTTCCCATAGGATGCGGCAGAATTATCTTTCATCATTTTTGTAGGCACTGATGTCCAACATACTGGTGTTAAAATTTTAATCCAATTATTGTACCCTTGGGAGTTGTAGCGATTGGCACCCACTGCGCTGTGAGAAAGCAGAATTCGTCTTTATAATAAATTAGAAGAAAAAATGTGGCTTGCAGTTTTGATAAAATTTTATTTGTCTAGCTTTGGTAATTACTGAACAACATGCTTCCAATGAAAGGTCAAGTATTTAAAATTTTTTGTCAAATTTCAAAAATCGTAAAAAGGTAACAGAAAAGTAAGATATCAGAGAAATTTTTATCGCAACTAATGAACATTTGGATATTTATGCTTCTAAACATTTATAGAGACTGAAAAATGCCAAAAAATGTTAATTTTTAAGTTTTGGAGTATTGTAGGTAGGCGAATTTTGGCTTTTGTGCTGAATGAGTGCTGTCAAAATATTCTGCATGTTAAACCATTTGAAATATCTCATTTTCAGATATTAATAATTTCCAGCTTATCGTAGGTTAATGGAACAGTAAGTCAAATTTCTCAGAAATCGTGTCTTAATGATGTCACACAGATTAGCGTGTGGAAAAATATAATTGACCCGGACCCGGAATGAGACCCTAAATTACCCGATTATTATTCTGGATCCGGACCCGATATTCTCAAAATTTTGGATACAAACCCGATATTCATGAAATTTTAGACCCGGACCCGAACCCAATTCTTAAAATTTTAGACTCGGACCTGATATTTTTAAAATATGCTACTCGACGCGGATCTACGACCAAATGTCTCCAAAAAAATTGTATACCAGCCATTATTCGGTTGACTTGGTTGACATACGACACAGAAAATAAAAGAAAAATAAAGCGAGGAAAAATATTGGATAAAGGAGAGAAAAAATAGAGAAAACGAAAGCAAGAAATAAGAGAAAAAACAGTTTGACACTGCAATGGTGCCAGAGAAACGTAGCTTTCTATGCTTGGTTGGAAGGCCACACCTCCACTTAATTCTCTCTAGATCTGCTAGCGTCGTGTTTCTATTTCTTTTTCTTTGTATCCTTTTTCCTATTTTATTTCTCTTTTTTCCGCTATCCCTATTTTTCACTTTCTTATGGTTGTTCTTTTTCCTGTTCTTTATTTTTTATTTTCTTCATTTTCTCTCTATTCTAGTGTTTTTTCTTTTCATTCTATTCTGTCTCAATTTAATTTTATATACTTTCACTCTATTTTATGTCGCTTATATTTTTGTTTTCAACGCTCTTTCACTGTCAATTTTTATCTTCTATTATATCTTATTTATCTTTATGTCTTTTCTTCCCATTATCTTCTTTCTGTTTTTGCTTCGATTTCCAGTTCCATTTCTTTTGTTCTTTATATCTTATCTTTGTTTTTTATACTTGTCTGATTAGTAAGTCAATACGAATCATGAAAACATCATGGAGACGCGTAAAAAAGACGGCTTGAATATGTTGTAATTATAATTTACAGGAAGTTTCATTTTTTTACAATTTTTGTGGTTGGTATAACAGTTCATGCTGAAGAATTCCACTCCGTTTAGTCTCTATATGAACGAAAATTTTGGATTCGTGTTCAATGAGAAAAATCTGAACAAAAATATTGTTTTCCGCTTTTTACAACTACACTATTTTTTGAAGATATTTTTTTGGAAACGTTTTTTGGAGACATTTTGCAGGGGGCGTATTGTTTGGAGATATTTTGATTGGGACATTGTGCCGGAGATATATTGTTGCAGATATGTTGGAGATATTTTGTACGGAGACATTTTGTGTGGAGGTCATATGGTGGGTATGTTTTGTTAGAAACATTTTGTCACATCACCTGATACATTTCTATCGAATAGTTCAAAATTTAGAAATTTGTGGGTGCCGAAGGCAGCTGGTTGAGAGACAAACAATAAGTATACAAGCACAGTTTTAGAAAATTGATAGTTGGCTGCTTGACGATCATCATGTTTCATTTGCTTTTCTCCATTGCAGAAATGCATTATATGAGTCAGACATTATGTTTTCGATAATGGCGTTTATCGGCAAGAATCTATGGCGAGAGTCGTGCTTTGAATATAAGACTTGGAATCTTATGCTCTCCTTTTTTACCGCATATTCATTATTTACACGCTTGTTTAAGTACAAATTTGAACGTAAACAGAGCCAAAAACTTAAAAAGACGTTCAATTGGCATTCTAAACAAAAAGCCCGCTGCGCCCGTATCGAAGATTCAAAAAGTGGTGCCGCCTGCGCGCCCAGTTGCTATCGCCAAGGTCAGGCCGCCTGTCGTACCTCGGGGTGGTCGCGCGAATAACCTCACATCGTCAAGAGACACTGGCCCTGCATCCGCGCGAATTCTCAACAATTCTCAAAATTCGCGAAGTTCCGATGGCAGAACTTCAAATTCATCGTCGAGTGGAACAATACCCAAGCCCGCTGGTATACAGTTTTTTTTGCTTTTCTGCGATCGTTTATGATCTGCATTCTTTTAAGCTAAGAAGTCACGTCCGGGCTGGGACCTCAAAGGACGGTTAACTGACCTAGAAGAAGCTATGCAAAATCAAAATTTCGAAAATGTTTCTTTGCGAAATGCGCTGGACATTTTACAAAAGCAGAAAGTGTCCTTGGAAAGTGTGGCGCACGAAAAGACACAAATTTCGCAGGAAACAAAATACGAACTCGAGCAAACAGTATCGCAGTTACGGTAAATTAATCTTACCTTTGTAGAATAACTTTGCATTTTTTTATCTGAGTCTTTCAAATTTTCGTTTCCGAAAGCTTTCCATATTTTGTGGCCTCTGATTGATAAAAGACACTACTCTGATTTTATAATCTTCTTGACTCACGATTGTATAAATTTGTTTTTCTCCATAGTGTCAATACTGTCGAGTTGGATAACGCTAAAGAAATGATACGAAAACTGCAACAAGAAAACTCCAATCTAAAAATGGACATCGACAGTTATCGAATTAAAACGGAACAATTGTCGAATAGTGTTGCCACGTTGAACGCGTCAAAATTGAATATGGAATTGCAATTAAACTCAACAAAAGTATGTACAAAACACTTCATTTTCATCCTAAAAGAGTTTTTTGACTAGGAAAATGACTGCCGATTTTACACTTATGATTCGGCTCCATGTACATGAGTTGATTCTTAAATTACAGTTATCAAACAACAAAATGATAGTTTTGCACTCGTGCTATTGATCGAAGATCGCGAACTGACTCATTTTCTCATATGCAGAAGGCTGGGGAATGGGGATAAACCCTAGTACCTGGAATCCCGGATTACCTTGCCTGGCCTCAAAAAAATCGTCAGGTAGTAGAGTTGTATACGCGGACCCGAAACAAGGCCCGAAATTACTCGACCATTTTATTGGACCCGGACCCGATATTGTTGAAATTTTCGACCCTGTCCCGAACCCGATGTTTTTAAAATTTTCGACCCTGGACCGTATCCAAACCCAATATTCTTAAAATTGTCGACCCGGATCTGTACCCGATATTTTAAAAATATGCTACACGATAATAGAGATGTATCAGCTACCCGGACTAGAAGTAAGACGAAAAATTACCCGACCATGTTGTTGGACCCGATGCCGGACTTATACCCGATATCCCTGAAATTTTGGATCCGAAACCGGACCCGAACCGGAAAGTCTTAAAATTTTGGATTAGACTTGGACCTGGACCCGATATTTTCAAAATTTGCTATCCGATGCATCTCTAGATAGTAACCCTGATTAGGGAACAGGAGCTCTCTTTGATTTTTGATCACTGACTGCCCCCATGAAAAGTTTTGCGTGTCTGCTCATGTTCCTGAATAAGATACATGAGTGCGGCATCTTTACATAATGTACTACGCAGATTGTGAGTTTATTTGTTAATATACTTGCAGGCCGCATTAAATGATAAGCAACAAATGTACGACCAACTCTTCGACCAGTTCACGAAGTTGACTGGCGATAAAAATCGTGTCGATGAGGAATTAACTAACAAAGACCATGAGCTACGCGAAGCCGAAATGAGTCGAAGGAGACTACACAACACGATTCAAGAATTGAAAGTAAGGAGCGATAAACGGTTATTTCATATAAAATGATAAAAAATGAGTTGATAGTGCGATTTGATATCTGATCGTGGAATATTTCTATGCATACATACTTTATTGACTCTGATTTTCTTTCAGGGTAACATTAGAGTGTTTTGCCGGGTTCGGCCCTATTTGCCCAATGAAACTAAATACCTAACATTCGACAACAATTGTCCACCGCACATTTGTTTTCCCGATTGCGACAGATCGATGATCGAAATTTGCAAAGGTCAAGCTGATCTTAATGACGTGAGTAATGAAAGTTTCTATTGGGTTTGCATGTTTGATGGTAGAAAGGATTATAACGTGAAAAAATTTCTCGGTAGCCAGTACTTATTGGAACCATGGGAGTGAATTTTGGGAATTTTCCGATATTAATTTTTTACTGACAAATGATGCTCTGGACTCCGTTTTCTCCATTTTGAATGAACGTCGTACTCGTTATATGTGCATCCAATCCAGCTTTATTCTTTTTTCCAGACAAATGCATCCGTAAGTGTTTCTAGCAGAAGAGATACGAAGCACAGCTTTACATTCGACCGTGTCTTTGATCCAACCAATACGCAGAAAGACGTTTTTGAAGAAATTTCGCAACTGATTCAGGTTTGATAGTTTATATACTCGATTTGTACGCAAATTTGATGAAACTTACTGCTAAGAAAATTTATAGTAAAGTCAACCGTATTGCGCGCCAGTGAATCTATAGATCTTTTTTGGAAATTTTTTAAACGTCTGTAACTGGAAGTGAAGTAGCATGAAAACCCCATACATGTAACGAGGCCCGAGATCTGTGGGGTCACTGACTCTCCAAAATCTTAGAGGGTCTCTGAAGGAAAAAATGCGATTTTGTCACCAAAACGGTTCCTGTCTTTCATTTTTCATGAAAAAATTGACATTTTTCAGTATTTTTCTGACCAAAAGTGCAGGGTTCGCATACATGTAATTGAGAGGAAAGTGCAATAGGAAAGCCCTCCCTAGAAACCGCCAGCCGTATGGCTAGCCATTGGGCGACACCCTCCAAGATTTTCTAATCATATGGCTAGCCATATGTTTGTCATAGGGACCCCCATACTTTTGGTCGGAAAAATACTGAAAAGTCAATGTTTTGAAACAATGAATATTTAATTTTTTGAGCTTTTTAGACAAAAATTACCATTTTTTGAATTATTTTGCGGACTTTCTTGGTGAAAAAATCGATTTTTTTCCTTCTGAGACCCCTCCATAAAATTTTTGGGGAATCACTGCCCCTCGGCTCCCAAAAGGTCGCCCAACCCCTGTAGACCTCGGAGCCCCGTTACATTTATGGGGGTCCGTGTGACTACCACAGGATTGAAAAATCCTGGGGATCGCCCAATCTCCAACCATATGGCCGACGATTTCTGGGGGTTTCTTATAGTATCTCATCCCCCCAATTACATGTATGAGAACCTCCGGAAATCGTCGGTCATAGCGCAGTCATGTTGGGATCCACTACGAGATTTGCCAACCATATGTCTAGCCATATGATAGTCATAGGGACCTCCGAGGCTGTAGCCAGGAATTTTTTTCGGAGGACCCAATTTGTTTCACTCAATTTACTGTAAAATTGGCATTTTTGACTTGACTTTTTCTTGAAGAAAAAACCAGAGGTACTTCTACTTTTTTCAAAACTTGAAACATTTGGGGCCTGCCCCCCCCCCGACCCCCGCCTACAGGCCTGGATACCTCCATAAACTTCTGGTCAGAAAAATACTACGAAATGTTAATGACCATTTATGAACAAAAAATGGTAAAAAATGTCCGTTTTCTCTAAGCTTGAAATACCGTTTTTAGGCGAAGGTTATTATTTTTTTGAACGAGTTATCGGACTTGCTGGAAAATCGAAATTTTTTCCTTCAGGGACTGCCTAAAATTTTGGACAATCGGTGACTCCGCTCCAAAAAAAGTCGCTGACCCCCATGACCTCGGAGCTCCGTTACATGTATGTTAAACATGATTGTAATCCCAGTATCGGCATTGATTTGTCAAATTGACTTCAACGACTGGTATATAATAGTTGCCTTTACTAGAGTGCTATCGACGGATACAATGTCTGCATTTTTGCCTATGGACAAACAGGCAGTGGGAAAACGTACACTATGCAAGGACCTGAGGATGAAATTTTTGATTCTGGTCGTCAATCCGTTAACGCTGGCATGATACCTCTATCCGTTAAACTTATCTTCGAAAGCGCCAAAGAATTGAAATCTAAAGGCTGGAACGTAAGTTTTATTTTTCCGGGATTAATTTGTATCCATAAAAACTTGATTGCTGTATGCTGAGCCAATTTGGCTGTTTTTCTATCACGCGAGAATAGAAAATAAAGGAAAATCGTTCGACCGCTAGCTAAATACATTTTTCATATTCAAGTACCAATTCGAAGCTAGTTACCTTGAAATCTATAACGAAAAAATACGCGACTTATTGTGCGAACAGTCGAACGAAGATCAAAATTTAGAAATTAAATTCGTTAGCGCGCCAGTCGCTGGTCAGAAAACGCCGCCGGAAATTTTTGTCGCCGGATGTAATATAGTCAAGGTTGAAAATATCGATGATGTGAGTTTATTGCTAAAATTAGTTTGTGATTTTGATGTTCGAACATTGCCCTCAAACTTTTGAAAATCGATTGCGAAATGTAGGAATCAATTTGTATTGTATGCGTAAATGAACTGAATTGTCCTTCTTAACCACAGATCATTCTTTGAAGTGTATGAAATGAAACGAAATTATCTTCCAAGCACTTTTGTCTGTTGGAGCTGAGTTCATTAATTTAAAAAGTTTGTTCTTAGTTTCCACACATTTGGTTTTTACTTGGAAAAATGTCAATCTCCGTTATTTTAATTTGTAAGGTTCAAAATTTGATTGGTCTCGCTGTTGAAAAACGCGCCAAAGCAGCTACAAAATGCAATAGTCGAAGCTCGCGCAGTCACTCCGTTTTTCGCCTACGCATCAAAGGTCACAATGAAATGACGAGCGTCGATTGTGACGGAACTTTGACCTTGGTCGATTTGGCTGGCTCCGAACGTCTGAAAGAAAGCGAATCGACTGGCGAACGGCTTAAGGAAGCGCAAAACATTAACAAAAGTTTGTCGACTTTGGGTCAAGTTATAACGTCTTTGTCGCAAAAAGTGAGTTTTTTAAATATTGCTGTTTCCCTAACTAATTCGCATCGCAGCGTTGGGGTGTCAATTCATTTTTTTCACGTGTGATTCTGTCCAATATTTTTGAAGAGATATTGGCGAGATCTATCGATTAGTATCGAATTTATTGTGATAAGTTTGTTGAATATGTTAAGAAAAGTTCTTGCACGCCTTAAAAAGTCACTATTTGGGTGGTGTCAATCATTCGGGGTGGGGTCAAAGGCTTTGGCATGTAAGTCAAACCTTCCACGCTAATGTATGCTCTGTTCATTTTGAAATGATAAATGCAACGAGGTCGCCACGCAATTCTTGTTTAAAATAACGGTAGGCTGACTGACCCTAATCAAAAATTTTTTCTTCATGATGCGAATTTATTGATGGTTATTTTAAGTTGATTATTCTGGAGCTGCCACTATTAATTTCCCGACTGAAGCTGCGTTTTCCGAAACTACCGCTGCATCTGTCATTTTGGAATAAACGGAATACGGTCTACTGGGTTTTATCATAAAATTTACGCACGATGCAGCTACTGTCTTTGACATGCACCTGTTTACTATAACCATTGAATTTATCAATTTCGGTTTTCTGTAATTGCATAATTATAAAAATAACTCAATACCCACTTCTTTTATGAATTCCGAAACTACGAAAACAACAATTAATGTAATTCTTGAGGACATTACTCTTAAAATTCTGCACAGAATTCCAGATTATCCGAAGAAGTAAAAATGTCGAGTTTAGTAATCATTAGGTCAATAACCTATCCGACGTTCTTGGTTTCCAAACCTAGCTTCTAAAAACGCATAAAGATCAATCGAACGCGAAACATATGAAAAGTTTATTAGACTTGATAATGAAACGCAATATCGTATCGAATTTCGTTTTCTAGCTCAGTTGAATGAAAATCTTCATGAAGTTGATCTCTTTATTACTCTGAAAAGTTGAGCAATGCACAAAGCTGTATATTTTAGTAAGATTTTGTGACAACTATACATTTTCCGTTTGAAAACTAGCTGATTACACTTAGTCTGCGCGATGAAGATTTTTTCTGTGTTTGAAGTTATGCAAGTAACTATCAAAATAATTGTTTGTTTTTCATCAGGAATCGCATGTACCTTATCGAAACAGCAAATTGACGTACTTATTGCAGAGCTATTTAGGCGGCAACAGTAAAATGCTAATGTTCGTCAATATTAGCCCATTAGAGGAAAGTATACAGGAAACGATTAATTCATTACGATTCGCATCCAAGGTGACACGTTTGGAAAAAACTCCCCAGATATCAGTTTTTATTGATCGTTTTTCTATTTACGCTTGATAACATTATTCATCTACTCATTTTTTCCCTTAGGTGAATCAATGCCACATTGGGACTGCCTATAAGAAGTAGTAACGTTATATTACAGTACGATTTTCGATCGTCTATATACATATCAGGTCTCACTGAATGTGAAAGTTATAGTGAAGCTATTAATGCGGACGTTGCAGTTGGTGTATATTGTGTAAGCCTTTAAAACGTCTTCCGTTTTATATCTCGTCTAGCTGTTCAAGGGGTGGCCGAGTTTTCTTCCCGTCTTTTGTGTATGGTTGCTGTTTTTTGCTTGTAGATATAAGTAAATTGTTTTATATGACTAAGGCCCAAATTACAAAAAGCGGGTAAAATAAAAGTAAGGTAAAAGTAAAATCTCGGATAATGTAACCCATGTTTAACCCGCCTTTTACCTACTCTTTCACCAATTATTCTACGATTGTATGCCGGGTTGGCGAAAGTGCCGGGTTGGCGAAAGGACCGGGTTGTCGAAGAGACCGGGTTGGCGAAAGGACCGGGTTGTCGAATAATGTTATAAAATTCCGAGTTGTCGAATGAGTTTAACAGGTAGTAAAAAAGCGTACCGGGTTGTCGAACAACACATTAGAACATTATACATTATTTGACTATGACGTTTGATCTTCAGTCTTCACTGTCCAGGATGGCTAAAGAAAGAACTCATGTTTCCTCAACAACATATTTACGTTTAATAAAACGGTGATAGAAAAATCATAGCATCTGACAAGTGACAACATTCTTGAGTGATTTAGAATCGAACTAAGTTTGTTTATGATCTCAAGAGAAATTCATATTTTCGATCAAAAAGCGTGAACAAATGTTTTTACCGTAATCAGCCTGCATTATTGCAAATTGCAATCAACAATGATGATATTAATAATAATAATAATAATATTGAACATAAAACTACGTTTTAGCATTAAGAATCGTTTAACATTGTGAGAAAAATTTTCTATTGCAACAAAATAATGTCTATTTTTATCCTACAAACTGACTTTACCTAATTTGCATGAGTACCGGATGTCGAGTGCTTTTTTCGACAACCCGGTACACTTAATTTAAAGCGTTATTCGACAAGGCGGTACACTTTTAAAAAACGATTTTCTGCTTTCTTTTTATAACATTATTCGACAACCCGGTCTCTTCGACAACCCGGTCCTTTCGCCAACCCGGCACTTTCGCCAACCCGGCATACACCCATTACAGAACGTAGGTAAGTGGTGGGTACCCAACCCACAATTTTATATATGTTTTTCATGGTGAGCTTGTTTTTAGTCATATGAACAGGGTATCCCAAAACTGATATGCTGATATCTCACAACGAAACATTTCTTTTGGTTTGAAGCAATAGCTCTCATGACTATGCGCTACTTCCCCGATTATGTGAGCCATTCGCTCATGCTCCTGTAACTGCAGCTATCCTGAGATAATTATTATGCTTTACTGTAGTGTGTGCAGGAATAAAATTCACACAAGGGAATTTTCTGACAGGATTACTGTGAGTGTAGAGGGTATTGGTTTGCTTAATAATCACGATTTAGAATTCGCCATGCGCCAGAGTGATGAACTCACTGTGTTTTTTGATTGCAACTCCTAATACCATAAGACAAGCCATATTTTATATTATTGAGATTTATATTATTGAGATAAGCAATATGTCATTTAAGACTGAAAATTTTTAAAACTTGACAAGAATTTTTGAGTAAAAAATTCTTCAGCAAAGACCCAGTGCAAACGACTTTGAAGATATTTTCTATTTACAAGCATTCTATAAAAACAGACTATAGTGCATTTCAGTTGTTATAGCATAGATGGTATTTGTTTATTAACTCAAAGACCGTAGGAGTCATTATTTTTTTTGAGCTTAAGAAGAATTTTCTGGAAGATTATTCAAGCTTCAAACGTTTTCATCGAAAGCCACAATTTTCATCAGGTTCACATATCAAAATATTGATGTAAAAAACTTGTTGATTCATCTCAACGGAGTTTGAAAAGCAAAAGATGTGTTAAAAATTGTTGCACCATCGAGTAATAGTGTAGCTGGAAAAAGTGCTCTCCGACAAAAACCCACGGGTATCACAAATTTATGCTGATGCTGTTGTACTGAAATATGTACAATGATGATCAATGCATTTCCGGAAAATCTGAATTTTCGAACTTCTGGTCATTGCCATCACTAACATCAGATTCAGTTTAACCTGCAACACATCGACGGCATGCAAAGAACCAATAAAATCCGAGCCTTACGTGAAAAATATAAACTTCCTGTCAATATAACCCTGCTAATAACAGGGTAAAATCGCAGGTTATTTTCATGTCTTTTTCACCAACTCTTTACCCAACTTTTACCTTACCTACCTTCTGTAGTCTCGATATGGGTAAAATAATGGGTTATTTTTTCTACCGACGATTTTACCCGTCTAACCCATGATTCTACTCGATTTTTACCCAGCCTTAACCTACGATTCTACCCGAGATTTTACTCGACAACCCACTTTCTGTAATTTGGGCCTAAGTTAATCATTTACGAATTTCCAGCGTACCAAGGTTTATAAACGGCTTCAGTGCTTGAATCAAATTTTCGTCAATATTCTATTGAGTCTGGATGTCGCTGTAGTTGAAAATCACTTCCGCCTTGTCCAAGAATTCTGGGGTGTTGGTCTCAACATTCTCCATTTACTAGAGATGTATGTATCGGGTACTTGAGATTACCCAATATTGTTAAAATTTTGAACCCGATATTTTCAAGATATGTTGCCCGATATGTGACGTGCCAGGCGGACCCAAAATAAGATCATAAATCACCAGACTGTCACCTAAGTTGCACTCTCCCCTTAAGTGGGATTGAGCCATGTCACATTAAGAGAGAGACATGCGCCGGGCCATAGTCCGGGGAACTTTTGACCCGGGGGTTTTGGCTTATTTAACCTAACTCAGTGAGTACCAGCTATAGAAGGAACTATAGGTACTGTGGTACTGCTTTGGGGGGTTTTGCTACACCACCAGGTTAGGGGTGAACATTGATTCAGTCAGTGTGGATGATGGACAAGGCCATCCCTGGGACGACCTGGGCATTGGGGATCCTGGTCGTGGACCAAAAGATCACTCTTGACCCGACCTCAGGGATGGGGTGTTGCTGATAAAAGAGCTGATGCTAGGGAGGGGCGCCCACTCAGGAGAAAGTACTCTTATGCTAGTATGTAGAAGAACTTACCTAGTGTGGCAGGAGGAAATGGCTTCGGGTATGAGCAGGTACGAACCGGTCGCAATGGACGGCTAGCGTAAGTTGAGCTGACAGCTAACGTAAGGTGCAGATTGGCCGCTGAAGTAGAACAGGTTTGGGGTCCACATGAAGGACAGGTAGTGCTTGCAGAATGGGAAAAGACAAACAAAGACTAATGTCTGGCGTACAATTTATCAAAGGTATGAAGTCAACTTACCAAAGATAATAATTAATAGAATATATAAAATAAGGACGAGAATATGTAAATTAGCAAGTAGATTCGAAATGCCGTAAGTCTAAGAACACAACACAACTCAAACGAGCAAGATGAGGCAGAAGGTCATAAAACGGGGCAACACACAATTTATACACTTGAGCATCTACAGTAAGACTTGGGGCGGAGTTGATGACACCCAGGCTGATGCCTGCAAAGGTGTCTTTGCAGAGTTTGGCCTGTGTGCACATAGGCACTTGCCTAGTTAGTATATGTTCAGCATTGAGACGGGCTTAGTGTCTATATGCAAAACATATGAACATCTTTAACATAAATTCTTACAGCTATTTGGTTGCATCAACATGAGCCGCACTCCATTTGTTGACACAGGGGGCATGTGATGCACCAAAAATAACTGTGAGCAAGGAGTCTCCTTTAAAGAACTCATGATAATAGGCATACCGTAGATGATAGGACAAATGCATGTACAAAACAAGGACAAGTGACAAAAATAACAAAAACTAATATAAATAATAAAACATTAAAATAGAAAAGAATCACATGATGTTGCTGAATTGATTGGCTGGTGACATGGCAGTCCTTCGAAAAAGAGCATCCTTGTTGCTGGAGTCATTGCACGGTGCATTCGTGGTTGTCGATCATTCATTGATGTGACAGTCAGCAGTCTGTGGAGTCATTGACATGGGAAGTATTTATGGTTATCAGACGTCCAGTGATATGATGGCTTGTGGTCGGCGATCCATTGAAGTCTTGCCATTTGGTATCCCGTGAGATCTAGGATGAGAAAAAAATTTTGAGAGGTAATGTGAGGCTATTGCAGGGATACGACTAAGTTCAGATTCAGATGTGCTAATCACTGCTCATTCTCTTCTTTTTCACTAGAACTCAAGCTGTCTTTTGATTGTTAATCAGCCTTGTAGAAGGGAGAGGGAGAGTGTCAAAGTGAATAGTCCATGAGGGGCATGGCTGTTCTTTGAAAAAGGACGTCCTCATCCAGGAAGGCATGGGACTAAGAAAAGATGAGCACCCTGATGCTTAGGGGTCAGAGACCTCCTCATCAAGATGTGTGTCAACCTCATTTTGTGTAAAATTCCTGTTTGTTGAAGTGAGCAAAGAGGAAAGCGAGTAGTTAGCAGGGCTGCCCACTGCCTGTGAAGTGGAAAGTGCCTTCTCTGCTTCATTCGGCATATCTGGAGACACATAACATCTAAGCTCATTAACATGGACAGTGTCCTCCTTGTCCATCTCCAGACAAATTGTGATATAAGGGTATGCCACATTTGTAACAAGACAGGTTCCATTGTAAATAAGCAGCAATTTTGGAGTTTGTCAGCATTTGCTGGAGGTGCACAGTTTGAGCACATCATCTCCTATTTTGCGAGAGACATCTTGGGCCTTTTGGTCATTTGTCCAAGCATAGGCTTCTTGTGATTTCTCAATTGGACTCTGGATTAGGGTCGGGGCCTTTGTGAAATGCAGCTTGACCTCCATATCATACTCGGATATGTCAATGATATGAGCGGGAGGGTTGAATGAGAGTGTTATGTCAACAAGTAGCATGGGCATGTGACTATAAAGGAGCTCAAAGGTTGAGTACCCCATGGACTCGTTCATGTTAATGTTGATGGCAAATACTGCATACGGGAGGTGTTCATCCCAATCTGTATGTCCTTGGTAGACATACATATGCAACAATGTGGCCAGGGTTTGATTTGTTCTCTCTACTTCACCATTGGTCATGAGATGATAGACAGTAGAGTGAATTTTCTTAGTTGATCAGACTGAAGAATCTGCGGGGCACTATGCCTGCAGACACCACAATCAGACTGAAGAATCTGCGGGACACTATGCCTGCAGACAATTTCAATGACAAAAAGTTCGGCAATGGTTTGTGCAGTGATGTCCAGTGTTGCAAAGGCTTCAACCCATTTTGTGCAGTAGTCTATGAAAATGACTATAAAATGGTTGCCAGCTTTGCTAGTGGTCATCAGTCCCATGCAGTTGACCCCAACCTGATAAAATGGTTCCCTGACGGTGATAGGCTTCAGGGCTGCTGTGGTTTTCTGTCTAGCGGGTTTATTTCTTTGGCAAAGGTATCACTGCTGACAAACTTAACATCCTGACTGAGGGTTGGCCAGTGATATCTCTGGGCCCTGACCCACACAGTACGTTTATAACCACAGTGGCCTGCTACTATGTCATCATGATGGGCCTTGATAATGGTAGTGACCATTGACCTAGGTATCACAATCTTATTTGATGGGCCTGTCCACTCCTGAAAGACATTGTCCAATGATATCTGGTGACATCATCATGATCCCCATAAGGCCTTATACATCTGATGATGCAGGCTAGTTCAGGATCTGCTTGCTGAGCAGCAAGAAGGTCTCGGTGATTTGCACCATCGGTGACCATCATTACATGCCCCTCTGGTCGATAGAGTGGAGTATTGTCAATACCCTGACCATTTAGGGATGTTGGATTCAGCAGAAGGGATAATGTGTCAGCATTCCCATTAGACTAATCCTTGCAGGGCAGGATGAACAATTTGAACTCAGCCAAAGTGAGTCCCCATCTAGCAATCCCCACAGGAGGATTTGATTTCTCTAACACTGCTTGGATCCCAGTATGGTGAGTCTAAATGACCACCTCATGGTGAAAGAGGTATGGTCGAAAGTGCATGATAAAATGGACAACAGCGAGAGTTTCTTACTCCATGATAGGGTAGTTTTCCTTGGCTGCTGTTAATCCCCAGCTTGGGTAAGCAACAGGGTGGTCATGCCTATTTTCATCCAACTGGCTCAAAACCACACCTATTCCCCAAGTACTAGGATCTGTCTGGAGGATGAAGGATTTCGAGAAGTCCTGACAGCCCAAAATAGGTGGGTTTGTCAGCAGGTGTCAGAGTTTGTCAAACATCTCCTGCTGAGGTTTTGACCACTGGAAAGGGACCTCCTTTCTTAAGGGATTGGTGAGCTGCTCACTAAGCTGGGCCCACCCAGGGATGAAAGCCCTATAGTATGACACAAGGCCAAGAAAGGACTTGATATCTTTGGCGGTTCATGCAATGGGGAGGCTGTGGATAGCGGCCAGTTTGGGGTTGTCCAGTTCTAGGCCCTGCTGTGAGATACTGTAGCCAAGATACTCAACCTCTGAGTGTCAGAATTTGCATTTGCTCTGTCTGAGCTTCATCCCACCCTGGCAAAGATGAAGGAATACTTCTGCTAGGTGCTCGAGCATCTGGTTTTGGGAATTGCCGAAAACCAGAATGTCATCAAGGTATGTGAGTGCTGTGCACCACTGGATTCCTGTTAGTAGAAGATCCATGAGATGGTTGAACATATCTGGTGCATTGCACAAGCTGGAGGGCAGATAGCCCAATGGGCATACTAATGCTGTTTTCTCTATATCTGCCTAGGCAATCAGGATGGACCAATAGGTATTGGTCTGGTCAAGGGTAGTGAAGTACTTCATTCCCTTGAGAGTGTCTACGATGTCATTGATCCTCAGAAGGGGGTAGACATCCTTTTTCATGACCTTGTTAAAGCTGCAGAAATTGACGTACATATGATGAGAGCTGCTTTTCTTGTGCACCAGGACAGTATTAGTGGCCCAGGGTGATGTGCTTGGCCAGATAATACCCTTCTCCTGAAGTGCTTTGATGTCAAGGATGGTGAGATCTTTCTCCTTAGGTGAAGTCTGATAAGGAAAATGTCCAACTGGGCAGGCACCACCTGTGCTGATCTCCTGCTGAATGAGATCAGTGGAACCTGTGTCCATCTCATCAATAGCATAAAGGTCAGTGTAAGCAACCAGTAGGTTAAGCAATGCAGTCCGGCCCCATAGGGAGATATTGAGTGAGATTGCTGCATTGCATTCGACCCATTTGCCATCAAGGACAATGTCTGATATGACTTGTGACCTATGTGAGGGATCAGCATGCATCTGCACATCACCAATAGTCATGTGTGGCCCGAGAACCACAGAATGTGTATTCAGCTTAACTACCTGTAAGGGTATGCAGCCATTGGCTACAGTACTTATACTCCCAGCAAAATGTACATTTCTGCGAGATCTCATGAGACCATATCCTCCAGGGGCAGGGCGCTATGGGCAGAAGGGGGGTTGTGAAGGAGACCATCACACGGGACTTTGCAGTTCTTGAACTGAAGAAAGGGTTTCTCCCAGTTCAAACGAACACAGCTGAACCATCCTAAGAAGTTTGTTCCAAGGGTGAATTCAGCCAAACAATTCTCTTGAATTTGTACCTGGATCCATTCAGGGACATCAGGTACTGATACTGTAACATAGGCAGCACCTAGCTGTGGGATTGTGGACCCATTGGCTGCAATGGGGCAGGCCCTTGTCTGTGCCAGTACTAAGTGGGGCAGTTTGGCCACCAACTTGTGGTCCAGAACTGAGAAAACAGCTCCTGAATCGACCAGTGCTTTAGCCTTGACCAAGTTGTTCAGAAGAACTTTGATATGAGGTGTCCACATATCATTAGGATAGAAAGCTGACACGACATGACCTGGGTCAGATGTGTGAGCACTATTACTCCAATCTGTCGAATGAGATCCCTGCGGAATCTGCAACCCTGTCTGACCGAGCAGTCCTACTAGGGCATAACTGATGGACATATCCAGGGGGCTCTGTAGAGTTGGAGCATTTCAGACCATGGGGACATGGTTAGAGTGATCCAACTGGCACTGTGTAGCTCCCAATGATTCAATCTCTCTGTCTGACAATAAGGGCACTATCATAACAGGTGATGCCATCTGAATCACTTTCCTCACAGAAACGACCTTTCTCCAGTGTAACTGGTGAATTCCTTGGCAGGGGTGGAGGGCAAGCACGGTCAGTGATAGACAGCATGAATGCTGGGAAGAAGTACAGTATCTTTGACCCACATGATGAGGCAACTGAGGATGCGCGTGAGGGTGGCCTCGAGATGGGAGAAGCCCTTGATGTTGATCATGACTCCGAGGTATGGGAGGTCTGTGATAGTCAACGTGTGTTCTCCGACCGTGGATCACCCTGGTCGATATCTGATGTTGTCAGGAGAAGGGGCAATTCTACTGCATTCAACACACATACTTTATGTTGATAATTAATTATGATGGTATTGAACTGCGCAAGGAAATCCAGATCAAGGATCAAATCAACCAGTGCTCAGAAGGGTGAGGTTGTTACACACACATAGAGATGCACGTAAATCATTTCGTTTGGCTGTCAGTGAGAAGGCAATATGATATATATACTCTCCTGAAAGGAGTGTAGGAAGGGTCTTACTATTAATGCTCATCAATGGGTTTGTATCATGATGCTTTTGAAAAGCCATAGCTGCCCATGGGCTCTCCTTGAGCGATGCCTTTTAAAGAGGTTGGCTAATGAGAGTGCGTGGACAACCAGTATCAAGGAATGCTGGGGTTTCCTTGGCATCCAACAGTACAACAAAACACGGAGTGATTGGATCATACTGAGATGGCAGATCGTTTCGCACATAGTCGAAATCAACATACTGTTGGGCTTTGGGGAAAAGTGCCAATGGGGAAAAATGGCTTGAAAACTAAACCTGTCAGATCCGCATGCAGTAGCTAAGGTAATTGGTAATGCCAAGATAGTCAAGGTATCCTAAACCAGCCAAGACCACAAGGGTAACCAGGGTGTTAAAGATCAACTGAACTGGTCCACTCAGGACAGTGTGTAAGCCCTGTGTGAGGTTGTGTTGCTGACCAGCAATCACGTGGTTTGCTGCCAGACTGACACCTCCCAGAGAGGCCTTGATGTTGGTCCCTACCCCTGGAAAAGCTTGATAGATAGCATCTGGTTGCAGGGATAGGCCAGTGGGAAAATTAACCAGCCAGTTTAAGACTGCTTCAGTTTGCTCAGTGAGGAAGCTCAGAGAAGGAATTCAAGGGAAGAAAAAGAAATGTACAAGAAGGCTGCTATGCTTTTCTGGATGTCAAACACAGGCAATACCAATTGCAAATGTTGAACATTCACTTGGGCAGAGTAGCCAACAAGCTAAGGCAGAGTGTAACTCATTCAAACCTGCAGTTAAAGCTTAAAGTAGCCACGTGCTGACCAGGGTTGTTGCTACCCAGGCCGCAAACAACCCAATACAGTATCATGAACTAAAGAGCATCTCAGGGGGTGTATGCATGTTGACTGATTTCCCAGACATCACAAGACACAAACCCTATGGAGGGAGCCACAGGTGGTAGGGTGATGCACCAATAACCACCTACTACTCTAGTGGCAAACTCAAAGCACCAGCAAGTGCCCTCAGTGCTGATGGCTGGTGCCCAGGAAATGAGTTACCAGAGTGACATGTTGCAGCTGCAGACATCAGGGGTAGGGCTGTAAAACCTGCAAACCCCTGCATTGCAGACCTCAGGGATAGGGCATGTAAGACCAACAAATTCAGAAGCAGTAACATGAAACATTGTCATTGCCAAGGTCAGAGATAAGGCTGTTAAGCCAGCAACTCCAATGCAACAACATCACACATCAGGGATAGGGCCTGTAAGACCAAAAACCCCAAGGCAACAACACGAGATGCTGCTGTATTGAACGTCAGATGGATAGGGCTGTGAGCTCAGCTACCCCAAGGCAGCAACACAAGATCTTGCTTTTGAAAGATTGAAACTGAAAAGATTGGAACCCAAAAAGATTTACCAAATTGAATTGAGATTTACCAAACTTAAGGGTGATTTACCAGACTTGAAGGTAATTTACCAAGCCTGGCCATGTCACCCACAGATGAAAACAACCTCTTCCATGTCATAGTGAGTGAACTATAGGCCCATGTCCCTGTAAGAGAGATAGGTCACCAAAATAAGGCCTGTAGGTCTGGTTCTAAGGTGGAGGCTTGTCACTGCTTGACCTAACCTGGTGAGTACTATCTATAGAAGGAACTATAAGTACTGTGGTGCTGCTCTGGGGTTATTACTATAGGGTGAGGACAATGACACCATTTTTGGGGTGAACAAATATAAGTCCAGCCTGTGCAGACGATGGACAGGGCCACCCGTAAGATGACCTGGTGTTGAGATCCTGATTGTGAACCAAAAGATCCCTTTTGACCCGACCTCATGGAGGGGGTGTTGTTGGTAACTAGGGGAAAATCTAGGGAGAAAAACCTGCTTAAGAGGGAATGCCCTTAACTACATCAACCACTAATGTACCCTGAAACTTACCTAGTCTGGCTGGGGAGTGGCTATGGCAAACAATTGGGTGGAAACACGGGTCACAGGGGAGGGCGGAGTGGGATCTGAAGGATCGGCTACCTTCGGGTGGAGAGCTAGGGAAGGCTGAAACAACATCCGGTAGATGGCTTTACTCAAACGACAATCAACACGAAGGATCGGTAACAATAAAGACAGGGTCCAGTGCAGAGACGATAAGTACCAATAAAAATATGTAAATAAGGTGCAAGGTGAAGGGCACAATAGACGGAGAGATGAGATGGACACTGTTAAACATGCAGATGAGCCAATAAAAGGAAATAAGATGGCGCACGGGAAGCTAAACACTAAGGAAGATGCTGGAAACACAGAAATGAGCAATAACATAGCACAACACGCAATTATAAGCACTTGTCAGCTACAGTAAAACTGGGGCGGAGTTAATGATGACCAGGCCAAATTCTGCAGCTTCTTCTCTACCAAACAGGGCCCTGTGTGCACATATGCACTTGCCCAGTTCAAATATGTTTAGCATTGGTGCCGACTTAGTCCCTGTGCTAAACATATGAATGTCTTCTAGCAAAAGTTCCCACAGCTATTTATTTGCATCAGCAGGAGCGACATTGGCTTTGTTGACACAAGGGACATGTAGTGCGACCCAAAATAGCTGTGAGCAAGGAGTGACCTACAAAGGATACTTATGCTAACAGGGCATACTGTAGCCGAAACAAAATGCATGACAAAACACAGATGAAACAGAAAAGCATAAAAATGACAAATGATCAAAATAATAAAGTATCAGTGTGAGAAATCACGTGATGTTGCTGTTTTTGATCGGCACATAACAGACAAATGCATGTACAAAACAAGGTCAAGTGACAAAAATAACAAAAACGATTAATAATAATAAAACATTAAAATAAAAAGGAATCACGTGACGTTGCTGAATTGATCGGCAGATGACAAGACCATGGACCAGGATTCCATAATCTTAAAATCTGGGACCCGGAGATCCACTTGCGAGAACAAAACTCGCTGAACCCAAAAGAACAATTCTAAAAAGAGCTAATATTCAAGAGGGCGATGTCTGACGGTGAATCTCAAAAGAGTGAAATATTAAATACATCATGTAATAATGAATAAAAAATTTGGAAAATTTTTTACGAAAATGAGTAAGATCGAAAACATATTGAACTGTGTTCAATGAGCGAGCTGCTTAGGTCCAAAAATGTTATTTTTAGTTCCTTGCTCTTTATTTTGTTATAACCTTGTTGTCACTTTTCTTTAGTTTCATTGCATGATCTGTTTTTCTTATTACTGAAAGTTTGTTAACCAGAACTTCACATTATACCCCGATCCTGACGAAAATGTAATTTTTTTAGACAAAGAGGAATAGACAGAAATTGAGAACAAAAAAAAAATAGGTGAGAAAAGAAATGTGATCAAAAAAGAAACACAGACAAAAGACAAGAAAAAGAATGAAGCGAATAGAAAATGAAATAAAAATAGAAAACTGAACAACAAACACAATATGAAATATAAATTGAGATCATGTATGGAAATTCAAGAACGCAGAACAAAAACAAACAAGCGTTTCGAAAAATACATAAACTCTTGTAAAAGTGAAACACAACTAGCTCCGCCAAGAATTTTCGAGGCATCATCGGAGATTACCTCGAAGAACCTCAGTGAAAATATAGATTTTCTATCTTGCAAGTGTGACGAATGAAGACATGAAAAATGAATATTACATTATGATGAATTCGAGACAATCAGTGCGATATCGAAGTATCAAAGTGATTTTTGGGCAGACCGATATCGATATCATAACGCTCCTTTGGGCCCAGCTCTTATAGGGTCACCGCCCTGATATTGTCATTTTAAATAGCCATGTGCTCTGAACACATTTTAAATCGACATTAGCAAATTTAGGGTTTTTACAATCATCCTTCTACTGTAGGTGAGCTGAAAAATAAGGCAAAGTTGGTCAACATTTTTGATTATAATTACTCAACTCTCATAATACTTGTTCGAAATTGTATTCAGCGGATGTGAAAAATGCGCAGTCAAGACGGAAAAATTTAAATGTTTCAATGCGTCGAATTTTTATTTACGTCTATTATCATGGCATCTAATTCTTTTTCCAAATTCTCTAATTCTAAACGTTTTTCTTCCACTTTCACTTTTGCTAAATGAATATCGGTCGGCAAATCGAAAAACCCTGCTTGTTTACGTTCTAACCTTTTCAAATTCTCCCTCAATTTTTCAATCATTTCATCGTCTTTGCGTAATTGATCTAGGATCGACCAATGACTATCGAGCAATTTTTCATCGGATGCGATTGTACTAACTCCTCGTTTTCTCATTTCGTCGTTCAATTTCGCGAACTCCGTACGATATTTCGTAGACTTTTGTTCTAAAAATCGCGTTTCGCTAATTTTCTGACGTAAAAAATTGGAAAATTCGTCGAATTGTTGATTTAGAGCGGCGTTTCGAAACTCCTGCGTTTGCTCGAGCAAATTTTTACTAGATGATTCAACGAAATCATTAATAAATTCAATTTGATCGAGGATCGACTTCAGTTCAATATTTTCTTCGATGATATTTGATAGTTCAAGCGATATATCTGCAGAGTTAGTAAAGTCGACGGATAATTTCGACGTGCAGGAGCAAAATTCGTCGAACTCTTGTAAGACATCGGGCGATAATAAATCCACAAAAGGCTGAATCAATAGCTCTGTCGTTTGCTGAAGATGTTCGTTTGAATTAATGTTGCCTTGTCCTACGTTCGATGTCATGACAAAATCTAAAATAACGCAGAATTTAAATGAATACGGTAAAAGTCGTAAACTTATCGAAGTCTTTGAAAATTTTCAATCAAAAACAGTCTAAAATTTTATTTTAATCAGTTTCAGACGTTTATGGGCTCTTAGAGACTTAAGCACGTAATTTCGGCACATTTTAGCAAGTTTCAGGCTGAAATTCGCATTTTTCTACCACTACACTCAAATAAGCCGCATTGCTAATCTCCCCTAGAAAACCTGCTGAATCTATGGCGTCAGGAAGCTGCTACACGACGCTTAACACGAAATTTTATGAGGTTTGGAAACAGTGTTTTTTTGTACTGTACAAACAAATTGGTCCAGAGTACAAACGAAAATTTTGGCTTTGTTTGTACTGGTACAGAGGAAAATTTTTGTGGAAAAAAAATTTCCATCACTCAACAGCCGTCAGTATTCGGTATCCATGGGCTTGTTAGGACTTGGTTGTTATGCATCTGCATTGATAATGACAAACTACCACCTATGGCATAATAATGAAAGCTTTTTGTGGAATATTTTACTATTGCACGTTTTGTGTCTCGTGAAAATGGCCAACATATGTTTGTTGCATTTTATTTAGGGTTGTCCCAGGCCCTGGTCCCGGGGCAGCTAACCCGGCCCGGGCTGGGGCTAGGGTTGCCCCGGTTCGGGACAAAACTACAAAAAATTAGTATTTTTGATAGTATAACAAGCTCGATTTATAATAAAATTGAAGTTTAGACTGTGACAAGTAAATATTCAGTAGTTAGTCTGACAGTAATACTTACTAAATTCACGTTCTATTTGGATAAAAGTTTAACAGTTTTCATTATATCCGGAACTGCACTTCAACTTCAATTGATTTTTTGAGAAAACGTACAATTATACTAGCTATTCATCATTATTGATTTGCCTAAACTTCAGCATACATGTCAAAACATGTTTCCAAATTCCTAAGTAGTGTCCAAGAAGTTAGAGCTGAAGCGAATTCAGATTCGAGCCACATTCATTCACTATGCAAAAGTGAGAAAGAGAATGAGGATATTGACGAATTTGTCATTTGGGAAGATGGTAATTTTTGATTTTTCACCACAATTTTGTGATATCTCCAACTTTCTTCTCGAGCTTTTTTCAAAAGTTTCTCCCTTCCAGTCATTAGCATGCATGCTAACATCCAAAAATTTCAATTAGCAAGGTTCAGGTTCCACTAGTTTCATGTTAAAAAATCCAGCAGATGAATCGATACAAGTTCATGTGTGCAATGCAGTTTCTTCGGGAAAAGAATGAGTTTCCTAATACTTAGTAATGACAATTATCTTAAAAATTAAATTTTTTTGTTTACACCAGACTCTTTCTAACCTGTCAATCAATGCAGTATCATAGCTGACATGAAATGAAAAGAAAAAGAATCGCCTTAAAAAACTTTCGATGTGATACAAGAAGTATGGTACCACTAGTGACGTATATGTTAATATTTTATGTCTGCCCTGGCCCAGGTCTCGGCACCGGGGCAGCTGCCCCGGCTCCGGCTGAAATGTCTGCGCCGCGACAACCCTAATTTTATTACAATGAATTTTTTAAAGCCGAAACAGTGTTTTTTTTGCACGAGCTGTTTTGCACGGTGCAAAAAAATTATCAAAAAAGTTTTGCACGCCAAAATTTTTTTTTGTACTATAAATAAATAAATATATCACTTTTGTCCACGAATTTTTTCCACAAATAAAGAAGTCAAATTTTTTTCCACATGTGGAAAATTTTTTGGAAAAAAATCTTAAAAATCGGATTTAAATTTCGTGTTCATAAATCGTAATTTCTAGAAATTTTATTATTTGAAAAACTTTAAAACCAATAATTTGTTCGTAATCTTTTATAAAATTGGCCGAAAAGCTATGAGATGAGTCAGAAGCGTAGAAATTTTCCAAAAATACTCCCATGAAGCTTTTGAATTAAATTTATGTTAAGAAAGGAACAAACGCTTCAAAAAGTTTAGAAAGTTGATGTGTTGATCTCTTTCAAAAAATGTATGAAAGAAAAAATGCGGATATTCATTAATTATAAATAAAATATTGAAAATCGCCAATTAAACATGAAATAATACGTTTAAGACGATGAAAACTATTAAAAATTAGTGATAAGTGAAGCTAGACTTGCTAAAAGCCGCGCCTGAGCTTGGTAATAAATGATAATGCTTATTAAAGTTAAAATTCTGAGATTTGGACCTACTAAAATGCATCAAAGTGCATCTTTTCTATATGAAAACTCCAAATTTGTTTTCTACATTTGATAAATATGTTTGCACAGTGCAAAAAATCTGAAAAAGAAGTTCTGCACGAGTGGAAAAGGTTTTGCACACTGCAAAAATAACACAATGAGCCAAAATATAAATTATTGTGATGCAAAGGAGTCCCGTCAATTTTATTCGATCAAAAAAGGGCTCGAATTCTGATTATAAAACAATGTTGTGAGTTTTTGAAATTCTGATTCTAAAACATTGCTGTGAGTTTTTGTTGTTAGGGTTGTAAGTTCTGATTTTTAAGCTTTATCGTGTTCTGCTGCAGTTATGATCAAAAACGGCCGTTTTTAAGTCCTTTGTGTCGATTGATAGTCAATTTTATCTGGTGGTAATAAATTTTTTTGCTCTGACCCTTCCAGTTCTTCTAAAGCTCAGTACAAAGGTATATTTTTGCTAAAATGTATTTTTCCATGAAATTGAATCAAAAAATGTTAGTTCTTATACAAAAAAGTAAAACAAACAAAAATTTTGGAGTACAAACGGTTTTTGAGAGGTCGTTTGTACCAGTACAAATGGAACGAGTAAAAAAAACACTGGTTGGAAAAAGGAATGAGAAATATCGGAAGACCATCGTATCCATTACGCAGGTCGAAAGAATCCAAAACCAGCGGAAAGAAGTCCGACCAGCAAGGAATAACCGAGGAACAAAAAGAGCACGTTTAAAATCTAACTGTAGAATCCGACTAGGCTATTTTTATTTCCAGCTCGTAGGCCATTTAGCTCCTTGGGGAGAAATTTTTACGAGCCAAAGCCAAAATTTTGAATAGTTAAAAATTTCATGTATGAAACATTTCCAGAGCATTAGGAGCCACAAACTTGTTGGATAGCTTTACTCACATTAGTAAAACAAATCTCAGTCGCACACGGCCCTACTTCACAGTAATTGGCAAATGACACGCAACACTCTGTAGTTCAGTTGCTTCGTGCCGAGTCAAGGAATATAATATTACCTACTATAGTTTATTAGTATTGTCGCAGCAAACTTTATAGGCTGTCAATAGATGCTGAATTAAAAGAAATTCTGAAGATTCTCTATTCATTTAGTCGGATTCCGATTTCAAACTGAATTTCTTAGTTATTGTGCTTGATTAATTAATATAGAAAAAACGATATTGTTGGAACAATTTTTCGACCGAAAACTTGTACAATTTCCGACTCAATTTTCTCTAGAGTCTTTACATTGTTGCTATTATATAGATATTCGCGGTCCAAAATTGAATTAATATGAACTTCCTGAACAATTCTAGGGTTCTTAAAATTTTCTCTGCATTCCATTTTTTCCTCAAACGGGGTCTTTTGAGGAAAAAAATTTCGGGGAATTCAAAACCGAAAAGATGCGTTTTGGTGAACTATAAAAGGTCAAAATCTCAAAATTTTCTGGCGCTTCACGCCGATCATGGGTGTATAATAATCACTATTTTCTACCAGGCGCGGCCGTTAGCATATCAACTTCCACTTACTAAGTAATGCTCAAACTCAACAGTTTCTATCAATCAGTTAAGGCCGATGTATAGTCGTTCCGATTATTAAAAAATGCCCTTTCCTGAGTCGGAAAGCTCGTCCCCTAAATTTTCGATCCTGGCGCAATCCGCAATCCTGAAATCAGGATCGGGACAGCGTTCCCGACCTGATAAGGAAGGGTGTTCCTGATGTCTTCCTGATCGGGAAAGGATGGCTTTCCTGACGTCGGGAACAAAGTACAAGCCTTCCGCACTTTTTAGGAATCGGGAAAGCTACAGGCAACAGTAAATACTCTTAGTTACATTTTCCGGTAACTCGAATGAAAAATGAAGTGAAACTACTAAGAATTTGCTACCAGATAAGATGGAGTTATCAACTACGAAATAGATTTTTTCATGTTTTTTGGTGAAATATGTGCACTTTATGCAAGTGCAATACTTTGCAACTACAGCGCATACTAATACTGTAGCCATATTTGTTTATAACAAAACGGTAGACTTGCTGTTTTTATTGATGTTCAATTATATTCCTAAAAAATTAATTGATTTTAATTTCAAACTTTCTTAATTTAAACAAAATATTGAATTTAAAATTTAAAAAATTAAAAATAAAAAATTTTAAAATTTATAATTAAAAATTTTTTAAATTTAGAATGAACAGATTTAAAATTTAAAATGAACAAATTTAAAAAATTTTTTAATTTAAAATTAAAAAACAAAAATTTATAACCAAAAAATGTTACGATTTAAATTTTAAAAAATTAAAAATTTATGATTAAAAATTTTTGAAATTCAGAATGAACGAATATAAAATATGAAAGGAATAAATATGAAAAATTTTAAAATTTAAAATTAAAAATTCAAAAATTTAAAATTAAAAAGTTTAAAGTTTATGATTGAAAAAATTAAAATTCAAAAAAATTTAAATTTGTAATTAATTTGTAAAAAAATTTTTAATTTGTAATAAATTTGTAAAAAAATTTTAAATTTGTACAATTAAAATATTATAAATAAACAAAAAACACCGCAAACAAAATAATGCAAACACATGTATGTAAACATGTGCAACGTAAGCGCAAACAAAAAAACATCAATAAAATGTATACAAGCTCAATAAAATATATAAAATCTACTGTCTGGTGGTCTTTTTTTATACAACTTACTCATCTCAATATCTAATCTTACTGTAAAATATTTGTCATGTAGACTTCCCAACAGACAGCCCCATGGAGAGGGGTATGAGGGAGGTATTACCCCCACCTAAAGCCCTAAAAATTGATCACTGGTTGCCTAATTTTGAGACAAAATGAAGTGTTTAGTGAACATTTAGCTACACTACCCCCGAAAATTTCCAACTTTACCCCTACCTCACAAATCTGACCTTGGGGACCTCTGCTTCCCGATCCTTAAATTTAGGGATGTTAAGGACAACATTACCTAGTCCTTTCGTTTCTTGATCCTTATCGGGTCAGGAACTAAGGATTAAGGATCAGAATTACTGATTACTATACATCGGCCTTTATCTCGTCTCATTTTCTAATCATTAACAGTCAGTATTTCGCTGAAAAATAGGGATTTTTCATCAATTCTCTCAATTTTTTCTCTCGATGCTTGGAATTTTTCAACATTTGAAACACGAACTTTTATGTTTATTGAAGATGGGAATTGAAGACATCATTCTAGACTGATTTTAGAACTTCTGTTCACGAATATCTATTGGAGACAGAGGTCCCCAAGTTCAGATTTTTCAGGTAGGGGTAAAGTTGAAAATTTTCGAGGGTAGTGTAGCTAAACGGGGTGTAGCCAATTGCACTTTTTTCATATGCGCTTTTGCCAATTGCGCCAATCCAAATGCGCCACATGTCATATGCGCCATTGTCATATGCGCTATTAGCAAATGCGCCGTGTGTTAAATGCGCCATTTGCAAATGCGCATTGTTCATTTGCGCCATAATTCTAATTGGACACTGAAAAGATAGTATCAAATGAGAAATGTAATCATTATTGAAGACCACCCAAACTAGGCAAAAACAGCATTGTAAATTATCGTACAATCATACAGTACCACATGTTGGGGCTGTGCTTACGGCAGTAGCAATCCCACATGTATGCAAAATTGGTGAATTGACAAAGTTACGATTCCACCAAAAAAGAGAAATGTGGATTATTATATTCACTCTCATACTTTTGGTGTGTCATGGGCAAGTCGCGTCTGTTTTAGATTGTATTGTTCTGTTTCGCCTAGTAAAGGCAAGCGTCGACAGCCCGACACCCAAATTTACATATTATTATTATTACTATTATTTATTATATTATTACTTGCGCATTAAGTGGAAGGGTGAGCCGCATTACACGGGAGCCAAAGCCAAGGTAAAGCCCCAGTTCCTTTGGACATTGTTGCATTGAGTTCTCTTTATTTGTGTAAACCTTTAGGAGGCATCTGGGGAGACCCTGAGTGCCCTTCGATCGCAAGAGTTAGAGTTTCCAGTTGCTTATTAGTGACTGAAGGTTGTGTTTATTTCTGCTTAAGGACTGTTGCACTGTGTTTAGTTGATTGCTAATAGGAAGCTCTTTTGAGTGACCTACAGTAGTCGATTAGGTACAAGCCAATAGGACTTGAGTTATATTGCTGACATCCTCGGACTTCAGCAGAGATATAAACATAACAAGTGGTGGCTTCTGACACTTGCAATATGGAAGAGTGCAGAGGTGTCACAAAACCTAAAGGTTTTTACAAAGACTTAGGACTCAAAATGTCCAAAAATGCTGAGGACTTAGCCTCTGGTATGACTTTACCGAGGACTCCGTCTGGTGTAAGGCATGATGAGGCGGATAAATCTTTCCCACTGCCCATGGTATCTAATACTACGAGCAAGCAGAAAGGCTCCGACTCAAGTGCCATAAGCCAGCGGGCTGAGGTAAAATTGGACCCAGTAAGCATGCCCAATTCCGTAGCACCTATAATGGCCACTAATAATACCAATAATATGGCCACGGCAAAGGAACTATTGACTGCCGAGGATAGAGACGCTCAATTATTGGCGCCTATCGATAGAAGGCTGAAATTGGCCGAGGATCATATTGATCCATTTGATCAATTTAGAGAGGAACATTTTCGACGACCTCGACAACGATTTGATACGTATCATCACGAATACGTCAACGAAAATTTGGATAATATTCGGGACGATTACCGTCATGATCCATTGGACGATTTACGATTTGAAATGAGTCAAAAGGATGACGAAATTCGACGACTAAATGTCAAAATTGACAAAATGGCCGATTCGATGGTTGGAGTCCAAGGACTATTAGAAAGATTCGTCCTGGATCAGAAAGAAAGGGATATCCAAGTGAGTAGGACTACAGACAGACCATTGCAAACTCAGGATATGTGTAGAACTTTGCCAATGACGTCTGCAACCTGTATTGCCAATGACCAAAAGTTACGGCAGATGGAAGCAGATGAGTCACAGCAAAAGTTTGCAGTCAAACCTGTTGTGAAATCAAAGGCTTCTATGGAAAAATGGGTAACTGAACCGCTTGCTGTTCGAGAACAAGCAAGTGATATAGTTGCTCAATTTTTCCAAGAGGCTGATGAGGAAGCAGCAGATAGTCATAAGGAAAGCAAACATACTACGTCGAAGCACAAACGATCCAAAAGGTCCACACAAGGAAATTCATCAGATTCTGATGACTCTCCACTGGATGGATTGGAGCCTACTGTGTCAGATATAGTGAAGGCTGTAAAGCCAAAGCTACTCCTCAATGACATGACTGAGACACAAGTTCTCAGCTTCCTAAATGATTTAGAGGCAGAGTTTACGTCAGAGACTACTGATAAAATGAAGCTGGCTGCCTTACGAGCGCTTTCTAAGGGTGTACCGAAAGCTACTGCCAAAAGATTTAAAAGTTACGAAAAAGCCCGAAGGAAGTTGCTCAAAGTGCAAGCTCCAGATTCATATGTTGGTATACAAACAAGGGAGCTGATGAACATAAAGCAGGAATTTGATGAACCTCCAGTGAAATTCCTCAAGAGAATTAGTGTGCTAGTAGACAGATTGTATCCTAATAAGACCGAAGAGTTCAGAGATCGTTTCATAATTGATACCTTTTTGTATAAAGCATCTGAAGAGTATCAGATGGAGTTGCTGGATCAGAGAGAGAAGTATGAAACATGGCATGATCTAGCAGAGGATGTGCACAAGATTGATAAGCGGAATACAGCTGCTTATAAAAAGAGAGGAACTGCGGAATCTCCAATTGTGATAAATGAAGTGACGATGGGTGAAGGGCAAGCTGCAGTGGCTTATGTCGGTAGAAATAAATTTGGCAATGCCCCACAAAGGCAGTTTCAAAATAAAGCTATGCGACAGCAAGCAAGAAGAGAGAAGCAAGCCCCGATCCTAGTGTCAGAAAAGGAGGATTCAGATACTTCTATAGAAGAGAATAACTCACAGGGGACTCAAATGGCTACTACTCCCCAAAAGGGAAAAGAGCCTGAGGAACCTAGCAGTGATTCTGTTCTAGCAAAGTTGTCACAGGAGATTGCGAAGTTGGCTCAGCGTTATCAGGAGATAAGCCAAAAGACTGATGCTAAATTGAATGAAATTTCTGCCAAAGTTAATAAGGGCAAACCCCAAAAACCGGGTGGAAAGGAGTTCAGGAAACGATATTGTCGATACCAGTGTTTTTTTTGCCATCGGCAAATGAAAATTTCTAGCGGCAAATGAACTTTGAGTCGTCATTTGTACATGTACAAACGAGAAGAATCCAAAATTTTGCTGAAATTTGTAACAAAAATTGAGATTTCCGCTTGTCTCAGCGGAACGGTGCTGTATGTTGTGAACCGCGCCTTATTACTGTGGTATAAATTTTATGATTTGTTGTTGTTGAGTATTTTTTTGATTTTATTTAGAGCGGTCTCACTTCTTCTAAAATCATAATATATTTGATTCGATATCTGTACCAATAAGTACCCAAACAAAATTGCTTAAAAAACTAATATTTTCATTGTACAAATATCTACAAATGAAAATTGCCTACTCCTTTGTTCATGTGCAAATGGGTCATGTACAAAAAAAACACTGGTCGATACCATAGAAATAATTCTCATGACACGTCCGAATGTAAAACCCTTCAATGGAAAAATGCACAAGGACATAATTGGGATAATCGATATGGTGGAAACAGAGGTTTCAGGCAACAGTTTGGAGGCTTTAGAGGAGGACATGTTGGTGGGAGCAGTAGAGGAGCTCATGCCGTAGGTTATTATGGTGATACTACGGATTATGATACTTATCAACAGTTCATTGATTACCAGAATAGATTGCGGAATGAGCACCTCTATATGGCACTACAACTGCCAGCCCCTAGCCAACAGCTGATGATCACAGCTCCTCCTCAAGGTCAGGTTCAAATCAGTAACCCTAGCCCAAGTGTGCAAGCCATTTCCAGTAGTCAACCATCCACGTTGAGTCAGACAGAGTTGGGATCTGCTGGAAGTGTTAATAGCATTGCCATTACGGGTCAAGGTGTTAGTGAGATGAAATGGCCTGGAGTATTGAAATGTGCCATGATGAAGGAAGATTATTCAAAAGTTACAAAGGCGTTCGAGCATGGGATAATTCCTAATCAGGAGGAACGATTAAGGTTTTCTAAGTTTCCTCGAACTCTCCCATTTCACATTAATGTGACCGTATGTAATACTACCACCAAGGCTTTAGTAGATACTGGTGCTCAGTGTTCCGTGATGTCTTCATGGTTTCTTAAGGAAGCTTTTGATGAAGAATATACCGGATATCCTGAGATACTAAAAGTCACTGTTGCTGATGGTGCAGTAGTACATGCACATGGTTACATACAATTCAAAATGCATTGTGAATTTGGATTTTTCTTGGTGAAGGCTATAATCATTCCTAATGCGGAGGAAAATCTCATAATTGGAAGGGATTTTTTAGCACATCCGGATGTTGGAGCAATGATAGATTTTGGTAAAGGTATCATGAAGCTTAATGGAGTTGAGAAAGCTATAAGGGTTGTACCTAAAGATCACACGAGTCATATACAAGCTATTGATTGTATAGGGGAAGCACCTATAGTACATTCAAGTCCTGAAGAGGATCAATACCCCAGGATCTGCCAATTAGGTATAGTGGTTCCAGTGGTATCATGTACGAAAGTATACATACCACAGGGAACTGATGTGCTTATTAAGGCAAGATTATGGGAACAATCGTCTAAAACAGATCTGAATTGTTTGGTCATAGAGTGAAATAAAGAAGAAAAGAGATTCAGAGTTGATAGCACACTGGTTGATGGTAAACAGGAAGACTTCATTCTGATGATTTCGAATAATACGGGTTCCGGATGCCAATTGCAACCTAACCAGGTTGTAGGCTACTGTGACTCAATATTACAAGAAAATTCAGGAGTATCAGACGTACAAAGTACGAGTTGTGGGATATTTAGTGTTGAAGATAATTTTAATGCCACTCCCAGAATGTCCGTGCATGATGCATTGGCATTTAGGGAAGCGCTATATAAAATGATCTCCAAGGCTGATATCAATGAGGAATTAAAGGAAAAAGCTGTGGCAAAACTGTCTAAATACAGGGATGTTTTCAGCTTACCCAATGATCCCTTAACTACAACACTGTATCTTACATGCAAAATTGATACTGGTAATGCAATGCCAGTGGCAAAACATTATTACAGAGCTCCCATTAACCAAAGATCAGGGATTAGAGCTCAAGTCCAAGACATGTTAGATAAAGGAGTTATTGAACCCAGCCAGTCACCGTGGGCTGCTCCACTTTTCCTAGTTGGGAAAAAGGACGGTTCCACGAGACCAGTTGTGGATTTCAGAGGTATAAATGAGGTTACTAAGGACGATAGGTACCCTATACCTAGAATGGATGATTATTTGGATTGTCTAGGTAATGCCAAATTTTATACCACTTTGGATCTAAAGTCTGGATATTGGCAAGTCCCACTTGAGGAGAGTAGCAAGGAGAAAACTGCATTTATATGTCAGGAAGGCCTATATCAGTTTAAAGTTATGCCTTTCGGACTTAAAAATGCACCTGCAGAGTTTCAAAGAATGATGGAGAGAGTATTGCACAGTCTAGTCTGGAGAGTCCGCCTGGTTTATATTGATGATATCATTGTGTTCTCCAAGACTTATGAAGAACATTTGGAGAATTTAGAATTGGTCTTGCAAGCTCTTCGAAAAGCAAAGCTAACACTTAAACCGGAGAAGTGCGAATTTCTTCCAAAAAGTGTTCATTTTCTTGGACACATACTGGACGAAAATGGAATCTCACCAGATCCGAAAAAAGTGAAGGCTATTACGGAATTCGAATTTCCCAATAGCATTAAGCGTATGCAACGATTTCTGGGGATACTGTAATGGTGTAAGAAATTCATCCCAAACCTTGCAAATCTTGCAGAACCGTTGTATAAGCTTACCGCTACGGGAAAGAAGAAGTTCCGGGCAACAGAGGAACATCGCCAAGCCTTTGAAGAACTGAAAAAAGCACTCAACTCAGTGCCATTTCTACTGTATCCCGTTTTGGATGGAACTGCGGAGTTCATTCTCCAGACAGATGCCAGTGGAACCGCACTGGGAGTAGTACTTTATCAGAAGACTAAAGATGACCAATGGGTAATAGCCTATAGCAGCTGAATCCTTAAGGAAGATGAGAGGAAGTGGTGTGCTACAGAGCGAGAATGCCTAGTGGTTGTCTATGGTCTTAAAGTTTACCGACACTATTTGTTTGGCCAAAAAGTATTGATCAAAACTGATCATAAACCTCTTTTATCTATGAAAGTTAATACTCAAACCAATGATAAATTGAAAAGATGGTATTCCATTATAAATCAATTTAATCATAGATTGGAGTATGTGCCCGGTAGACAAAATGCAATGGCTGATTTTCTCTCAAGGAAAGATGAACCCGAAGACGCTAAGGACAAGAACCCACCAAAATGGGAATATGTCTTCAAAATTCAATTTCGTAATTTCGGAACTCAAACCAATGAAATTGAAAGCCAAATAGTGGTACAACAATTTCAGAGGATAAGGGACGAAGAAATTGAAAGTAGACGAAAAAATTGTCCCCGAGCAGACCAACGAATTGACGGATATTCAGGAATTGATGGTAAGAAAGGACAATATTGCACCAACTACCAAAGATATATTGCAGAGCAGAAATGAAATGCAGAAGCTTACGGTAGTTGATGCAGTCACAACTAGAAGGCAAGCAAAACTTCAGGGTCAGAGTGCAGGAAATCAAGAACAGGGTACATCTGTACCAATTGATCCTGAAAACATTGCTTGGCTTTTCCCGAATAAAGAGAAAGAGTTTGAAGAGGTGAAGGAAGGAGAAAATGAAGGAAAGGATGATGATAAGATCAATGATCCAATTGATCTAAAGGTTATCGCTCAATTGCAAAAAGAAGACACTAATCTTACCCCAATTTGGGAAAGATTAGGGGTCAAAAGCACTAGGAAGTATCATAGTGGATTCTATGAGGATAACGGAGTTCTTTATAGGGAAACTGAGGGACGTGGCCATGATCAGATCGTGGTCCCAAATTCCCTCAGAGACAGCATTCTTCACCAATATCACGGAGCCATTATTATGACACACCAAGGGTTTAAAAGAACTCTGAGTGTTGTCAAACAGCGGTTCTGGTGGCCTGGCATTGAAAAAGATGTCAGAAATTGGTTGAAGTTTTGTCCTGTCTGCCAAGTGGCTACTCCCCGTAAAAGCTCCATATCCCCATTGATACCCATTATACCGGAGGGTCCCTTCGATATTGTGTCTGTGGACATAGTAGGGATTGCTCCCTTGAGGGAACGTCGCCCATATGTCATTGTCTTTCAGGATTATTTCACTAAATGGGTTGAAGCTATATTGATTCCTGATCAGACGGCTGAAACCATAGTGGATGCATTCTTAGAGCATGTGATATTTAGGCACGGTACCCTAAGAAAACTTCTTAGTGATAATGGATCTGGATTTAATTCAGATCTTATGAAAGCAGTCTGTAAACTGTTAGAGTGCAGAAAAATTTTCACAACAGCATACCACCCACAGGGTAATGGTATGGTTGAGAGATTTAACCAAACTCTAATAAAGCAGCTGCGAAAAGTTGCAATTGAGGATAACAATAAATGGCCAAGGTACCTCAGCGCAGTGGTATTTGTATATAATTCCACACCCCACGCAGCAACGAAATGCTCGCCATTTTCACTGCTGCGGGGGCATGAAGCAAATTTTGGTATCAATTTCACTGCTGCTCTTAGAATAGTCATGCCTAATGACTATGAGGCTTATAAGTATGTTTTGGCTACCCATCTTACAAATTTGTATGAAAGTATCGCCGAAAACATACAAAAAGCCGCTAAGGACAGCAAGAAATATTTTGATAACAAAATTAAAACTTCTGGCTTTAAAAATCAAGATTGGGTTCTGTTGAAGGTTGACAGACAGAAAAAATTGGGGTTACCTTGGCAAGGACCATATATTATCATTGATGACAAAAGATTGAAAGAAAATGTGCTCACAATAGCGCATTGGAACAATCCGCTTAAAAAGCAGGTCGTATCGGCAAGTAGGCTAAAACACTTTTGATACGAAAATACCAGATGGTCTCGACACGAAATGTCGCAGGTCTTCCGGGATACTCCAGTTAACGCAACTGGAAATCTCGTGGAGACCGAAGATCATCTGGTCGTTATTTCTGTGTCTAAAAATTTTTAGCAGAAAATGCCGTATACGTGTATTTTTTGTGAATAAATTTTTTATTTTTTGTGTTATTTAATCGATTCATATTCGTTTAATACCTTTTTTAAATTTGTGTAGCGAAGGGTCAAATTTTCAGAATAATATTGTTAATTTGTACACCCGACGCTAAAATTTTTGGATTACATTTTGGGAGATTTACGACCAATTTTCATTCTCAAATTCAAAAGTCTTGTTTTTTCTGTGCTCCGCGCCGCACAAATCTTTTGGAACAAAATTTTTCGTCCAGCCCAAGGACCCGATAAAATTATTTTTGGTAATTTCGTATATTGTATTGATATTGAAGTAACGATAAATGTTCTTTAACATTTTGTTTACTTTAGAAAATACAATGCAAAATTTTAAAATTTTCAATTTTTGATGTCGAAATTAGGCATTGCGTTTTTCGCACAAAATTATTGCCCGCACGCCGACCACGTTAAGGCGGGCCAACCGCGAGGCTGCCAAAACAATCATTATTTTTTGACCGACGGTAAGTTTTTTATTTAATTATTTCTTGGTATGTGGGACGAATTCGCCCATTTAGGTGTCTTAGGAATGATTTCTTCATGCTCAATTTTCTGAATGGGCTAACCAAGGGGAAAACGAGTTCGAAGAAAAGTTTCTAAAAATGTTAGGATAGGTGAAAAGAAAAAACCTAATGGATTTACGGCCCTAAAAAGCCAAAATCTAATGGTTTTTACCTTGGATCCGATATCAAAGCATTTATTTTTGGTTTTATTAAAGCCCCTGGTTTACTAAATTTATATCTTGAATTAATTAAAACCTTAATTGGTCATTTATTCACTATTTAATTTTGGTACCAAGGCGTGAAGTTATCGCTAGGGTAAGTGGTAAATTGACGGCAGCCGACGTCGAGAAGCGAGAGGTGGTGCAAATGTGAGGTTCCTGAAAAATTGGTGTAGCATTTGCGTTAACCACTGAGCCTGCTTACTTTATGACTTTGACACCTAACCTCACTAATTAATTTATTTTTCCCAACGCTAGATCTTTTTTTTAATTTGGTGCCGGTCAAATTTGATTATTTAATTGGTGGTGGTGGCCTAATGCCTGATTTGTAAAGGGTCAAGGGGCAAATTCTTTTTGATTTTTAGACTACAACATCAAGCGTCTGGTCTGTGTCGGAGAGATCCAACAATGGTTTGCCGGCGCGATGGGTTATTGGCCGCAACGACCAATGGAACCCGAACGGGTCCACGGCGGCAACGTCGAACCAATCCTGAAGCAATTGGCCACAAGCCAGTTTCGGGGGCTAGGCGTTGTCGGATTCGACGTAGAGAAGGTCAAGAAGACCGAGGTATGTGTCATACCTTATAAGGTAGCAATCCAGAACCCAGAAGGGAAAGAGTTCGCTAGGCTGGTGTCATTTGCACATATAGATGGTTCCAGCTTTGTTATCGACCTTACAACATTGAAGCTGCAGGAATGGGATCTTTTGATTTCATTCCTTTCATTGGTGGATCAATTCTTGGTTGGTTTCAAAGTTGTGGATGATCTAGTTGCAATTTTGAACGTCTACGGATCCGGGTCAGGGGCCTCGGCTATGATAAGACGAAAATTATACAGGCCCGTATACTCCAAGGATTTGGAAAATACTTGGACTGTGAAATTTGCGTCAGAATGATGATGGAGCCCATGGCCAATCACGCTCGTGATTTAGGATTGTGTCCTGAAAACCTTGGGTTAAAAGGACTTTTCACCGAATTTTACTTGGCTGATATCGGCAAATATCAATGCAACTTCGGTGACAAAAAAGTTCGAGGAAAGTTCTTGGCCCCCAAGATTCAGGAGACAGAAATTGTGTATGCTGGCCTAGATGCCTATTATTCAATTGCCGTATTTTTGGGGTTTTTTCACTACGGGTTTTGCGGTGAATTAAGTGGGGTTATGGCAAGGTACCCCCATGATATTTTATCACCAGCCCAAGTGAAAACCTTGGCTTTCCGCTTTTATACGGTATATTCTCAAGACCTAACAGGGTTTGAGGATCGAAACTTCGTAGATGAGAAGGACATCGTAAAAAGGCAGTTATTCAAGGTTTACCACATGATGCCGCAAGAGGTAATGGCCAGGTGAGCTACGCAATTTCATAATGACCTGCCGGAATATTTGTGTCCTGCGGATATTAGAAATCCCGCTAAAGCTACGGACCACACTTTACTGTCTGGGGTTTATCCCAAGGCGCTAAAAGCTGGTCCAAGCAAAAAGAAGGTGAACCAGTGGGAAGACGTAAGTGATCCGGAGAACATGGATATGATGGAGCAACAGGTCAATAGGACAAACGAGGTGATAAACTGACTGCATACAGAAATGTTGCAAGGGGTTTCGTTTTTCAAATTGACGGATCCTGTAGATGTTGTGTGGTATATCACAGCCGGTCTTGCCATGAATAAGACTCCTCGACAGGACTGGTCGAAGCAGCTTCAATTGTTTCAACTCGGAACGGACCACTACGAACCAGTGGAAATCGACAGGGGTATGGCTAAGTATGACAGAGATCACTGGATGGCGGACTTGAGGAATTACGAGCATGTTATGGACTCAACAAAGTTTTCTGCGTTGGAAAAGGCATGCAACCTAATTCCTCTACCATTCTTTGTTTTCTGGCCTCATAGCCGTGCCGAGTACGATTACATACTGAGGGAATTATTGAATTATAATTTCCTCAAATCCTACTCGAAGGAGGATTCAGAGTTAATTAAGAAGATGGCATGGAAGACCGACGACAGGGTTTTACAGAACTTCAGCATAGTGGCATCTTTACCGCCAACAGAACCCGAACATGCTGTAAAAGGCAAAAGGGTTAGGACCTGGCAAAATAGGTTTGGCTTTATGCCTATTCAGTTGCGCTTGCGTGACAAAATAGGCTCTCCAATTTCGACAGAAAAAGCAAAGGACAATATAACCCATAACAAGGATTATTGGGCCAACTGCTTTTTCTATATCAGATTCTACTATGCTGAATTTTGAGTTAAAACCCTGTCGCTACGATATGGTTTGGCACCAGACACACCTACTCTTCAGATGGGTCAAATTAGATGTATACCGGCTGACTATCCGTTGTATACTTTTGAATTTCCTGAGAAGTGTATTCACCGGAGGCCTCTGCCGACGGAATTACCTATGGTTACCTATTCATATGGTAACCAAACCAAACAATCCAATTTCAGGACGAAATCTGATATACTTGACCCTGATGATGAACCCACAGTTCAGTCAGGTCAAGTGGACGAGGACGTCATGGAATTGGAGAGTGAGGATGAGGATAATTCCACCCTCCTGGGAGAGGAAAGCTGCAAAGAGGTTGATGACAAAGACGCATTATTGTATATTTCAATCACCGACCCCGAGGTAGCCGAATCTGCGATGACAGCACCTTCTGTCACGCAGTTGCAACCGCAACCACAAGTTGCGACGCAGCTGCAGACGGAAATGCTGCCACCGCCGCCTGGCTTACCTACGCCGCAAGTGATACAAACATCTATGGATGCGAGTCAGTACTTGTCCAGCGTAGAAAGTCAAGCGCAGTCGGAAGAAATTCTGATTGCCCAGGATGAGCAGAACGTGTATGAGCAAGCATATATTAGCGAGTACATGGATGCCGAAGGTGCAAAGAAGAAGGAGGAAGAGCAGACAGCAGGGACACCTAGCCATACTGTGGTGGAAACACCACAAGAGCTAGCGGCCCGGCTGGCTGAGGAAGATAAGGAAATTCAAGTCTTAGCCTTGACCTGGGATGTAGAAGGTGTTCCCGGATACTATACTGCTGAGGCAATAAAAAATATGGAAGAAAAAGGTCTAAATGATAGGCAAATTTTCGTTAACTTGAAAAAGAAACGAAAAACAAAAGCCCGTCAGGAGAAGAAAAAGGTAGAAAAGGCAATTGCGCAGCCTGCAAAGGTTACGCAGCCAAAACCTGCCAAAACTTCTGCTCCAGCTTCAGCAATGGTATCCATGACCAGCGTATCTTCAACTACTCCTATGTCGCAGACTATCTCTACAGATACTTTATCTATGGCTACGAGTCAGTCCACGCAATTTGTGTCACAGGCTACGGACACCTCTGCTTCCGGATGGCGTCAGCCTAAGGTGCAGGGAGCTCCTAGCAAGCCACAGGTTGCAGGACAAAAAGTTCAAATCTTTACACCAGGAAAAATAAAGCCGTTAACTCTGGTTACTGTTGACCCAAATCAACAAACACCAGAAATGACGGTGGAATTATTCCGGGATGTATTGATGGACTTTTGGCAAGTTACCAAAGATAAAAGTAGAGCCAGAGGTCCAATTTCTTTTGCTACACCGGAATTGGCTAATTATTTCTGCGACGAGCAGTTTGAAGATCCGGAGATTTGGCTGATGGTCAATAAAGCGGTCAGGACTATATACAAACTGTATCAGCCACAGTTTGATGTCCAAGGAGGATTTTTATACGATTCGCGAAATATTCCAGAGCCACTATGGGATAGGATCATTCGTGAAATTGTTCTTGAATGGCTCACGGAATATCGAGCGAGTGTCGTGTTTACAGCAGTCAGACACTTGTGTATGATGATATTCCTTATGCTGGACTATGCGCCACTTATGGCTGAGATGATCGGTAAACGATCAGTCTCAGCCAAAGTGTTTGCAAACATCATGCTGTTACAATAGTATCGGAGTGCCACTGCTTCGGATGTTTTTAAGACTGCCTATCGCTTGGTGATGTATAATTACAGTCAGCAAGCGGCGGAGATGGATGTCAAAAGGTCAGGTAGCCCAAGTCCTCCAACTACTGTTAAATTTAGCAAAGTTCAGAACGATGCGGGACAGACCTTTCGAGCACCTGGACTCGCAAGCAGTCAAACTGGTGGTCAAGGAGCCACGGTTGGTATAGCCAACCAGGTCTCCGCTGGCCCCAGTTCTGGCACTGGGCAAGCCTCCAGAACTGTTCCGAAACAACAGCAACCTATACAGCATCCACAAGGTGCTAGGGGAGCTCGTGGAGGACAGGGAAGGGGTGCCCAACCAGGCCAGTTTTATTTTAACAATCCGAACAGGGGCAGAGCTGGTTATGTTGGTGGCCGAGGTATATACCGAGGACAACACCCTCGTGGTGCATTCCGAGGTCGCGGAGGTCATCAACAAGGCCAGCAGCAAGGCGGCGGGCAGCAACAATAAATTTTAGCCGCAAAAATCTTGGTCAAAAATCCTCCATTCTTGATTCATATTTCATTTATTCAAAAAATACAAAAAACACAAAAACATAATAAAATCACAAAAAATCCAAAAACATTATAAAACATAAAATACAAAAATATTATTTAAACTTTTGGTTGTGTTGTTGCCTTTCGAAATCTCATTTTTGGCCAAGCTCATCGCTTGAGTCCACTTTTTGGTTTAAATTTCTTTAACTTATTTTGCATTTGTTATTTTTTCTCGTATTGAATTCTCGTCATTTTTGCCTCGTAAAATTTTTTCTTGTTGTTATTTTTTGTGCCTTGTAAATTATTTTTCTTGTCATTTGTGCCTCGTATTTTTAAAATTTTTGCTCAATATTTTCTCGCCCTACTAGTTTTGTAAATACTTGTTCCTCATATCGTATTTTAAATTTTTCGTACAAAAAATCGACGGTGAACCGAAAGGGCGATGGAGCGGACGAAAGTAGCTGATTACTGCAAGGATTGAGATGCTGCTACCAAAGACACTCCACATCACTCAATGGGACGAAATGATCAACCGTGGAGGAAGGTACCTAGGAGCCTCAAGGCACGCTGGCGAAGCCAGGGAAAAGTCAAGCCGACGCAGAGTCGTCGATTGGTCAGGTGCTGGATCAGTGATCGATCGTGCTGCGGCATTTCAGTGGACAGACCTGGGTAACCTTGTAAAAAGACTTGACGTTGGAGGTGGTCTTGACCCGTACACCCTTCGGGGTCAGGTCAGGACGATTATGACCCGTACACCCTTCAGGGTGGGATCATAATCTTTTTATTAAGTTGGGATCCAGTAGTAGGTCACACCGTCAAAGGTAAAAGTCCTGCTCACGGTTTCCTTCTTCACCTCCTGTTGGTCAGTTTCAAGGCCCGAGAGATGTTGGGGATGTGCTTACGGCAGTAGCAATCCCACATCTATGCAAAATTGGTGAATTGACAAAGTTACAATTCCACCGAAAAAGACGAATGTGGATTATTATATTCACTCTCGTACTTTTGGTGTGTCCTGGGTGAGTCGCGTCTGTTTTAGATTGTATTGTTCTGTTTCGCCTAGTAAAGGCAAGTGTTGACAGCCCGACACCCAAATTTACATATTATTATTACTAGTAATATTTATTATTTATTATATTATTACTTGCGCATTAAGCGGAAGGGGGAGCCGCATTACACGGGAGCCAAAGCCAAGGTAAAGCCCCAGTTCCTTTGGACATTGTTGCATTGAGTTCTCTTTATTTGTGTAAACCTTTAGGAGGCATCTGGGGAGACCCTGAGTGCCCTTCGATTGCAAGAGTTAGAGTTTCCAGTTGCTTATTAGTGACTGAAGGTTGTGTTTATTTCTGCTTAAGGACTGTTGCACTGTGTTTAGTTGATTGCTAATAGGAAACTCCTTTGAGTGACCTACAGAAGTCGATTAGGTACAAGCCAATAGGACTTGAGTTATATTGCTGACATCCTCGGACTTCAGCAGAGATATAAACATGACACACACAGCTAGTCACATAGCCACAGAGTTGTAAATTATCAGAAAGAAATTATGTTGCATTTGGAACTTCAGGATTTTTTACACTCAAGCTACAGTTTGATCAGGGTGAAATTAGTGCTATTGATTTTATGATCGGCATAGCTCATAATTTGGCTGATCCTTTGGCGTATTGAAGATCAACTATACATATATGTCTTGCTGTTTTGACTTTCGAACTCAAGTGGTAAGATATGGGACAAATGTTTACTTTTGCTGCTTCTGAACAAATTCGAATTATGAAGGTGCTGGTCACAGGATTATGTGATCATAGAATCATGATCAAATAATAGAATTATTTACAGTAAATAAACTCTGATATAGATTAACTACATAAGTCTGAGAAAAATGAACATACTGCGAAAATTTTGGATTGGAAAAATTCTGTACAAAAAATGCTTCCGAAACAATTTCTGAAGACAAGAGTCATCTTTGTCACTTTTTTTATTACCGGTTTATTCATTGCCCTTTCTATGATGAATGAAAACACCAAGGCGCGTTTTCAAAAAGCGTAATTGCAGTTGGCGCATTATACACATGGCGCAAATGCATAGGGCGCATATAAAAATGGCGCACTTGAAAATCGGTGCAATTGGCTGGGGCGCAAATGGGAAAGCGCAATTGACATTGGCGCATATGGCTACAAACAGGCTAAACGTTCACTGAACACTTAATTTTGTCTCGAAATTAGGCAACCAGTGGCAAATTTTCACGACTTTAGGTGGGGGTCCCCTTCATACCCCTTCCTATGGCGCTGTCTGGTTGGAGAGATTTATTTTCGAGCGTTTTAGAATATAAAGACTCGAAAATTATTCGTGCCAGAATAGGGAACAAATTACGCTTCATCAGTTTGATTGTAATTTATTTCTGAACATTGTAAAGGTTCACTCCCCAGCATTTAAAAGTGAATATCCAAAAGTTTTACCAGGGCTCGTCACTGGACTTACAACTAAGTAAAATTGGAGAACCATAGAAATGCTAATAGCAGATAAATGCATGAGAACTCTATCGTTAACATGCCTTCTCTGCTCCTGCAGAACATATCTGAAGTAAGAGGTCCGACCAGTTGGGGGGGGGGGGGGGTATACCCGAAATTTTTTTGGGGGGGGGGGTCGAAAAAAGTCGCAAATGTTCTCAAAAAAAGCACTTTTCCCAATTTTTCTAGCTTTGGGGGTGGGGTTGTCTATAGGGTTAGCCAAGTCAGGTGGGGGCCAACCCCCCTCCCCGATTACAGGTAAGCTGCAGAACCAGGGTTTTTTGCACAGGCCAGGTTGCAATGTGCAACTTGGGAAAAATTGTTGGTTGCATAGATAAATTTTTGGTTGCTCACTCTAAAATCTATAAATTTGCTTAAATTTATCGAGAAAACCATCGCAAACTAGTTTCCTTGTATTTCATTCGATCCGCGTCAGTTTTAGACATTTAAAACCCACATTTCTGAGTTTTGGAGAGAAAATGAAAAGTTTAATATGACTACACTAGAGTAATGTGTTCGGCGCCTAGCGCTGAAAATTTTTTCTGAATTTCAATATATTCTAGAACGCTGGAAAATGAATCTTTTCACCTTTTCTTTCCCAGACAGAAGGTTTAATTTCTCAGTGAAATTAATGAATTTTCAGTCAGACAAACTAAATTTCAAAAACTAGGCAAGCGACTTAGACTTTGGATTGGATCTTTCAATCGGCAAAAATTTCCACACTCACACTGTTTTAATCACATGAAAGTCAAAATTTTTATGAAGATCGAAAAAAAATTTTGGGAAAATGACTGAGAAAAATGTTAGTTTTCATCAAAATGGTCAACAAACAATACAGCATCAAACATTTATCCATAATATGTTGATAATAAGAACCTATAAACACTAACTAGAATGACCTTTTCTAACCACACACTAGAATAATATAAAAAAATATAAATTAATTGAAACCCGGCGCGAAGCACCGGAAAATTTTCACTTTTTTCCATTTTAGAACGCATAAAAATGCATCTCCGGACAGAAAACCATACCACCTAATCAATAGAGCAGTCAGGCCCCAAGTTGCACTGTACAACTTGTCAGAAAAAATTTGGTTGCACAGCCCGAAATTTGGTTGCTGTGTGCAAAAAACCCTGTGCAGAATACTAAAATATTCTTAGTCAGTTCATTTTGACTAACCTAACCAGAATTTTCCCAATTTTTTCCTCATTTTGCAGGTTTCTGACTCCAAAAACATCAAAATGCATGGATATGCTCCTAAAATGCATAAAAAAGCATCCGTAGCCACATTACGTATAAGCACGTTTTTAAAAATTTGAAAAAATTTTGGAAATGAAGAAAAAAATTTTCCGTTACTCGGGTGGAAAGAATGTTTGAGGGAAAAACTGGGATTCTAGTTCTTTTCTAGTCTTAAACCATATTTTTGCACAGTTTTTTCTATCTCACTCAGAGACATAATTAGCTGAAAAGTAGATTGGGCACGATTTTTATGAGAAATTAATGAGTTGAATTAAACATAGCTTTAATTAGGTATCAAACGTTTGGCCTAAAATCTTTCCGATGTTTTCAGTATGGGAATTTTTTTAAAAGTCGGTTCCCTTCCAAATTATAGTCCAAACTGGCATTTTTGGACTCCTCAAGATGCCAGCTATCCAGATCAGTTCGAAAATCCAGGCGCTCATGGCATTCAGGAACTCATTTGCGTAAAATCTGCACACATGTCACATACTCCTTGTCACTACAGAAAAATCCTACTTACTTCAAGAATTAAACCTGGTCCACCAGCGTATGGACTTGATGCGTTTACCACTACACAATTTCACCAGAAAGTATAAACACTATATTCCTTTAAGACCCTTGATACTATTTCAACTAACAACTTCATTTGAAGGAGCCTCAACAGCGCTGCACCCTTCGGGCGCAGCTGCTATACCCTAAGCCTAAGGAAAATTTTAAGGGAAAAATTAATGTCTACTCACTAGTCACAGAAATCCATGCTCAAAATTAACAAACAACTCATATACAATAATTAGGCTGAAGACCGAGAACCGACTTATAAAATTTAGCCTCAGTATACTTCTGGTAGAAAAAAACTTATTGTGCTATTGGTACAATCTTATTTGGCTTCTAGTGCCAATTGGCACAAATGCCTGTACACAAAAAAACACTTGCCAAAAAACTACATGTTTTAAAACTAACATTTTTCAGGGTCATTTTCCCAAAATGTTTTTGCGATCTTCATAAGAATTTTGACTTTCCTGTGATTAAAACATTTCAAGTGTAATGCAGTACTAGAAATTCTTGCCGGTTGAAGGCATACCTGTACTTGGGGTGGGGGGAGACCACCCACCCCCAACTTGGCCAACCCTGTACCCAAAATCATCCAACCCCCTCCCCAACCCCCCGTCCAGTTTGGAAAAAATTAAAAAAATTAGCAAAAAAGTGTATGTTTTTTTGGCCTTTTTTGGGAAAAATTTCGACTTTTTTCTACCCCCCCCCAACTGGTCGGAGGTCTTACAGGTATGGTTGAAGGATCCAAATTCCTAGTTGCTTGCCTAGTCCTTGAATTTTAGTTTGTCCGACTGAAAATTCATTAAATTCACTGAGATATCAAGTTTTCTGTCTGGGAAATAAAAGATAGAAAGCTGGTTTGCGATGGTTTTTCCGATAAATTTAAGCAAATTTATCGATTTTAGAGTGCGCAACCAAAAATTTATCTGAGCAACCAAAATTTTTCCCAAAGTTGCACATTGCGACCTGGCCTGTGCAAAGAAACTCTGGTTCAGCGTTTTTTTGTGCACGGACATTTGTGCCAATTGGCACAAGAGGCCAAAAAAAATTTGTGCCAATGGCAAAAAAAAATTTTTTTCTACTAGAAAGAAAGAAAGAAAGAAAGAAAGAAAGAAAGAAAGAAAGAAAGAAAGAAAGAGAAGAAAGAAAGAAAGAAAGAAAGAAAGAAAGAAAGAAGAAAGAAAGGAGAAAGAAAGAAAGAAAGAAAGAAAGAAGAAAGAAGAAAGAAAGAAAGAAAGAAAGAAAGAAAGAAAGAAAGAAAGAAAGAAGAAGAAAGAAAGAAAGAAGAAAGGAAAGAAAGAAAAGAAAGAAAGAAAGAAAGAAAGAAAGAAGAAAGAAAGAAAGAAAGAAAGAAGAAAGAAGAAAGAAAGAAAGAAAGAAAGAAAGAAAGAAAGAAAGAAAGAAAGAAAGAAAGAAAGAAAGAAAAGAAGAAAGAAAGAAAGAAAGAAAGAAAGAAAGAAAGAAAGAAAGAAAGAAAGAAAGAAAGAAAGAAAGAAATTTATTAAATGTGAATAAATACACGAGTAAATGCAACTAATACAGAAAAGCTCATGGACGTGACAAAAGCACGTGTGAATTGAGCTTTAAAAAACGACTCAATTTAGACCGAAAACAGGGCATGTTGTTTGAATGAATGATATCATTGGGTAGGGAATTCCAAACATCAATATTTTGCGAGCAAAAATCATGTTTTAAAGCGTTAGAGTTATATTTCGATTTATACAATTTAAATAAGTTAGACGCGCGATAATTGAATGGACTCAAAGTGAAAAATAAGTCTGGTGGAATAACTTTAAATTTCAAAATTAAGAACATGTAAGATAGATCGATACACGTACGTCTAAATTCAAGGCCATCAAGGCCAGATTTGTTGAGGCGCTCCTTATAGCTTAAATCTTTATATCCAAAAAGTCTTTTTGTAAACCTTCGTTGAACTTTTTCTACCAATTTAGTATCCCCAACCAGACAAGGATTCCAGAGTGGTGAACCATATTCCAGGATAGGGAGAACATAGGATTTAAAAGCCCTGATTTTTAATTCATTGAAGTTAGAGTCAAAACATTTTAAAATCAAATTTGCCACCCTAGATGCTTTTTTAACCACATAATTACAATGGGCAGTTGCTGACAATTTTTCATTGAACATAACACCAAGATCCTTCATCTCTGAAACAGTAGGAATCAGAAAATCGTTTATATAATACTCAACTTTGGGGTTATTACTCCCAAGATGCAAAACAGAACATTTTTCCAGAGAAATAGATAATTGCCATTTCAATGACCATTCATAAACTTTGACAAGATCGCCTTGTAGTACTTCAGCATTTTTGGTAGCATTGAATATTTTCACATCATCAGCAAAAAGATAAATTTCACTGCTAATACCATCAAATATATCATTTATGAAAATTAGGAACAATGTTGGTCCCAATACACTACCCTGAGGAACCCCACTAGTAACCTTAATTGGATTAGAGAAACAATTGCCAATTTTTACCTGTTGAGTCCTATTAAATAAAAAACCATGTAACCAACCATCTCAATAAAAAACCAGATATGCCATAGGAAGCCAATTTTCCAAACAGTTTTTCATGAGAAACAGTATCAAATGCTTTCTGAAAATCGATATAAATTGAATCTGTTGCTATTTTTTTATCCAAATTTTTAGCCCATAATGTTTTACAACTTAAAAGCTGAAGGACACAAGATTTTTTTCTTTCTAAATCCAAATTGTCTATCATTCAGAAAATTATTTGACTCAAAATAAGCCATCGTCTACATTTATAATACTTTCCATAACCTTACATGAGACACAACATAAAGAAACTGATCTATAATTTTCTACCTTTGCTGGGTCCTTTTTTTTGAAAATAGGTACCACGTTTGATGTTTTCCAAATATCTGGTAATTGTCCAGCTCTAAATGAAATTTCAAAACATGTTCTCAAAGGTTCTGCCAAGACTAGATATAATACTAGAAACTGAAAACTGCGTAAAAGTTTTAGGCCAAAAAGTTTGATGGAAAGTTAACGTTTTACACATTACTTTTCTGTAAAAATCGTGCCCTACCTATTTTTCAGCTAACCATGTCAGTTAGATAAGAAAAAACTGTGCGGGAAAATAGTTCACGACGACTCAAAAAGGAATGGATGCTGAGAAAATTTAAATAACTGTAGAATTGTTCAGGAAATTCAAACTGATTCAATTTTTGACTACGAATACGAATATCTTTAGGTAAGATATATTTAACAACAATGTTAAGACAAGAGAAAATAAGGTCGAAAATTGTGTGAATTTTCGATCGAAACATTGTATCAATGTACCAACGATATCGACTTTTCTATTATTCTATTTGAATCAATCAAACACAAAAAGTGAAAATTTCAGTTTTAAATCCGAATTTGACTAAATGAACAGAGGATATTCAGAATTTCTTTTCATCCATCAGTCGTTGACAATGACAGCCTAAAGAGTTTGCTGACACGATACTAATACACTGTTCCAAGAGGAATCGTTCGCGTTCCGGTCAAATATACAAATCATACCTGTAAGAGGTCTGACCAGTTGGGGGGGAGGGTAAACCCAAAATTTTGGTGGTGGGGGGTCCCAACATTTCCAAAATTTTGGGGAGGGGGGGGGGGTCAGAAAAACCACAAGAAAGTCAAAATAATTCCGAAAATTTTCCCAAAAAAGGCGAAAAAATCCACTTTTTTCCTCATTTTTTCCAATTTTTCCGAGTTTGCGGGAGGGGGGTTGGGTATAGGGCTGACCAAGTTGGGGGTAGGGGTCCCGACATTTGGGTATAGGATTCGGCAAAGTTGGGGGTGGGGGTCCCCCCCAACCTCCCCCCAATTACAGGTATGATACAAATAAAAAATATTATATTCATTGACTCGGCGCGAAGCGCCGAAAATTTTTCACATTTTCAGTCCCCGTCTAAAAATCAAGGAAATTTAATGTTTGACCAGCCAAAAATTTTGTGCCAATTGGCACAAACGCTAAAAATTTTTTTCGCCATTCCACATTTCTTGTGCCAGTCAAAAACCATGTTTTGCAGTGTTTTTTTTGTGCCAAAACATGGTTTTTGGCACAAAAAAATTTGGAATGGCACAAAAAATTTTGAGCGTTTGTGCCAATTGGCACAAACTTTTTGGCTGTTCAGCAGTGTTTTTTTTTAGCCAAATGGCCTATTTTGGCTAAAAAAATTTTGGTTTGGCTAAAAAATTTTTAGAGGTTTTAGACAAATGGCTAAAAAAAATTCGAGTACTCTTTGTTCGTGAAAATTGTATCAATGACAAGAAAACTCCATTATATTTGCCTGTCATAACAGCTGCTCCATCAGAAGTGAACATGAAAATTTTTTTTTTATCAATGCCAACCATTGTAACCCATTTGTCGATCGCTTCGGCGATTGAGGACGCATCACACTTTTATATTTCATGTTCCAAATTTTTCTCCGTCCATCAGACACTCAACATTGCACACATTCAGGTAAATCAATAGTAACTTAGAACTACTGACATCGGTTGACTCATCAATGTGAATACAAACAGCGGAGGATCGTTTAAAAATTTCAACTTGTTCGTTTTTTACGGACTGGTTCAAAACCGAAATGATTTTTTAGGTCGAATACAAAGATCAATGCTTGCCTGATAGCTTTAAACTTTTTCTCCTCCTTCTCCAGACATATTTCCATCCGTTTTGCAGCTACTCAAGGCGCGGTCAATGTGAATATCACACAACGAATGAATAAAGTCCACTTTATTTATACTCATTTCTTTCTGTAGAGATGCCAACACATTTATCATAAGACCAACGGTTTGTTCTGAAGCCTTTTTGTTGGCCGTTATCACAGCTTTTTGGAAAAAGTTAGCTTGTTATCAGATATTTATATCAGCATTTCAAAATTTCGAACAAAAATAATCGTTTTGTTCCTGAAGTGATAACATAACTCTTGAAAACACCTTACATAACCTGTTAAATATTTAAAAAACAATCAGTGTATCACGTTTGAGCGAAATGAAAATTTTAGCCTTTGGCTAAAAAAATTTTAGTCGTTTTAGCCATTTGGCTAAAGACGTCATGCTAAAAAAAAACAGTGCTGTTCAGAGATTAAATTTCCTTGATTTTTAAACGATTTAGGGGCCGAAAATGCAAAAAATTTTCGGCGTTTCGCGCCGAGTCAATGAATATAATTTTATCTACTCGTAATTGACCCGAACGCGAACGAGTTCTCTTTGAACAGTGTATCAGCATTGTTGCAGCAAAGTTTACAGGCTGTCAATGAATGATGAGTGAAAAAAAATGGAAATAAAATAAAAATTGTTTACTCTAGCGCATACTCTCGTCGACCTTATAGGTATTAGTGCGCCTGGTGGCCACCCATTTTGTAACGTATGTAATGCAAAAGATGCAAGAGGTACCTACAATAACTGGTTATGACGCGTAACTTAAGGCAACAGTACGAAGCCTGGCTCAGGCTTAGGCTTTAGACTGACTTAAGCGATCGACTCAGGCACAGACAATCGAGAAAACGTTACCGAACGAAAGGGAAATTTTTGTTCCGTTAGGTTCGGTTGAAGGTTACTGTCGTTATTTTCTACAAAATTCCAGTTATTCTTTCCGATCGAAAGTGGATTTTCAAGCTGTTGGCGATCAGTTCTATCGAAAAATCAAATATAAATGACCTTTTAGACTTGGGCTTTATTCAGAAGTGAAAAAATCCTATGATTTTTGTCGTCGACAGTCGGCGATTGCACTGCTAAATTGGACTTTAGGCTTAATCTACCAATTAGCAGGCACGTTATACCGTTTATGCCTCCTCTCCTCACAGATTTTACCCAATTACTGCAGGTACCTTTTTGCATTACACATGTTATAAGATGGGTGGCCACCAGACGCAGTAATACCGACCTTATATCCCTACCATACATACCTGTACTTGGGGGGGGGGGGGGGGTTGGGGGGGAGGACCCCCCAACTCGGCCAACCCTATACCCAAAATCATTTTCCCCCCCCAACCCCCCCCCCCAGTTGGGAAAAAATTAAAAAAATTTTCAAAAAAGTGTATGTTTTTTGGCCTTTTTTGGGAAAAATTTCGACTTTTTCCTACCCCCCCCCCCCCCAAAATTTCGGATTTACCCCCCCCCCCCCAACTGGTCGGAGGTCTTACACCATACCTGCAAGACCTCCGACCAGTTGGGGGGGGGGGGGGGGGGTAAATCCGAAATTTTGGGGGGGGGGGGTGGGTAGAAAAAAGTCGAAATTTTTCCCAAAAAAGGCCAAAAAACATACACTTTTTTGAAAATTTTTTTAATTTTTTCCAAACGGGGGGGGGGGTTGGGGGGGAAATGATTTTGGGTACAGGGTTGGCCAAGTTGGGGGGGGGGGGGGTCCCCCCAACCCCCCCTAAGTACAGGTATGATCCCTACTTTTGATCTTTATTTTAGTCGTTCGAATCTTCTAAAATTTATCTTTCACGTTTATTCATTATTTCCTCGTTCTCGACTAATTATATTTTGTATTGTAATTTTGCGTTCACTTCGACAGGTAATAAAATCTTTCATTCATTCATATATACTAGATTAGCACTGTTTTTTTTTTTCCACATTTGCACTATAATGTGGAAAAAAAATCTGGAATGTGGAAAAAATTTTTGAGGTCTTTCCACAAATGTGGAAGAAAAATTTGGGGTTTTCATATTGAAAAGATGCATTTTGGTGCATTTTAGAAGGTCATAATCTCAAAATTTTCCGGCGCTTCGCGCCGGTAATAACTTTAATAATCATCATTATTCATTAAGTAGTTCAGGCGCGGCTTTTATCATGTCTACCTTCATTTATCACTTAATCTATAATAGTTTTCATCATCTTAAACGTAGTATCTCATGTTTTAATTGGTTATCTTCAACATTTTATCATAATATTTAATGAAGATTCGCATTTTTTCCTTTTGAGAAAGATGAATACACGTCAAGTCTCTATGATTTATGATGCGATTATTTCTTTGCTAACGTAAAATCAATTCAAAAGCTTCTTGGAAATATCTTTTGGAAATTTATATTCTTCTTACTCGTATATTTTCGACCAAGTTCATGAGAGTTTACAAATAAATTACAGATTTTAAAATTTTTCAAGTAAAATTCTAGAAATTACGACTCTTGAACACTAAATTGGAATCTAATTCTTGAAATAAATGTTCGGAAAAATGATTTTCCAGCATCCTAGAATGTCAATATACCCAAAAAATTTTCCGGCGCTACGCGCCGGAAAGTACCATCTTTTTTGGGCTTTCACTTGTCATCAGAGAGGATTTCTTGTGTAATTCAAGTCAATTATGCTCTTGGATAGTTTGCTACAAAACTTGTTCAACAACGCTTGTAGATTAGGCTTTTAAGTCGAAGATTTCAATTTTTCTCCAATTTTAATGAATTAACTTCTCTAAAAACACCGGAAGGCTTGAAAAAGCTCAAAAACAGTGCGATAAAGCGTCTGTGAGCATTTTTAAGCCAAAAACGGATTTTAAGACGAAAAAAAATTTTTTCCACATGTGGAAAAAAAATTTGACCCCTTTCCACATTTGTGGAAAAAAGTTCGTGGAAAAAAAAAACAGTGTAGATTAGTAGTCGAAAATTTAATCAATTTGAACATCCTGAACAATCCTAGAGTTATTTAAATTTTCTAAGCGTTCCATTTCTTTTCAAGTCGTCGCGAACTACTTGCACAGTTTTTCTTTATCTCACCGACATGTTTAGTTGAAAAATAGGTTGGGCACGATTTCTACAAAAAAATTAATGCATTAAACGTTAACTTTTTTTCAATATTTTGGCCTAAAAATTTTCCGCAGTTTTCAGTATGTTTCTAGTAGAAAAAAATTTTTTGTGCCATTGGCACAAATTTTTTTGGCCTCTTGTGCCAATTGGCACAAATGTCCGTGCACAAAAAAAACGCTGATGTTTTGGCACAAAAAAACACTGCCGTTAAAACACAAAAAAATGATGAGAAGATGAAAAGTAACTTTTGAATGAAATTCCCATGTTTTAACAACAATATGTACTTAATGGTCATCTAGTAACGTTGACATACTCCCGGTGTTTGTAATGGTTCATACATTGGCATCCTCATCATACTTGTTTTTCGAGGTTTGCTGGAGGTTTTGAATCCGACAGGAATCCTGGCTGACCTACACGCGAAATTTAACTATTTTGGGATTTTTTACCATGAAATGTAAAAGTAAATTTTTCTCAAACAAATGGTTCAAAAAAGTATATAAAGCATAAAATAAATATGATTTTGAAATAGTTCAGTGTTCATTGAACACTTGATCATCTAAGGACTTGAAAATTTCATCTAAAAATGTTGGAAATCACGACAAAATTTTTTTGTTGGAACGAGACATAAAACCGAGTTTTGACACGATTTCTGAGACATTCTACCTTCTGCTCTATTGACCTATGGTAAGTCCAAAATTGGATATTTTGAGTAGTTTTACATGGTGATATTGTAGCAGCATTCATTCCACGTAAAAGTCAAAATCTGCAAAGCTATGTCACATGTCAATTAATTTTGCCAAACGTCACGTGATTTACATCATGTTCATACTTTATGTTTTTCGTCACTTCTTGTTTAACAGTTCCTTACTTTTATTTCGTTTCGTTCATTATGTTTTACATTCATTCTTGTGTGTCATTTTGTATTTCGTTTCCGTTACGTTTTGTTGTTTTTCTGTTGCGCACATAGACTACGGTATGTAACCTGTTAATCAGAGTTTCCACCAGAGAAGCTCTACGAGCTCATGGCAATAATTGGAGCATTACGTGCATCTCTTATCAGTAAAAACTAGGGGCGTTTTGCAACACAAAACAACTAGTTTGGAAGTTCTCATTGAAGACGTTCATATGTTAAGCATGGAGAGTGAAACTTGCCCCAATGCTTAATGTATTCGAACTGGAAAATGTCTATGTGACCATAGGCATCTTCTGCACCAACTTCCACTGCAGAAGTTAGCTTGGGCGTCGATTAGCTCCGCCCAGGGCGTACTGTAGGTCTACCAGGTCCTTAAAAGAGCCTGTTTCGTTAGTTTTGTACTCATTTTTGGGCCTTCCAAGCTTCCCTTGCGTTTTTAGCTCTGCATCTGCATCCGTCAAACTTTATATATATTTTATTATATTGTATTGCATCCGCTGCCCTACAGTTACCAATAAATTTGCATATGTTTATTGTGTCCACTGCATCCACCACCCGAATCCTATTCCGGAATATATCTGTGGCCACTTGCACCTAGTTACCTCCTGCTGCTCCATCATTGGATCGTTTGTAACGCGTGTCGACCTATTCGCATCACCCACAGTGTCAACCTAACCCTATCACTGTCACCCTCCATTCCCGCTGTCTAAGACCCATGAACCCGTGAACCCATGGATCAACAGGGACTTGTCACCCCCACGCCGAACCATATTTGAGAACTGGACTAGGTAAGTCTTCTCAGGGGATTATCGTTATTGAGGGTGTATTTTGGGGAATCCTTTCCTAAGTCAGTTCTCCCTTGAGATCCCCTCAGTTAGAGGAGCCCTTAAATCAGGTTAATCACCATTTGTGTGGAGAAACTTCTCTCAAATCAGGTGAACCACCACTTGAGTGGAGAAACCTCTCTCAGGTTAGGTGAATCGCCTTCTAAGTTGGAATTCTAACCCTTAGGATGGCCTCTAGCCCTCATGTACATCGGAAACCTCCCTTAAGGCAGGTATACTGCCCATTAGGTCGGAAATTGGCCCTTATGTTGGAGTATCGTCAACTCAAGCCAGAGCGCCCCTGAGTCGAGTTTTATTACTGTAGGCTGGAATTAGCCCTTACGAGTGATCAAACAATTGATGCCTGTAATATTTTATCGCCCTTATGTGTGAGTACCAACCGTAGGTTTAAATAAATTCCTTAGTGTTAAAATTTCCCCCAGAGTCGAACCCCCAAGAGTATAATTTCGGAGTGGAGTATAAATCGAGTATTCAGCTAAGTCTTCTCTGAGTCCTCTCTTTCTATTTTTTGTCATCTTTTTTCTCTTTGGACCTTTTCTCAAATCTGCTGTTTTCTGAATGGTATACTGTACCCCCATAGAGCTGGATCAGTTACAGTACACCTGCGTTTAGCACATAATCTGACTACAGTATACCTGGGTGCGGGTACTTGAGTATCACAGCCCATGAGGTTAACGACCCCTGAGGTTTTGTGGTTCACAATCACGAGATACAGTACTCCTTCCACATTTGATTCTGGACGTCACATGTGTTTGTGATTTTGTTATCTGTGTCCTGTACCAGTGTCAAAAAATGTTCCTATTTCTTATCTTCACTGAGCACTAGCCAAGTTGCTCATTTTTTGGGTCAAAAACAAATTAAATCGTGCTGTTGACACACTTAACACCATGCTTATCAGATCACATCGCTTATCTAGTTGGCCTCAAACTTTTTATTTACTCTACTTTTCGTTTTTCGGTCATCTGTACATCTTGTGTGACAACCAATTATAATAACTTTTTCACCTAATAAATTTTCTCATCTCAAAATCAAATCAAATACAAACTCATAACCTACTTTCTTCCTTTTCTAAATAAATAAATACATTTTTATCATTTTCTTCTTACTAAATCGAACTTCCTCTATTCAAAAAAAAACTTTTCACACCTAACTGGTCACACATGCATTACAGTATGCCGACCCTTCAGAAGGTCTCCTTCTTTTTGTTTTTCTTCAACTTACTGTAAAGTCTCTTCTGTTTTATGAGTTGTTGCCGAGCAGTGATGACTTCACAAGTCATAACTGCTGATGTCAGCAATGACAACATCATGTGTTGTTGTCCTCAGGTGGTGTGTCTTACCGACCCTACTCCCGACATCCGCAACTGACTCATTCACTGCTGTTGCACTGAGATACTTGACCCAATGGGCCATACCTCTGACGTCAGCAATGGCCGCACCAGGTGTAGCCCTTCAGGGGTTGTTGATCCTCGGTATCCTGCCCCTGATGTCTGCAACAGCTGCATCCCTTGCTGTTGCCTTAAGGGGTGGGTGGCCTCACTGGCTCTACTTCTGACGTCAGCAATAGTAACATAACATAATGTCATTGTCGGTCAGTGATCTTACGGCACCATCCCTCTGACATCCGCAACAGCAGAGGCTCATGTTGTTGCACTAGGACTGGTTGTTTTACCGACTTCAGTCCTTGACATCAGCATTGGCTGACACCACATGTTGTTGTTCTGAGGTGTATGGGCCTTATCAACCCTACATCTGAGGTCTGCAACAACTGCATCTCATGTCATTCCTATAGGGTAGTTGATACTCAGCTTTGTCCTTTTGACATCAGCAATGGTGATATTAGGTGTTACAGTAAGGGGGGTTGTTGGCCTTGGAGCCCTATCCCCTGACGTCGGCTATGATAATGTTTCATGTTCCAGTGGCAGAATTGAGGTTTTACAATCCTATTCTGATGTGTGCAATGGCAACACTCCGTGTTACCGTAAGGGTTTGTTGCTGCAGGCCCTTACCCTTGACGTCTGCAACTGCAACATGAGACTATGGCACTCACATCCCAGTCACCTGTGATCAGCACCAAGGTCATGTGGTCGTTTATACCATTCCTTTGACATCAGCACTGGGTTACTGTTGGTTTCCAAAGCTGCTGCTTGAGTTGTAGGTGGTTGTTGGAATATGACCCTATCACCTGCAGCTCTTGTCGAAGGGTTATGTTTGTGTGTAACTGATGCCTGGAAACATCAGTCAACATGCTGACTCAACCTGAGATGCCTTTAGTCCGTGATACTGATCAGGTTGTCTGCCCAGGTAGCAGCACTGTTGGTCAGCACATGACTGCCTTCAAGCTTTAACTGCAGGTTTGAACGAGTCACACTCGGCCTCAGCTGGGTTGGTTGCTTCACTTACGTGAATATTAGGCATTTGCAGTCAGTACTGCCTGTGTCTGACGTCTGCAAAGGTCTGGCTACCTTCTTGTAAACTTCTTATATAAATTTCTTGCACTTCTCTTATCTATGATCTTATTTAGTGTCCCAGCCATAGGGATTCCTCAGGAACTGCAGCATTGCCTCGGGTAGGGCCTAGGGTGTAAATGACCTCCTGTAATACTTATCTCACTCAAACACCTTCGTTAGCTGGCCTAATAATGTCCGCACTAGAGTCGCCCATAACCCTGAGTCCGCCTCCGCTGGTTGTCCCTATAGCAAGATATAAGCCATGAGTGCGCCTCAGGGAAGGTGTTAGAGTCCGCCTAAACACTACAACTGAGTTTGTCTCAGCCCATCACTTTACACTCAATACCCAGGACAGACTGTACCCCTGTCTATAGATGCTTTGAGTCCGCCTTGAACCATTTGGAGGGGTATGCACAGCTGGGTTACTGCTAGGCACAGCTGGGCCAAGGACCCCCATGCCACCCTTTTACTGACTGAGTGTGTCAGAATAGCACCTTGGTATCTGGTGCTCTTGCCTCCACTGGTGGCCTAGCGAGCCTCATTTCATCACAGTGATTAGAATCCCGGCAACCAGCTGTATATAATGCTCCTGGAGAGTACCTGTTCTGTTCAATACATGAGATGATGTTTTGGGCACAGTTGTGAAGTATATGCGAATGTCGTCCCACACAGAACCTCCTGTTCAGTCATCACACTGTACAGAGATCACAATTGCTCCTAGTTAGTGAGGCCGGTTGCATAGTAGCGCAGCCCCTTTGCATAATCAGGTGTGTAAACTAATTCTGTCCCTATTTATCTCCACCTTAAGTTCATTTTAAGTTGTCCACCTTTACTTATCTTTCTAAGCCACTTCACGCGCTACTCCTGTTGAGTAGGACTTTGCTGGTTACGAGTTCTCCCAAATCCAAGGTTTTGTAAACTAGTACCTATGGCTTAGCCTCCAAATAAAATCCCTTTTGGGTAGATATATCCATCCATACAAGTCCCCTCGTTTTTCTTCGGCTGAAAAACTGCCATTTCTTTCAAATTTTTCCTATTTTTCATTCAAATTATTGGGTCTAGGCCCCATTTTTTCATTTAATTGGGACGTAATCAGTTCTCACAGTAGGTTACACCTGTAAGCACCCAGGTGAACAGATAAATTCCCTTCTGTGTCAACCTAATTTACATTGGTCGGGTTTTGAGTGCTACAACCTTGTTCTTTTCTAGCCCCATTAAAAAGTAGTTGCTAGTTATTATTTCAAAGAACAAGCCATTCACGCCTCGAAAACGCCATCGCTAGAATGGTCAAGAACCTCCTGCGCATCCTTGCCCTGAGTTTCGAAAGGTAACACTTACTTCTCTTTGCAAAATAGAGACACCTAGATGTTCCTGCTGTCTCAGTACTAAGTTCAAATGGACCAGTAAGCCTCTCTCTATTCACTTTGATCGGATAGCTTCACAAGCTCATTAGTCAGTCTTAAATACCCTACAGAAAGACGAGTTCTCAGACATGAAGTTGGAAGTTGATCTCCCATCACAGATTGAGAACAAGGTACAAGCCCCATTTGAGAATGCCCTTGGACCTCTCAACCAAAAGTTGGAGGCTACGAGTGGCTGGAGGCACCCTCCCGTGTCAAGCTTCATGGCCCCTCCTGCCTTTTGGAGTGCTTTTGGTGAGTCTATAACAGATTTTATATCTCATTTGACCCACTTCTTTACACTTCAAGGGGTAACAGAAGTGGATCACGCATATAAAATTGCGTTTCTGGAGTCTTGCCTAACAGGTCCTGCTCTCCCATCCTACCGGGACTTTAGCAGTGGTACTCCGCAACCTACCGGCTATGAAAAGTTCACGGCTTTTCTAAGGAGAGACTTTCCAGTAGGGCCTGACTCAGATCTGCATCAGCAGTTGATCCAAGATCACCTGCAGAAGCCGACTGAATCAGTGATAGTTTATCTTGAGCACCTTAAGAGACTAACCAGGGTGGCTTATCTAGATCTCACGACTGACATCAGAGATTCAATTATAAAACCTATCTTTCTGAGAGGGCTGAGACCAGTCGTCCCAAATAGTATTAAGTTCAGGGAGTTTACAACTCTTGAAGAGACTTAGGCAGCCTGTTACGCAGAATCCCAGATTTTCTGGGATGAGATTTGGTATACTGCACCATCTAATGCTGTTTTCTCTTCAGAACAAAAGACCGCCGGATCCAATCAGGTCATGCGGAGCCAAAGGAGCAACACTCAACGTCCGTCGTCAACGCCATCTGATGAAATTTGGCCATTACAATCAGAAATGGTGAGGCTCACGGCCCACATTGCGAGGCTAATGGCTCAGCAACAAGCACCAGCTCCAAGAAATCTGACCCCGCCTACACAGCCATTGGTGAATGTCCAGAATGCTGGTGATCCCCTGTCGAAGGCACATCTTCAGACGTGCTCCTTCCATGGATGTTGCACCCACAAGGACCCCAGTTACCAGGCCCAACATCCCAACAGCACTAGTCCTAGCAATGCAACCATCAGCAACACTTGTCTTTGCTATTTTTGTTGAATGCAGGCACACCCAACTGATGGATGGGACAGGCCCTGTCCACATTGCCCTCAAATACGAGTGCACAGGGCTACTGCCTGCCCGAATCAGAATCCAACAATGCCTGGTGAAAATGACTATGTGAATTCCGGTTACTCTCCCCAGGGGACAAGTGGGTATACTCGGTGATATGCTAATTCACTTCCTAATGAGATGGGGAACCAATATTGGCAACCCAAATGTCGCAATAATGCCATCCGGGCTACGGATGGCCTTCCTCACCCAGATCTGTTTGATCTGGATAAAGAAGTACTTGCTGAACACCTGGCAGATCCTTCACAACAGTGTTATCCTGTCTGCATAATCAGTATTGGGTTTTCAGCTGCCTCAGTGGCTTCAGCCATCTGCCGAAATCTGCCCTACCACCACAGCCGCTGAGATACGCGACGCCTGTTATATTACACCTGTCAATGATGCCAAAAATTGTTGTAGTGTGTTTTCCGCCGATTTTTATTGTTTTGTCAAAACGCGTCACAGGCCCGCAGGTGGCAAGTGGAGAGAGCAACGCGGACCACCAGTAGCCATCTTACTGTAGTGCACGTCGGTATGCGTGCACTGGTCTCTCTCTATTCACTTATTGATTAACGTATATTTTTGTGCGTTTTTATTTTTCTACTAGTTGTGTGCCCCGCCGGCCACCACTAGTACATATTAGCAGCCTCCCACCACGCCTTCTCGCCTTTTTCTCGCCCGTGCGTGGGAGTCGATTTATTGTTATTACTTTCTCTTCGCCTCGCCCATCGCGTTTTTGTGGTGACCGTTTGGATTGTATGTTGCCGCTCCCTGCTGTTGCATTGCATCCGAAAAAACCCAAAGAGTTCAAAATTCGACCCCGCCGTAGCTGCGCCAAAGGGTATAAAAGAGGTTATTATACCTTGAGAAAAAAGATGCCAACGGTAAGCCACACACCGCCGGACTTCACTCGATTTCCGTCCCGCTCCAGTTCTCCGAACGCCGCCACAGCCGCACGCCGCGCTCTAAGTTTTGATCAGATGCTATTACCGCGACCATCAAATATTACGCAATCGACAGCGGTACCCACGGTAAGCCTCCCGCCCCATAATCCGCCCTTGTCTAATTTCAGCACTCCCGCGTCGGACTGGACGGCACAACCGCAAATACCGCTCATTCCCGCAACCGCGGCAATGACCAATTCTCAACCCCCGCGGTCTTTAAATCAAAACCTCCTTACCGCCGCCGAAAATCGCCTTAACGCGCGGCCCGCATCGCAAATGCCGCCGCCGAACGCGCCAATTCGAAGTAATAATGACCAAATAGTCGCCAGAACTGACTCCTCCGAATCCTTTGTCAATATTGAACCACCGCAAGCCCCAGCCGCCACCCCTGCCTCAGTAAACGATCACCGCAGCAGCCGAGCCATCGCAAACGCCAATGAAGTTCAAAATTTTCAAATTGAAGCACGCGACGCGCTGGACCAACTCAACACCGCCGCTGCGCGCATAACCAACAATGTTCCTACAGTACAAACCATCGATCAAATTATCGGCGCTGTCTCCGACCAATTCCAAGCCCAGCAATTAGGTGTCCAACGCGAAATCCAGGAACAAACAAAAGCCACTAACGCGCGTTTCGCCGCACTCGCCGAGCAAATGCAACAATTGATTTCCACAACCGCCGCCGCAACCCACGCGCGTAACCCGCCTACACCAAGACCGCCGCCGGTGTCCTCACGGTTTCAGGGTGAGGAAACAAGAGATATTTATATCCCAAACGAAACTCTCCGTGAAACTGAACCGGCTCCAGTCTTTGGCAGGCTACCAAACCAAGTCAAACCCAAAGCACCGTCGACGGATACCTTATATAATAACGAATTTGCCCGCACGACGCGCGCCGACGAGGATTTACACCGTTCCGCGCTTCAAAGACGCCCACCGCCCGCAGCAAACCAGTTTGGCTTCTCAGATTACCCACCCGAGGATTATTATGACCATCCGCATCCTCGGTACGACATGCCGCGCAAGTCTCATCGTGAGGAAGATAGCCGCATCAAAACAATCGTTGACAACATGCACCCGCTGATTATTGACAGCGCCGCAACAAATAAACGCCTGTTACGCTTCTTCATCTGACTGGAAAATGAGTTCGGTTACGATGCCTCCAATCACGTGAAGATGAGTGCCCTACGCCGACTCACCCGCGATACGCCGAGCGATATGATCCAAGACATGACGCGGTACGAAGACGCCAAACACTTACTCATGTTCCAGTTGGCCCCCGATTGCAACCCGATGACCCTTAAACGCGAACTCGCGTCAATTACCCCAGAAGCTGGAGAAGAACCCACCGCGTTTCTGAGTAAGGTAATGACTTATGTACAACTATTGTATCAGCATGAAGATCAAACTTTCCGGCACAAACAAGTAATTGACACCTTTTTGACCAAAATGCCTGTTTTCTATCAACTCACAATTGGCGAACAAGCAAAGGGCTTCACGAACGTTCAACAATTGGCCGACGCCGTAACTAAAGCCCGTAGTGTCCTCAATGCAACTAAAGCCGAAATCGGAACCGCGGAACGACCCATTCTGGTAAATCAAGCCAATTCAGATGCACCACCACGGAAGTTGCCGCAACCGTTTGACCGCCATTTTGAATGCCGCCGCAGCATGGACCGCCCTCAAAATCGCTACCGCGAGCGCTCTCCCTCAATGGACCGTAGGATGCAAAATTCCGCGCCGCAACCCACTAAATTCGTCTCCTTTCAACCACAAGCGATTGAGCCACCGCCGCCGCAGCCGCCGCGCACGGAGATGCTATTGGAACAATTAATTCAACGATACGACCGCGACTATGAAGAACAAAAATCTCGACAACGCCCTGAAGAAACGATATCCAACAATAGACAACAAAGCCCGCGCCATCAATCTCAAAACAGAGAACCGTACGCAAATCGCTTCGACCGATCCGCTAGCAGAGACCGCGCACACACGACGCAACCTACAGGTCTTTGGTGCGATGCCCACAAATCCCGCACCCACAATACCGAAGACTGCGTCTGGCTCAAGCGGCAGAACGCTCAACAGTCAACCCGACTTGAACCAAACCGCCCAAATTACGCCGCCCAACCACAGCAAGTTGACCTTCGAAACAATTCAAACCATGTCCGTGGACAACGCGATTGGCGACCCCGCCGCGGAGGACCGCCCCAACGAGGCGCGAACTACACCCGCGGCGCGCGAAACCATTTTTATGAAGGTAACCCTATACAGCGCCCAAATGATTTCGTTCAGAATACCTACGCGGTTTACCCGAACCATCAATTCCCGGCGCCGTGGGAACAACATATCCATTACAACGCGGTACCGGCTCCATACGTCACGACGCCGACAGATTCATCGCGCGCTAGTTCCCAATCATCAGAATTGCAAATTACCCTACCCGCCCTTCCGGCACCAAATACGGCTTCAATACCCGCGCTTGAAACACGCGCTAACAATCAATCAACATCAACAGCCAATATGGTTGTTCCATCCAAAGAAATCGCTTCCGCCATGCCGATTGTCAGCCCCGGCATCATCCGTTGGAATGCAACGGGCCGAGCTTTTCAAGATCCTTGTCACATCCGCTCGTCCGTTTGTCAAATTGATAACCTCACGCCATCTTCCAAATCCTTTGTCCGCAAGTACGCTTCTACGAGAGCCTTTCAAATCCTAATCAAAATTGGAGCCGTTAAAGCACACGCGCTCATCGACACAGGTGCCCAATGTTCCGTCCTCTCATCAGGATTAGTCAAACACGCTTTCGACAAGCAATCGCTTCAACTCCCGATTTGTGGAAAAATCAAAGTAGCTGACGGCGCCGTAGTCAACGCTCACGGCCCGGTAGTCGTTACGATGGAATCCGCGTTCGGAGAGCACATGATCAAATGTGTAATCCTTGACGACGACGGAAACGATCAATTCATCATTGGAACCGACTTCCTCGCGCATCCCGATATCCACGCCATTTTAAATTTCAAAGACAACTATATAGAAATTCAGGACGTCAAACTGCCGCTAAAAGTAATCGCCTCGGTACGCCCGCAAACGGAACTGTTTTTAAATGCCGCAAACGACAACGTCTTAGAAGAAATACCAGAGGACGAACGGGTAAGTTTCTATGATGATAAATCCGATATTTTTAGCCAACCTGAAGAAATCGAAGTTGAACAACCGATACGGCAGGCTCAACGTAGTCCACACCAACCGCCCCCTCGGCGGCTGGAGGTTACTGAGCTCGCCGAACCGATTTTTCTCGTCGCCCAAGCTTCTGTCTCAATTTCACCACACTGCCAACAATGGGTCAAAAGTAGCATTTTTTCCACAACATCGGCGACAGTGCCCGACGTTATCGTACAACCACTCGCCACGGATAATGTTGCCGCAGAACTCCCAGTGGAAACTGCAGTGGTCAACATCACCAACGGTCATTGTCCGCTCCTCTTCATCAACAATACGCCAAACAGTATCAAACTCCGACCAAATCAGCTCATCCCGATGGCAAAGCACAGGCTGGAGTATTCCGAAGCCCACTCCGATTGTCAGATAGCAACCGCCGCCGCCGACCGCGATTTAACTGACCACGAGCCAGCCGCCCTTGACAAATCGTTCCCCGGCCATACCGCACAACAAAAGCTGGAATACGCCCTAAACAAAATGACCGAAAAGACTTACGTTTCTGCCGCGCAAAAAGCAAAAGCCCTTAAGATGCTTCGACAACACCGCGATGTCTTCAGCCTCCCTGGCGATAAACCAACAATCACCAGCGAACTTACTGTCAGCATCAACACCGGCACCGCGAAGCCCGTATCCCGCCATTACTATCGTGCCGCGATGGAGCAGAGACCAATTGTACGCCGTCACATTCAAGAGATGCTTGACAATGATTTCATCGAACCATCCCGCTCACCTTGGGCCGCACCGCTATTTTTGGTAAAGAAAAAAGACGGCTCTTGGAGACCCGTTGTCGACTACCGCGGAATAAATGACGTTACGCCGAGCGACAAATTCCCGATCCCGCGCATCGACGATTACCTGGACGCAATGGGCCACGCAAAATTCTTCACCACCCTCGATCTCAAAGCAGGGTACTGGCAGGTACCCCTCGATGCCGACTCCCGTGATAAAACAACCTTCATCTGCCAAGAAGGTTTGTTTCGATTCAAAGTTTTACCGTTCGGATTGAAAAACGCACCCGCCGAATTTCAACGCTTAATGGAAAGAATCCTTCGCCCGTATATCTGGAAAATTTGCCTCGTCTACATCGACGATATCATCATCTTCTCGAACTCGTTCGAAGAACATTTGGAACATTTACAAATCATATTCGACGCCCTCCGCACGGCCAACCTTATGCTTCGGCCCGACAAATGCGAGTTCCTGCCGCCGCAAGTCAAGTTTTTGGGACATCTTCTCAGCACCCGCGGAATCGCAGCCGATCCAGAGAAAGTCAAAGCGATCGCCGAATATGACTTCCTGAACACCAAAAAAGGTATGCAGAGTTTTTTAGGTTTAGTCCAATGGTGCAAACGCTTTATCCCGAATTTGGCGACATTGTCCAGTCCTTTGTACGGACTTCTACGCAAAGACGCCCAATATTTCGCCACGGATGAACACTACGCCGCATTCAAAGATATCAAGACAGCCCTTACGTCCTCGCCCTTTCTCCGCTACCCGGTCTACGACGGCAAAGCCCAATTCGTTATCCAAACCGACGCCAGTACGACCGCCATCGGAGCAATTTTGTATCAAGAAAACGAAAACGATCAATGGGTCATTGCCTACAATAGTCGCCTACTCACCGATGCCGAAACCCGCTACAGTACAACTGAGCGTGAATGCCTCGCCATTGTCTACGGTTTCCCGATGTATCGCCACTATGTGTATGGCCAGAAAGTTATCGTCCGCACCGACCACAAACCACTCGAATGGCTCAAAGACGAAAAACATCCCAACTCACGACTCCAACGCTTCGCGATCAGCCTCCAAGACTACGATTACAAAGTAGAATACGTTAAAGGTAATGATAACGCTTGTGCCGATTTTCTGTCCAGGAAAGATGACCGCGACAAATCCCCAATCCAGAACGCTGAAAACTTGACCGCAACGATTTTCCGTGAGAATTTTCACCCTGCTGGTGCAACTAAGGAAACCGACTTAACGGTACCCAAAATACGCCCAGCAGTGGCTTCACTACCCATGGAAGTCGCCGCCGAAATCAACGCCATCACCCGTGCAATGACAAGAAAGACCATCAGTTCACCCACACTCTCTAATTCAATGCCTAAAGATGCCGACCACGAACCGCCCCCGGCTGAGGTCATTACGATCGCCGCTCACGAAGAAGTTTTGAAAGCTCAGGCCGCGGATCCAGCCATAACAAAAATTATCACCACCCTCAAAGCAGACAATGCCGCCAAACACCCACTGATTTTCTTCCTCGAAGATCAAATTTTATACCGTCAACTTAAAGAGGTCAAGCAATTAGTCGTACCCGCCTCCATGGTCGACCAAACTCTTCATCAATTCCATGGCGCAAAAATTTTGAATCATCAAGGGACAAACCGTACGCTAGCAGCCATCAAAGCTCACTTTTGGTGGCCCCGCATGGAAGAAAACGTTCGAGAATGGATCAAAACTTGCAAAATTTGCCAACTAACAACGCCGCGTACGTCACCGCCTCCGCCATTGTTGCCAATTCAACCCAAACACCCATTTGAAATCGTGGCAACCAACATCGTCAACATTTCGCCCGTAGGTGAGAAACGTCCCTACGTTATTGTTTTTCAGGATTACTTCACAAAATTCGTGTCCGCGCATCCGATACCAGATCAAAAAGCTTCAACAATAGTGGAATGTTTTATCAACAACGTCGTTCTCACGCATGGCAGCCCACTCGTACTCCTCTCCGATCAAGGTGGATGCTTTACGTCAAAACTCATGCAAGATATTTGCGAACTTCTCAAAATTAGAAAAGTTAAAACAACGGCGTACCACCCTCAATGCAACGGAATGGTCGAACGTTTCAATCAAACATTGATCGCCCAGCTCAAAAAGTATACTGCCGACGATCCAGACAACTGGGAGCGCTACCTGCCCTACGCCGTGTTCGCTTACAACGCCACGCCGCATACAGCCACACGCCATTCGCCATTCAGTTTATTACGAGGATATGAGCCGCGCATCACTTTCGACTACGACTGCGCCTGCCGCCTCACCTTGCCGTTGAATTACGACGCTTATCAACATATTCTAACGCAAGCCCAACTCAAGATGCACGAAAAGATTAAAGCTAACCTCGATGCCGCAGCCGCCGCCAGCAAAGAATATTTTGACCGCAAAGCTCGAAAACGCGACTTCGTCGTCAACGACTTAGTTCTTTTAACCAACACGCGCAAAGCCAACAAAATTCAACCCGACTTCATCGGGCCTTTCCTCGTCACGGACGCCTCTCGCGCAACCGAAAACGTTGTTACCATCGACTCACTCGATGCGCCCGGCCGCCCGCAGACCGTCTCCATAACACGTCTAAAACCGTTTGTCCCACGACCGGCAAAGGATGCATTCGAAAACGAAGAAGGTGGACCCCGCACGCCACACACTTCTCGCCGGCAATAGTTCGCTTTGAAATTTTTTCTTTTGTGATACCGCGCTCATCACGCCGCGTTGTAAAAAATCTTTGTGTTTGTTTAATTTAGATCATGGCGACCTCGTTGACGAGCAAGGATGCACGGCAGTTTCGAAACATTTCGATTCAACCCGTCTTTTACTAGCACTCGGCCGACTTTACAATATCACTTTACATCCTGCCCCGGTTCCCACACTTTTGCAATAGGAGGGGGTTTCTTCTTTAATGTTAGGTTCTGTTCAGCGCAAGGCCATTCGGTTTACTTCCGCCCGACCCTGGCCGCTATCACTCTCATAAGACTAATTGGGAAAGGTTGATTTTATTCTCCATTAACATAGTGGTGTTTGTGTTGCTTTTCGTAATGGTAGTGTTTGCATTTTCTTACTTTACACTTTCTTCACCTTTCAGCGGCTTATTCTTTTACTATTTCATTTCCACCTTTCGCTTCCATCAGCAGTAGTCGCATTTTCCAGCCGCTCCCAAAAATTTTATTTTTTCAAAATGACGACGCCGTCGACTGGATCAACCTCCACGGCCGATGAGCCTCCGCCGTATCGTGAATCGATAAACGTCAACGAACGATACGTACGTTGGGCCGAGCAGCAGCCCCATCAAAACGATCTAAGTTTCGCCTGCGACGGTATTTTCTCATTTTATGCTTTTGCTGCTTATACTTGCATGCTTTTGCTTGGGACCCCATGGGTACCTCCCCCACTCTGTAGTTTTGGGACAAGAGATCCATGGTCAGCCGCTGCGATCCACGCCATCGTCAAGTTGTGGCCTCCTCAGCCCACAACCGGTCGCTGCTTTGATTTCCGCATACCACAACTCTCGTTATCTCGCTATCGTAGCCCGATCCAGTTGTCCAAATGCGCCCATCAAGGTGACATCGCCGCCCAAGCCATTGCCGCCTCAGAGCATGTGTCCTTCTAACGAATTGATAGCACACAACGCCTCCCTCCTGGTTCACGTTTACATCATCCTACAATCCCCATGTCCCTTATTCGACTTGGTGTCCCATGTGTCAATGATGAGTATCGCATTCGCTCTTGTTTAGAAAACAACGTCAAACCCCTGACTCGCTTCGCCGATTTGGAGTCGTGGTACATTTCCATGTACGCGCGACCCCCGAATGTCTTGCCGCCACCGATATTCCTTTCACCCGGAAGTTTGGGGCAGGCCTTGGCCGCCCAACCCACACCAAACTTCCGTGGCTACATGCTGGTCGGCTTTGACACCGAATCGATCATGGCCCCTGACATAAAACAGTTCCAGTTCACCGTGTCCATGCCAGCCGACCCCACGGCGTCTAGCTACCCCCGCTATGTTCAACTCGCATTCCCGAACGGCACGATGTTTGTCTTCAAAACGTTCACTGCTACTCCGGAAGACTGGACCGCGCTTTTCTCCCTAGTCGACGGCAAACACACCATCGTAGTTTCCTTCGATGGAGCCGACGACTGGGCGGGAATATACGCCCTCCTCGGTACTCAATTCCGGACCGACCGACAAAAGAAGAACAAAGACCCCGTCGTAAAAGCAATCCACTTCGACGCATACTGCGTCATTCGAAACATCGACATATCCCCGTCACTGTACGAGTTGGCACGACGAATTGGCTTCCTTCCGGAAAAACGCACGCTTAAAGCAACAGTTTCCGCCATGTGGGCGCTGGACGTTTCAAAGCTCACGCTACGCTTCCCCAGAGCCCTACGCTTTTTCAACAACCCAACAACGTCGTTCTTGCAATCCGACGTTCTGGCCTACGCGGCCCTCGACGAGTATTACCCGTTGCTATTGTTTTTGGCCTTTGGTCGTTACGGCTTCATCCCCGAGGTCTACAACGCCCCCGCGTTGTTTCCGCACGACTCGCTGGACGCCACCGAAATCGACCACCCCGCCGAATACGTTATCGCCACCTTTCACAACGTTGCGTTGTCGGATGCCTTGCCCCCCCGACTACGCCAACCGAATATACCCGACGACATCGCAAGTGGCCTTACCCGCAATAATGCGAGACGAAGTTCTTTCCGCTTATAAATTTTTTATGTATGATTGCACATCGTCCGACCACGGTCGGTCTTTCTGTTTAGGTACGGTTCCCAACGGCTTCCGGGATGTCAAACCCTTGACGCGAACAACTCACCCGAAGCTTCTCCCCATTCCAAAAGTGCCGAAGAAAAAGAAAAAGAAACAAAAGGATGAATGGAACAAATCACCGGACCTTTCCGATGACAAAGATCCGGCTCTCAAACCACGATCTGTTTTCGACGATCCCAAACGCCTTCAAGCAGCCGTCACATCGGCCATGAAGAGCAATCTCACCGATCGGCTTCTCGACTTGCTCAACTTTCCGCTTTCGCCGATATATAAGTTGGCCGTCCGCGATCGGTTGCCATACAAGGACCCCAACTTACCGCCGCTCCCTCACGAAGTTGACGATCTTTGGACAGAACGCGTAGCCGCCGACCAACCCCTACGTGAGCACACCTATAACGGTACTCATTATCGTTATCACCCTTCCACCATCCTTAATTTTTTACAGGTGGACGGAGATTGGTTCCGAAAGCTAATATCTTTCATGCCGTTAGCCATGCTCCTCGCGTCACCGTGTTCCACCGCAGAATATGCCTTCGTCAACGATGTCCTCCTTCGCCATGCTCAATCTATGACGCCAGAAACACGTGCCGCGTTTTACGATTGCATGTGGTACCGCAGCGACGGCAACCCCAATTCGCTTCTTACGAATTGGATGAACCGTATCCCGGAACGCGAACCCAGTTTCTCTAGCGACCCCGGCACGTATATTTGCAATCGGTTTGCATTATGCCCGATTGTGTTCAACGAAGACTTCCATATGGAAACATCGGTCGAAGAAATTGACATCGATGAAAACGACTATATGGCCAATCCGCACAGCCATTTCCATTTCTATTCAACGTTCATTGCGCTCATCGACTTCCAAAACCGTTTTTCGTTCCCCGCACCGGTGTATGCGTACCCCATGCCGACTACGGCTTCGGTGCAAACGCTCACCGCCGAGGAACTTCTCGACTGCCCTATCGATGTCGAAGTCGAACCCGCCGACGACGAACTACTCGAAACGCCAATCTTCGACCTCAACATAGCGAAGCTGCCGCCGTCAACAGAGGCGTCGGCCCTTCCTATGACAGGCGCGCCTTCCGATATAACCGCAACCGCCACGCAAATCAACGACTTCTTGAAATTGACGCTTGAAGAAATTTCCAACATTGCCCCGGCTCCGATGGACGAGTCTACTCCCGTCCAACCCGCCGCGATTGATGCCGAGACGTTGACGTCAGAACAAATGTTGACCGACATACCCGAAGAAAGCACGGTGGATCAATCCACATCTATGGACGTCGTCTCTACAGAACCGGCCGCTACAACAACGACCACGGCACCCGCCGTGGACCCACGAATATATTTGGCGACGCTGGCAGTCTTGCCGGGACCCCCAATCATTGCTACCGTTGCCGCAGCCAGGTATAGTGCTCCCGTACGTTTTTAACAACAGATTATTTCAGCTACGCAATGGGACGCCTTGGCCGCAGCCCTCGCCGCCTATCATTTTCCGCCATAGCCGCCCGGTATGTTGTTTCCCGAACATCATTGGAAAGACTACCCCCAAGCGTTGAAAGAAGAGATACAATGAATTTTGTTGCCTCCACCGACGTTGATCGCCCCGGCCCCGCAAGTCGCTCAAATGGCTCCTGCAATGGCCCAACCCGTCGTGCAACCACCGGCTCCATTATCACCGCCGGTCACATCGCAACCGCAACCGATTCCGCAACCGCCGCAACCAGCAATTCTAGTGCCGCCGACGGCGCCTGTGGATGTTCAAACCCCACAGGCACCCAGCACGTCCGTGCCGGCTCTAGATCGCTACGGTAATCCTATCCGCAGACCCGGTCAGTATGAGCACTCAGCAAAGCGAAAACAACATCTCCAGGAAGAATCAGCGTACCGCAAATCCCACAAAACACGAACAACGGACGAACCGAGCACGCGGCGTACGCCGCCACCCAGCACTTCGCGTGCTGAGCGCAGCCGCACGCCCAGCGAACGCACAACTCGACGCCGCGAACAACGCGATAAACTGAGAGCCCGCGAAGAAGCTGAACGCTCTTCGCACGCCACTTCAACGCTGAAACCCAAACGCGACTCCTCCAAAACAGCAGCGCCGGCAACGAAACCGCAGCCTGCTCACCAACCCGATAGCCACCGTTCACGCCACGGGTCTCACTCTCGTGACGATCACCACCGTAAAGAAACAAAACAAACTCCACCAACCGGCAGGGATAGCCGCCAACATGAACGCCGCAATGACGCACCGCCGCATCGTACGCAAAGTGAACAAACACGCAAGGTACATATGACCGGTTTTTACGAAGAGGCACATCGCCATCAGTTCCGCCGGTCACCGCCCAAGTTGACAGACTTTATCAGCCCGCTGCATAGGGACGCTGAAATCCAACGACGTCTGGAGGCCTTGAAAAACCCGCCGAAAGATGAATTCAAAGTCCCGCTTCCACCGCCTCCCATGGACGTGGAACCCGCACCACCCTCGATTCCACCTACGGTAACATTGCAGCCGTCTACGGCTCCGACATCCGTCACAACGACCACGGTAACCCACACCACGTCGCTGGCGCCTACGGCCCCGACGTTGGCTTCGGTTACCGCGTTCAAACAGCCGCCGGTGATCATCGCCACTAGGCCGGTTCTTGGAGTTCCGCTGCCACCAAGTCCCGCACCAGTCATTAAACCCCGGCTGCCTAGCGAGGCCACACATTTGCCAAATTACACGCGATTCCGAACCACCGATACGCCGCACTGCGTCACGTTAGTCACACCGGGCTACCCGCCACATATTGACCCGGCTGTCGAATTTTTCTCACCGCGCACGCTGCACGAGATGGTACTGATCAATTTTTTCATCCGCCTTCGCATTCCTATCATCATGCCCATGCACATCCGCGCTACGAACGCTTCGCTGGCGCTGTACCAATATTTCCACGACCATTATCGCCCCGCATACGTAGAACAACAACCCCCGATCTCACACCCCGTCGCCACGTTGATATTGAAATGGGTAGCCGGTCTTTGGGCCGAGGAGCTCGGCGTCGTTGACGCCGTTCACACCGCCTACTTGACACTTTTCCTATACGAAGCCCGCGGGTTGGATAACCCCTCGTGCCTACTTCAAGCCTACAACACCGCTGTCGGACTCATCGACAGCTGGATGGCTTACCCGCGCTACGCCCCGTTTCCACAGCCACCCGAAATCGCCGACATCCAAAAAATTTATTTGCAATATCACAGCGAGACGGATCGCCCTGCGCCCCTGCTGCGTCGGCACGACTTTTCTGCCCGGTGGAATCTTTTGCCACCGCAACCGTTGCCGCCAACAGGGATGCCGTCCGACCGACCGTCGCTAATTGCCACTCAGTTACCACCACCAGGCGTGAACCCGCTCTCGCCGCTTCAACTTCAAACGTCCACCTCATCGTCGCGCCGCGGGGATACCTCTGATTACGGTCGATCCCGCTATTCCCGTAACATCGGTTTTGATGGCCACGACGACCCTCACGATCCCCATGGCTACCACAACGATCGTTACCGACGAAACGAACCTGACTGCCGCGATCCTCCACGAAACCACCGCTCCGCATCCGATACTCGTTACCGCCGCCGCCATTGAACAAAAGCTTTTGTACAGTAACATTGTTTTTCTTCGTTTTTTGTGTTTCTTAACCTCATTTTGATCCGGTTGTTTTATTTCTAATCTCGTTCATGCTTTATACTTTTGTACTAGTTTCCAGCGCACATGCAGCTGACGCTGCAAGCACACAGTAAGTTGACCGCCGGTGGCCCGCTACACGCCCCCACTTGCCCCGTTTTTGTCCGTACACTTCGCCGCTGGACGCACTATTATCCCCGCCCCAAAAATTGGCTCAAACTACCCCAACAACTCCGCCGGCCCCACTGTGTGACGCCAAAGAATTCTTCGGCAACCCCGGCGACGGCCTGTAGTGGCAGAGCCCTTCTCCTTGCATGTTTTTCGGTATTTCTTGACGATCGCTTAGGGCGATCTACTGCAAGGGGGGAGGGGTGTTGTAGTGTGTTTTCCGCCGATTTTTATTGTTTTGTCAAAACGCGTCACAGGCCCGCAGGTGGCAAGTGGAGAGAGCAACGCGGACCACCAGTGGCCATCTTACTGTAGCGCACGTTGGTACGCGTACGCTGGTCTCTCTCTATTCACTTATTGATTAACATATATTTTTGTGCGTTTTTATTTTTCTACTAGTTGTGTGCCCCGCCGGCCACCACTAGTACATATTAGCAGCCTCCCACCACGCCTTCTCGCCTTTTTCTCGCCCATGCGTGGGAGTCGATTTATTGTTATTACTTTCTCTTCGCCTCGCCCGTCGCGTTTTTGTCACGTAAGTTTTCGTATTTTTATCGTGTGATAATAAATAGGTAGGAAAGCTCCTTCGCCTCTTGGTACTGAGCAATAGGGGAGACAATTAAAGAAACCAGGCTATTCTTTAATTGTTGGGTTAATTATTGTCGGGGTTTAAGTACCAGTAATTAGATTATCGGGTAAACGTGGGCGTGGGACCCACGTACATTAAGGATGCAACCTCGGAATCCCAATCCTGCTCACGCTCCCTCATCTCCGCCCCGACCAAGACAAGATATAACAAAATGACTGGGAGGTCAGCATGATCCTGTCGTACCGACAGAAGGAGAGAGCAACTGTTACGGCCACTGTAGTAGTGGCACCAGCGCCTTCGGCCCCTTCTGCAGTCCAAAGACCGCCGCCTGGAATTCTGACGGATTCTGCACTGGAGGTTGTTGCTCAACTGGAATGGTTGTTGCTCAACTGGAATGGTCATCTTTTTCTGACATTTCAGATCTGCGAATCGGAAGTCTTTGTAAGTCCCCGACTTTAATGATTTCTCATTTACAGATTTATCGTCCCCCACCAATGCAATGCGGGCCGTCTGGTCAACATATTTGGCCAAGAAATATCGGCCGTTGCCTTGGGAGTTGCTCAAAGAGGGGTTGGAGGTCGAAGTGCTCTTGGCTGCTGACCTGATGCTTTCGGCACACCCAGCATTGCAGATATTGGGGCCGGAGGTCACTCGACGAGCCATCGAGTTCATCGCCAACAGCACTATCTGGGCTACACCTGTCGATAAGATTCTGTTGGATGGCAAACCTTCCTCGCCAGCAGTGGATGCCATCCCCCGGGCTGTCGAACAGACTAGTCAGATAGCCTAGCCTGCACCAGCCATTGCTGTTACCCCAACGATGACGATGAGTGACCAAACGCTGTCAGCGATTGCACAGCAGCCGCCATCAGCAGCCCTGAAACCTATCATTATTAGGAGTCCCTTTCACCAGGTAGGAGTTGACTGTATGAGACCAATAACCACTAGTGAGGCTGGCAACCGTTGCATTGTAGTCTTTGTAGACTACTTTACCAAATGGGTTGAAGCTTTCGCTACTCTGGATATCACTGGGCAAACCATAGCCCGCCTTTTTGCCACACAAATTGTCTGCCGGCATGGGGCACTGCAGATTCTTCAGTCTGATCCTGGCACTGATTTCACATCAAAACTGATGGCTGAAATCACTGCCATCTGTTCAACTAAGAAAATCCACTCTAGCTCTTATCAGCCGATAACAAACAGCGAAGTGGAAAGAGCTAATCAAATGCTAGCTACAGGGCTGCGTATGTATGTCCATCAAGGCCATACTGATTGGGATGAACACCTGACATATTCTGTGTTTGCTGTTAACATTAGCATGAATGAGTCCACAGGATATTCCCCCTTTGAACTCATGTATGGTCTCATGCCCATGCTACCTGTTGATGCCGCACTCTTATTCAACCCTCCAGTCCATATCATTGAAATTTCCACATATGATTTGGAGGTCAAACAGCATTTTAAGAATGCCTTGACCTTAGTCCAGAGTCAGATTGAGAAATCACAGGCTGCTTGTGCTCAATCTTACGATCGCATGGCAGGAGATGTCTCATACAAAATTGGGGACCAAGTGCTCAGATTGCGCACTTCCAGCAGACTTGGTCTTATGCCTAAACTGCTGCCCATTTACGACGGGCCCTCCTCTGTCACGAAAGTGGCATACCCTAATGTCACCATTTGTCCTGAGACAGATCAAGAAGACACTGTGCATATCAATCAGCTCTGATGCTACATGTCACCTGATCCACCAAGTGAGGCAGAGGAGTTACCTTCCACTTCACGGGTAGTCGAGTCAGCACACTTGTTGATTCCATCAACAAGTCGAGATTTTACACAAGATCTCATTGACCCACATCTTGATGCGGAAGTCTCTGATTCCTGATCAAGATGCTCTTCTCTTCTTTGTCCCTGCTTACTGACGAGGACATCCTTTTTCGAAGGACTGCTGTGCCCCTCACAGAATACCGACTTCTGATCCATACTGAATCATTAGTGTAAAGAAGAGGATGAGCAGCGACCAAAGCATCTAAATAAGGGTATGGCCTCATACCACAGGCACATCTTTGCAAAAGCCTGCATCTCGCCCCTAAAATTTTTCTTTTCATCTTGTTATAGATCTCACAGATCATTCGACCAACCCCACGGATCAATTGACCTCAGGAGCTTCACGCATTACTGACTTCCAGTCAATACATAACTCCATAAGCCAGAAACGCCCAAAATCCATTGGACCTTTGACCAATTGCCATCGCAACCCTTGGATGATTAACCACCAGGGACATGCCACATAAACCTCTACCACCACAAGGAGGAGGACGCCCTTTTTCGAAGGACTGCCGTGTCACATGCCAATCAATTTTGCCCAATGTCACATGATTTACATCATGTTCATACTTTATGTTTTTCATCACTTTTTGTTCAACAGTTACGTATTTTTATTTTGTTTCATTCATTATGTTTTACATGCATTCTTGTGTGTCATTTTATGTTTCATTTCCGTTACGTTTTGTTGTTTTACGGTTGCCCACGTAGACTACGGTATGTAACCCGTTAATCAGAGTTTCCGCCAGATAAGCTCTACGAGCTCATGGCCATAATTGAAGCATTACATGCACCTCTTATCAGTAAAAACTAGCGACATTTCACAATGCAAAACAACTAGTTTGGAAATTCTTATTAAAGATGTTCATATGTTAAGCATGGAGAGTGAAACTCGCCCCAATGCTTGATGTATTCCAACTGGAAAATGTCTATGTGACCATAGGCATCTTCTGCACCAACTTCCACTGCAGAAGTTAGCTTGGGCGTCGATTAGCTCCGCCCAGGGCATACTGTAGGTCTACGAGGTCCTCAAAAAGGCCTGTTTCATTAGTTTTGTACTCATTTTCGGGCCTTCCAAGTTTCCCTTGCATTTTTAGCTCTGTGTCTGCATCCGTTGAACTTTATATATATTTTATTATATTGTATTGCATCTGCCGCCCTACAGTTACCAATAAATTTGCATACTTTTATTGTGTCCACTGCATCCGCCACCCGAATCGTATTCTGGAATATATCTGTGGCACCTTGCGCCTAGTTACCTCCTGCCGCTCTATCCTTGGATTGTTGCATCATCTGTCGACCTATTCGCATCACTCACAGCATCAACCTAACTGGATCGCCATCCCCCTCCATTCCCACTGTTCATGACCGGTGAACTGGTGAACCCATGGATCAACAGGGACCTGTGGCCCCCACCCCGAACCGTATTTGAGAACAGGACTAGGTAAATCTTCTCAGGGGATTATTGTTGTTGAGGGTGTATTTTGGGGAACCCTTTCCTAAGTCGGTTCTCCCTTGAGATCCCCCTCAGTTAGAGGAGCCCTTGTACCTCTTGGGTTAGAGCCAAAAAGGGGATTTAGGTTTACAATCGGGCCCCTACATTAGGTCATTCCATGGGTGACCTTGTCCTTCATTCTCACTGAATGGGACCAGGGATTGCCATCCCTGAACTGGCAGCGTTGTCCATTACTCTACAGCAGAACCCCAGAACAGCACCAAGGTACTCTATAGGCCCTCCTATAGTTAGTACCAGCCAGGTCAGGTTCCCGAAACGAATATAACCGAGCCACTAAACGGGGTCACAGCTTGTCACTCACAGTGACATGGCCGTATTTATTATCAATATGGCATGGGTTTCTTCCCATCAATGTGATTGTCCAAATTCAGTTAATGTGACATGGCTCCAAATTCGTGTAATGTGACAGCTACACAGTACTCCAAAGTTCAGCATTTTTATATGTTTCGATCTGTATGTGTGTATTGAAATATTACAGCTCAGAAAAGACGTGACCCTGAAGCCAATTGTTCATTGCATGCAGAATGCAAATGCTCAGGCATGAAAAAAATTTTCTAATCCCTTACTTCACACTTTTTATTCCATTTAAAATTTTAACATGGAAGTCAAAATAAACTGAAAAAGTACTTTGGGCCCTTTTTTTCCACTTTCCTGAAGGATGCCGAATTTTTTTTAGAATTTTTTCTTGATTTCTGTAATCAATAACGTCTGACATATTCTGTTAAAATTTCAATCAAATTAATGTACTGTTTTGTGAGCTGTAGGTGTCTGCACATTCTGAAGGAAACATTCTCACTCTGGCTTATGTTTAAATCTGTGAGAAAGCGCCAGTTGGAGGCACTGAATTTCAAACCATTGTCACATTAATTAGATTCCATGTCACCTTAAATGGAGGCCATGTGATGAGACCAAGGTGTTGACTCATTTAACCTAACCCAGTGAGTACCAGCTATAGAAGGGACTATAGGTACTGTGGTGCTGCTTTGGGGGGTTTTGCTGTAGGTAAGGATAATTCCACCAGGTTAGGGGTGAAGATTGACTCAGTCAGTGTGGATGATGGACAAGGCCATCGGTGGGATGACCCGGGCATTGGGGATCCTAGCCATGAACCAAAAGATCCCTCTTGACCCGACCTTGGGGAGGGGGTGTTGCTGATAAAACAGCGGGAGCTAGGGAGGGGAACCCACTCAGGAGGAAATACCCTTATCCGAGCTGAACGCTGGTATGCCTTGGAACTTACCTAGTGCAGCAGGGAGAAAACGGCTATGGGCAGGATCGGGTACAAGCAGGTCGCAATGAACGGCTATCCTATGACTGTCTGCGGCTAATGTAAAATGGGGGTTGATGTGGAGGGCAGATATGGCTGATGGCTGACGTATGATTTATTAAGAATAAAGAGTCGATGGGCCAATGGAATTGATAGAATGTGTATAATAAAGAGAAATATGCAAATGCAAAAAGCAGCAGGACGAACACCAAATGAAACACTGGAAGGTCCAAAATGAACTGATAAGAACGGAGCAACACGTGATTATATACACTTTGAATGTCTACAGTAAAACTTGGGGCAGAGTTGACGACGCCCAGGCTGATGCCTGCAAAGGTGTCTTTGCAGGGCAGGACCTGTGTGCACATAGGCACTTGCCCAGTTCGAATATGCTCAGCATTGAGGCCGACTTAGTGCCAGTGCAAAATATATGAATGTCTTAGGCATAAATTCTTACAGCTATGTATTTGCTTGGGTCAGCAAGAGTGGCATTCGATTTGTTGACACAAAGGGCATGTGATGTGACCAAAATAACTGTGAGCAAGGAGTACTCTTTGAAGAACTCAGCTAATAGGCATACTGCAGATGATATGCCAAATGCATGTACAAAAACAAAGATAAATGGCAAAAATAACAAATCGATCGAAAATAATAAAACATCAACATAAGAATAAATCACATGATGTTGCTGAATTGATCGACACGTGACACCATAACTCTTGTCATTTACCTGTTAATGAATTATCACTCGATTTCTGAAATTTATTGAAAATTTTCGAAATTCCTCTTTTTATTTGAGGCACTTTGTTCAGTAACCATCATAAGCAGACCAATGAAAACTCATCAGGACTTCGAGCCACATTTTTCTGCTTTGAAGCATCCTGTATTCTCAAAACTTACTTGGCTGGGCATTTATCCACATTCGAAAAATATTTGAATGGCAGTTCAGTGTGTGCGAATCTCTACAGCTCCCAAAAAGGACGATATTACTTTCACAGTTACTGTAGGAATATAGGAGCTAATAAAAATATATAATTTCGCGCGGTCATATTAAGCTGGGTATATACTTACCAGTACGCAGGTGGGGAGCAGTTTTGCGGCCTGCCAATGTGTGGCCAAAATGCGGGTTGTCAAAATATACTTCAGCCAAAAAAGCGCATGCGGCCTCATTGTGGGCCACATTTGAATATACTTGTCACATTAACTGAAATGGAAGCCATGTCACATTAAGTAGATTGGTGATCAGTCACATTGATGGGAAAACCCATACCATATCCCATAGGAAATATGGTCATGACACTGTAGGTGACATGCTGTGACCCCGTTGGGTGGCTCCGTTGATATATTCAGTTCGGGAACCTAACCCAGCTGGTACTACCACAGGTAAACCTATGGTGTACCTCGGCCTTGTCCTAGGGTTCAGCAGTAGAATAATGGACAACACGGCCGGGTCAGGTGTGCCAATCCCTAGTCCTCATTCACTGGGAATGAGGGACGGTGCCATTCGCAGAATGGCATACTGTAGGGGACCCGATTGTTAACCTAAATCCCCTTATTGGCCCTGACCTTAAGGGTCTGAGGGCTTTCTCAAATGAGGGTACTTCCAAGGGACTCTAGCTTAGGGGAGATTCCCACAAATATACCCTCAACAATAATAACCCCTGAGAAGGCTCACTAAATCCTCTTCTCAAAGTACTCGGTGCTGGGCGACGGGTTCTAGGGTCAAAGCAGGGGTCCTACGGACGGCGGTGAGCGGGTACGGGAATCCGGAGTGATTCCACGTAAATGGTAATGCGGCTGCGGGTCGGCAGGCGGCGGTATCAAGCGTTTCCTCAGGGAGGGCGACGGGGTTCTCGATCAACAGGGACAGGGGTGAGCTCCTACGATGGGGTTACTGTGACTGGTAATGTAAAGGAAGGCCGGAGGCGAGAATATGCAAATTTATTTGACGAGCGGCGAACGCAGTTGACAATATAAAAATATAATAATAATTGATGAGCAGCAAATGCGAAACGCAAGGCTAAAAAGAGGCAACAACAGTTAGGCCCAATAATGAGTGTCAAACTAATGAAACATGCCCTTTTAAAGGGCTCCATAAACTACAGTATGCCTTGGGCGGAGTTAACACTCCCCCAAGCTAATTTCTGCAGCAGAAATTGTTGCAGAAGATGCCTTTGGTCACATAGACATTTTCCAGTTCACAACGTTAAGCATTGGGGCGAGTTTTCACTCTCCATGCTTAACATAGGAACGTCAACTAGTGAGAATTTCAAACTAGTCGTTTCACGTTGCGAAAGTCGCTAGTTTTTACTGATAAGAGGTGCACGTTGTGCTCCAATTACAGCGATGAGCTCGGAGAGCTTATCTCTAACGGAAATTCTTGACTAGCCGGTACATACCGTAGTCTACATATGTGATAGAAAATAAAAAATCGAAACGGAAATAAAATGTGCGCAAATGAAACAGAAACGAAACATAAAAGTACACACATAAATTGCATGTAAAAATTATAAAAACGAAACGCAAAATTGATGCAAATTACTGTAACACAAAACGTGACAAAAAACATAAGAAAAATTGTGATGTGAATCACGTGACGTTCGACGAAATTTGTCGGCACGTGAAACGGCGGTCCTTCAAAAAAGGGCGTCCTCGTCCTTGTGTATCGGATGCGGCATGTCCATGGGGTCAAACCTTCAGGTGATGGTGACAGCGGGTGGTCGATGGTCCAGTGGTTTTTCGGTGCATTTGTGCTCGTGGAGTTATGTCAGTGGTGCGTGGATTTGCTGACGTCAATTGGAAATGCGTGGAGTTGCTGATGTCAATTGATTCATTTGGTGAAATGGCCAATTGTCAATTGATTTGTGAAATCTATAACAGGACTAAAAGAAAAATTTCAGGGGCGAGATATAGGCTATCGCACGGATGCGCCTGTGATATGAGGCAATACCCTAGTTTAGATGCATTGATCGCTGCTCATTCTCTTCTTTTCACTGCTGTCCCAGCATGGAACAGGAGTGGATATTCGGTGAGGGGCATGGCGGTCCTTCGAAAAAGGAGGACCACGTCCGTAAGATTAAAGAAGAGAAGAGCCACTTGATTACGGGTCAGAGACCTCTGCATCAAGATGTGGGTCGATGAGATCTTGTGTAAAATCTCGGTTTGTTGATGGAATCAACAAAGGTGCCGTCTCGACTACCTGTGAAGAGGAAGGTATCTCCTCTGCTTCAGTAGGCTGATCAGGTGACATGTAGGGTCTAAGCTGATTGACATGCACAGTATCTTCTTGATTTGTCTCAAGCTGAATGGTGACATTGGGATATGCCACATTGGTTACAAAGTAGGGCCCATCATAAATGGGCAGCAATTTAGGCGTCAGACCACGTTTGCCGGTGGTGTGCAGTTGAGCACCTGATCCCCAACTTTGTAAGAGACATCTCATTCCATGCAATCGTAAGACCTGGCATAAGCTGCCTGTGATCTCTCAATTTGGCTCTGGATCAAGGTCAAGGCATTTGTAAAATGCTGTTTGACCTCTATATTATAAGTAGAAACATCCATGATATGGGCCGGAGGGTTGAATGAGAGCGCCGCATCAACAGGTAGCATGGGTGTACGGCCATAAATGAGCTCAAAGGGTGAATATCCTGTGGACTCATTCATGCTAATGTTGATGGCGAACACAGAATACGGCAGGTGTTCATCCCAATCAGTATAACCTTGGTGGACATACATACCTAGCCATGTAGCTAGCATCTGATTAGCTCGTTCCACTTCTCCGTTTGTCATCGGGTGATAAGCGGTGGAGTGGATTTTCTTAGTTGAACAAATGGCAGTGATTTCAGTTATCAGTTTTTACCTGAAATCAGTACCACGATCAGACGGAAGAATCTGCGGTGCCCCATGTCTGCAGACAATTTGTGTAATGAAAAGTCGTGCTATGGTTTGCACAGTAATGTCCGGAGTAGCGAAAGCTTTCACCTATTTGGTAAAGTAGTCAATAAAGACTACAATAAAATGGTTTCCACTTTCACTAGTGGTCATTGGTCCCATACAGTCGACACTGACTCGATGAAACGGTCCCGTAATGGAGATCGGTTTCAGAGTTGCACGGGTCTTTTGTCTCGCGGGTTTATTTCATTGGCAAAGATCACACTGCTGACAAAAGGACTTGATGTCCGCACTGAGGGAAGGCCTGTGGTACCTGTGGGCTATAAGCCTCATGGTATGTTTTGCACCAAAGTGTCCAGCAAGAATGTCATTATGGTGAGCCTCAATAATCGTAGTAACCATTGATCGAGGAACAACAATCTTGTTGGACTTGCCTGTCCACTTCTGAAGGATGTTATCCAACAGGTGGTATCCATTTACATCATTCTGATCACCATAGGGTTTTAGTGACCTAAGAATGGAGGCTAATTCCGGATCCCCAAATTGAGCTGCGAGAAGGTCATGGTGCTGCGCATCCTGTGATATCTCTGCATACGACTCAGACCCCGCCAGGTGCTGCGCACCATCGGAGATCATTTGAGATGTTCTCGCCAGGCGCTGAGCACCATCAGAGATCATCATAATCTCTCCCTCGGGTCTGTACAGGGGAGTATCGTCGATACTTTCCCCGACAAGGGAATTAGGATCAGGAAGGCGTGATAATGCATCAGCATTACCATTAGACCGACCTTTTCGCGGCGGAATTGTCAGTTTGAATTCAGCTAACGCGAGGCCCCATCGAGCTATCCAGGCTGAAGGGTTGGGTTTCTCCAACACAGCCTTAACAGCCGTATGATCGGTCTGAATGACCACCTCATGTTGAAAGAGGTAAGGTCGAAAGTGCTTGACGAAATGGACAACAGCGAGAGTCTCTAACTCCGTAATAGTGTAGTTCTTCTCAGCTGCCATTAACCCTCTACTGGCGTACGCGACAGGATGGTCGTATCCATTATCATCTAACTGGCTCAGAACTGCTCTTTTTCCTGAAATACTTGCATCAGTTTGAAGTATGAAGGATTTCATAAAGTCTTGATGGCGCAGAACAGGAGGGTTCATCAACAGCCTTCGGAGTTTGTTGAAGGCTGCTTGCTGAGGTTTTTACCACAGGAAGGTTACTTCCTTCCATAAGAGCTTGGTCAGCGGCTCGCTGAGCCGGGCGCAACCAGGGATGAAACACCTATAATAAGACACAAGACCAAGAAAAGACTTGATGTCTTTGGCGTTTTGTGGAATGGATAGATCCTGGATGGCAGCCAATTTGACTTTGGCCGGCTCTAGGCCGTTCTGTGAGATACGGTAGCCTAGATATTCTACCTCAGAGTGCGAAAACTTGCACTTGCTCAGTCTGAGCTTCATTCCAACTGACGAAGACGCGTAAACACATCCCTCAAGTGCTCAAGCATCTGGGTGTGAGAGTTCCCGAACACCAAGATGTCATCGAGATAGGTCAGTGCTGTGCGCCACTGCAATCTTGTGAGAAGCAGGTCCATGAGACGTTGAAACGTCCCTGGTGCATTGCAAAGACCGAAAGGCAGATAGTTGAACTCGTAAAGTCCAATAGGCGTGTTAAACGCCGTTTTCTCCTTGTCCGCCTCGGCAATAGGTATAGACCAGTAGGCGTTAGCCTGATCAAGGGTAGTAAAGTATTTCATACCCTTGAGTGTGTCCAGGATATCATCAATCCGTGGGAGAGGATAAACATCCTTTTTCGTGACCTCGTTAAGACCACGAAAGTCCACACACATCCGGTGTGACCCATTTTTCTTGCGAACCAGAATGGTATTAGTAGCCCAGGGAGAAGTGCTATGCCAAATAATCCCTTTTTCCTGGAGCGCTTTGACTTCTTGTATGATGAGATCCTTTTCCTTGGGTGCGGTGCGGTAAGGGAAATGGCAGACCGGGCGAGTGTCACCCGTGCTGATCTCGTGGTGCACGAGGTCAGTCAGACCTGTGTCCTTTTCATCAATAGCATAGAGGTCAGTGAATGCGACCAGTAGGTCGAGCAATGCTGTTTTATCCTGTGAGGAGATATCAGGAGATATCACAGCATTTGCTTCAGCCCACTTCCGATCAAGAATGGTATCAGACTTGACCGCCGATCCCTGTGAGGAATCAGTGTGCATCTGCACATGACCCATGGTCGTGTGCGGGTAGAGAACCTCTGGGTGTGTACTCGGGTTAACTACCTATAGGGGTATGGGACCATTAGTCACAGTGCTCACAGTACCAGCAAAATACACACTGCGTTGTTGTCCCAAAAGAGGCTTAGGAAAGAAAGCTACCTCAGGCACAGTTGCGTATAATGAAGGTACAGGTGTAGTAAATTGTGTCAGCGAGCAAGGCTCAAGGACAATCAACTTCTGCAAGGGTAGTACCCCACGAGCAGAAGGAGGATTGTGAATGAGGCCCTCACACGGAACCTAAAGTTCCTTGAACTGAAGAAAGGATTTCTCCCAGTTCAAGCTGACGCAATTAAACCGTCCGAGGAAGTTCGTCTCCAAGGCTAGTTCAGCCGAACAGTTCTCTTGAACTTGGACCTGAACCCATTCAGAGACATCAGCCACTGTCACCGTGACATACGCAGCACCTAGCAGTAGAATCGGAGACCCATTGGCTGCTATGGGGCGAGCCCTAGTCTCTGTGAGTACTAAGTCGGGTAACTGAACCGCCAGCTTGTGATCCAGGAGTGAGAAAACTGCTCCTGTATCAATCAGAGCTTTGGCTTCCACCCAATTGTTCAGTAGAACTCTGATATGGGGGGTCCTCATCTCAGTGGGGTAGAAAGCTGACACTACATGACCTGGGTCAGGTACGGAGTCATCAAAACTCGACTCTGGAGCATCGGTTCGCCTCGGTATGGGCAAACCATTGCGTCGGAGTAATCCTACCAGAGCATAACCAACCGATGTTTCCGGATTGGTCCGAGGAATGGGATGAACCTGAACAGTAAGTACATGATCCAATCTCTCTCCTGAGCTCTGAGTAGCTCCTAATGATTCGACCTCAGTGTCAGAGAGTGGTGGCACCTCTAGTTCAGGGGATGCAGGCACATCAGAATCACTAGGCTCGCAAAAACGGCCTTTCTCTAGTGTAACCGGAGAATTTCCAGGCGGGGGTCGAGGACAGTTTGACCCTGACCTGGCCATAAAATGACTACTGGCCCATCTAGAAGAGGTTCGACTACCTCTGGTTGACCCACGTGATGAGGCAACTGAGGAAGCATGCGAGGGTGGCCGAGAAATGGACGAAGTCCTCGATCTTGATCGAGACCCGGACCTGTGTGAGGCCCTTGATAGTGAATGTGTGTTCTCCCACCAGGGTTCGACCTGATCAATTTCAGCCGCTGTCAAAAGAAGTGGCAGTTCTACCGCATTCAACCGACAGACATGTTGTTGGTAATCAAACGTGATATTCTGGAATTGTTCTAGAAAGTCCAATCCGAGAATCAGATCGACCGGTGCCCAGAAAGGAGACGTAGTCTTACACACATGGAGATGCATATCCACTCTTGTGTGTGGCTGACGAGTTCCAGGCAACATTATCTCATACGGTCCAGATAGGAGAGTATGAACGGCTTTCCCATTGACACTCATTAATGGGTTAAAGTCATGATGTTGCTGGAAAGCCATCGCCGCCTTCGGACTTTCCTTAATCAACGCTTTGTGAAGGCATTGACTAATGATGGTCCGTGGTCAACCAGTACAACAAAACACGGAGTGATCCTGTCTAACTGAGTTGACACATTGTTCTGTATGAGTTGGTTGCCGTTGGGAATGGCGACGCCTCGATGATGCTGTTGGTTTCTGTTGGTTGCCGTCAGGAATGGCGACGCCTCAATGATACTGACAACGTCGTTGACAGCACGCAATGTTTCTCCAAAGGCGTTGGTGACCGGTTGCTGTTGAGCGATTGCCGCCAGTGTTTGGGCTTCTCTCGTCGTCGTTGATGGTGACGCGGCAACAACTGCTGTGGGCTGCGCGTTGCGACTCGCCTCCTCCACAGCGCGGCGGACAGCGTCCACTGCCGGCGATGACGGTTCACCATCCAACAGGATCTTGTCCACCGATGTGGCGCGATTAGTTCCGTTGGCGATAAACTTGAGCGCTCGTCGAGCGATGTCGGGTCCCAATATCCGCAACACTGCTGGTGCTGATAGCATCACGTCGGGGGCCGTAAGCGTTGACCAAACGGCCCGCATCGCGTCAGTGATGGATGAGGAATCTGTAAACAAGAAATCATTAAAGCCGGTGACTTATAAGGATATCTGATTTTCAGACCTGAAATGTCAGAAAAAGAAGGTAGTTTACCTAGCAGATTCATCGATTCCAATTGACCGACGACCTCTAACGTTGAGTCCGTAGGAATTCGGGGCCGCGGTCCTTGGGCGATGAAATGGTCCGGAGGCGCCGGTGTACCTTCCGTCGGTCGGTACAACGCAATTGTGCTGATGTCCCCAGTCTTTTTGGTGTTGTTGACAGGTTTACGTTGACCGGCGTCACGTATTTCGGCGGTGGCGGCAAAGCCGACAACGGAGTCGGTGCCGAAACCACTGCGGCAGCTGAAAACCCAATACTGATTACACAGACAGGATAACACAGTTGTGAGTGATCCGCCAGATGTTCAGCCAGAACTTCATCATCCAGATCAAACAGATCTGGGTGAAGAAGACCGTTGGTAGCCCCTACGGCATTATTTTGCCATGGGGGTGACCGATATTGGTTCCCTGTCCCGTGAGGAGTTGGATTAACATAATGCTGGAAATTTCCACTTGCCCCCTGAGGAGAGTAACCAGAAGTACCAAAGTTAGTCTCACCAGGCAATGTTGAATTCTGATTTGGGCAGGCCGTAGCCCTGTGCACTCGTAACTTTCCGCAATGCAGGCAGGGTCTGTCACATCGGTCAATCGGGTGTGCCCTCGTTCGACAAAAATAGCAACGGCTGGCACCGGTGGTGGTGGCGGTGCTAGGGCCGGTGCTATCCGGATGTTGGGCCCGGCAATTAGCCTCGTTGTGGGTGCAACGTCCATGGTAGGAGCACATCTGTAAATGTGCCCCTGATGGGCAATCGCCAGCATTTTGGACGCGTGTCGAGGGCGTCGTTGACGGCATCGAATTTCTCGGAAGCGGCGCCATTTACTGAGCGGTAAGTCGGGCAACGTGAGCTGTAAGCCGGGCCATCTCCAATTGCAAACGTCGAATCTCGTCGGACGGCGTTGCCGACGGACGTTGAGCATTGCCCCTTTGATTCCACATTGACCTGATGTTGTGCGCGGTCCTTTGTTCTGAAGAGAAAACAGCATTAGATGGGGCAGTATACCTAATCTCATCCCAAAAAATTTGCGATTCTGCATAACAAGCTGCCTTGAGAGTCTCTTCAAGAGTTGTGAACTCCCTAAACTTAATACAGTCTCGAAGGACTGGTTTCAACCCTCTCAGAAAGATAGGTTTTATAATCGAATCCCTAATGTCAGTAGCGAGATCCGGATAAGCCACCCTGGACAGTCTCTTAAGGTGTCCAAGGTAGACTATTCCGGACTCAGTCGGCTTCTGCAGGTAATCTTGGATCAACTGCTGATGCAGATCTGAGTCAGGCCCTACTGGAAAGTCTCTCCTTAGAAAAGCCGTGAACTTTTCATAGCGGGTAGGTTGCGGAGTACCACTGCTAAAGTCCCGGTAGGATGGGACAGCAAGACCTGTTAGGCAAGACTCCAGAAACGCAATTTTATATGCGTGATCCACTTCTGTTACCCCTTGAAGTGTAAAAAAGCGGGTCAAATGAGATATAAAATCCGTTATGGACTCACCAAAAGCACCTGAAAAGGCAGGAGGGGCCATGAAGCTGGACACAAGAGGGTGCCTCCTGCCATTCATAGCCTCCAGCTTTTGGTTGAGCAGTCCAAGGGCATTCTCAAATGCAGCTTGGACCTTATTCTCAATCTGTGAAGGTAGATCAACTTCTGACTTCATAGTTGAGAGTTTGTCTTCCTGTAAGGTAGCTAAGACTGATAATCATGCCTGTGAAGCTATTCGATCAAACTGAATAGAGAGGGGCTCACTTGTCTGCTTAAGCTTAGTACTAAGGCGACAGGAACATCTAGGTGTCTCTATTTTATGAAAGTGAAGTAAGTGTTACTCTTGAGGTCCCGTGGCGAAGAGGCGCCGAAATTACCAGATCGTTTATGCCATGGTGTTTTGAGGCTTTAATGCTTGTTCTCTACATTAACTAGCAAATACTCAATGATGGGGCTAGAAAAGAACAAGGTTTTAGCCCTCAGAACGGCCAGAAGGAAAGATAGGTTGACTCAGAAGGGAATTTATCTGGTCACCTATGTACTTAGAGAGGGGATAACCCGTGTGTAAAGAGAGGGAAAGTTATACCCAAACTTTAGAAATTAATGGGGCTAGACCCGGTTATTTGAACCAAAAGTAAATAAATTTGAATAAAATGGTGGTTTCCAGACGGTAAAAGAAAGGACGACGTGAGGACGTACGGATAAACACACCCAAAAGGGAATTTTATTTGGAGGTTAAGTCTGTTGTGCTAGTTTACAAACCTTGGATATGGGAGAGCTCGTAACCGACAAAGTCCTACTCACCAGGAGTAGCGCATGGAGTAGCTTAAGAATTAATAAGCAAAGGGGGACAACTTAAAGTAAACTTAATGGGTGTAAATAGATAGGGACAAAATTAGTTCACACACCAGATTATGCAAAGGGGATGCGCTATTACGCAATCGGCCTCACTCACTAGGAGCAATTGCGAACTCTGCAAAGTGTGATGACTAGACAGGAGGTTCCCAAGGGGACGACATTCGCATATATTCTACAACCGTGCCCAAAACGAGAATGCGTGTCTTGAACAGAACGGGAACTCTCCAGGAGTATTATATACAGCTGGGGGCCAGGATTCCAGTCACTGAGATGAAGTGAGGATCACTAGGTCACCAGTTGGAGATAAGAGCACCAGGTACCAAGGTGCTATTCTGACACACTCAGTCAGTAAATGGGTGGCATGGGGGTCCTTGACCCAGCTGTGCCTAAATGGAGGTGGGGAAATGCAGGCTTCCTCCTATGAATCGAGGCTAGGCTCAACGCATCTTGAGATCAGGGGTACAGTCTGTCTCGATTAAATGAGTGTAAAGTGAGGGGCTAAGGCGGACTTAGTTGTAATGTGTTTAGGGGGACTTGAACACCTTCGCTTAGGCGGACTAGGGCATATTATGCTATAGGGACAACCAATGGAGGCAGACTCAGGATTAAGCGCGACTCCAGTGCCGACATTATTAGGCCAGCTAACGAAGGCGTTTGAGTGTAAAGAAATGATTACAGAGGGGCCTTTTACACTCTAGGCCCAACCAGTGGCTGTGCCGTAATTCCTGAGGAATTATTCTGGCGGGGACACTAAAGAAGATCATAGATGAGAAAGCAATGCGAGAATTTAGATAAGAAATTTACAAGAAGGTTGTCAACCCTTGCGGTAGTTAGACACAGGCAGTACTGACTGCAAATGCCTAACAGTTGCGTATGTTGAACAACCGACCCAGCTGAGGCCGAGTGTAAACCTGCAGGTAAAGCCGAGTGTAAACCTGCAGTTAAAGCTTAGAAGGTGGTCATGTGCTGATCCATCAGTGCCGCTACCCTGGCGGACAACCTGATCACTATCACGGACTGAGTGCATCTCAGGTTGAGTGAGCATGTCAACTGATGTTTCCCAGGCACCAGTGACACACAGACACAACCCTCAAACCAAGAGCCGTAGGTGAGAAGGTAATACTCCAATCATCACCTAGGACTCACGTGGCATCTTGGAAACCCACAGTAACCCGGTGCTGACGTTAAAAGATGTGATATACACCACCACACACTCGGTGCTGACCTCAGGTGACTGGGATGTAAGTGCCATAGTCTCATATTGCAGTATGTACGCCAAAAGTAAGAGCCTACGGCTACAGACTTCTTACCGCAATACGGAGCATTGCCGTTGCTGATGCCGGAACAAGACTGTAAAGTCTTAATTCCGATACTGGAATAGAGACATTATCATTGTGGACATCAGTAGATAGGGCCCTAAGGCCAGCAACCCTGCTACGACAACACGGAGCATCGCCGTTGCTGACGTCAAGAGGTAATAGCTGAGTCTCAGTTATCCTACAACAGTGATATGAGATGCAGTTGTTGCAGACACCAGATGTGCGGTTTGTAAGGCCTCACAATCCCGAACAACAATATGGTGCATTGTTGTTGCTGACGTCAAGGACTGAAGTCGGAATAGCCGACTAGTCCTAGTGCAACTACACCAGCCTCTGCTGTTGCAGATGTCAGAAAGACGGTGCCATACGGTCACCATCCCGCAACAACAACCTGTTATGTTACCATTGCTGACATCAGAGGTAGAGCCAGAGGGCCACCCACCCCTTAAAGCAACAGCAAGGGACGCAGCTGTTGCAGACACAGGGGGAGGACACAGAGAACCATCAACCCCTCAATGGCTACATGCTATGAGGCCATTGCTGACGTCAGAGGCATAGCCTAGCTAGGCATGCCTTAGTGCAACAGCAGCATGTGAGGTAGTTACAGACGTCAGAGGTAGGTCGCCAAGACACATCACCTCATAACAACACCACAATAAGTAGTTGTTGCTGACATCAGTGGTCATGATCGGTAAGATCGTCACCACGTGCAACTACCTAGAGAGATAAAAGAGAGAAGACCGTACAGTAGGGGAAGAAATAATAAAAATGACCTACTGAAGGGTTGCCAACTATGACGTATGTGTGACTGGTAAAAGAAAATGTTTTTTTTGATTAGTTTGAATAGAAATGAAAAGAAAATGTTTTATTTGTTTGAGGTAGGAAGGAAAAAGGATAAAATTTTAATTTGTTTGTTTAGAAAAGGGGAGAAAATGGGTTATTAGTTTTTATTTGAGTTGGTTTTTGAGATAAGAAAATTTATTGGGTGAAAAAGTTATGATAATTGGGTCACACGTTACGCATAGAAGACCGAGAAAATAAAAAGTAAAGTAAATAAAATAAAATAAAATTTGAGGCCCAAGAGATAAGCAATGTGATCTGCTAAGTACGGTGTTATATGTGTCAACAGTAAAATTTGGCTTGTTTGGCCGGAAAATGAGCAACTTGGCTAGTGCTCAGTGGAGATAAGAAAAAATTATGAAAAAGTGTGTTGACACTAATACCGGACACAGATAACAAATCACGACCACACTTGACGTCCAGAATCAAGAGTGGAAGGAGTACTGTATCTCGTGATCGGCGATCCCGAAACCCCCAGGGGCTGTAGAACCTCATGGGCTGTGATACTCAAGTACCCGTACCCAGGTATACTGTAGTTAGAGTACGTGCAAATCACAGTCGTACTGTAACCAAATAGCCATACGGCAGTACAGTAACCTATCCGATCACATGCAGTAGATGGAGCCCAATTTAAAGAAAAATGGAAAAAAGGAAAAAAAGAAAGCTCAGAGGAGATTAAAGGCAGAATACTCTATTTAGACTCAACTCTGGGAATTCATGACTCTTGGGGATCGATTCTGGGGGAAAATTGGACACCAGGGGATATATTAAAGCTTACGGGTGTTACTGTACTCATAAGGCGCTAATTTACTCACAAGAATCATTAATTTGATTACTCTGGGGGCAAATCCCGATCTACAGTAATTAGATTCTACTCAAATGTGGTGCTATCTGAGTTGGCATTAAAACTCAAACATAAGGGCCTATTCTGACCTAAGGGGCAGTGTACCTACTCACGGGCTTATCCGACTTACATGAGGGCAAAAATTTCATCCTAAGGGTCAGTAATCCCACTTTGAATGCGAATCAGCAGACCTGAGAGAGGTTTCCCCACTCAAGTGGTGATTCACATGATCTGAGAGAGGTTTCCCCACTCAAACCGAAATTTTACCTAATTGAAAGAGGTATCTCACTCAAAAGGGTAAAAGGTTCGTTCCTAAGGACTGTGAAGTCAGACTTAAAGGTTGATTTTCCAGCCTCGCCATGTCACATTAACTGAAATGGAAGCCATGTCACATAAAGTAGATTGGTGATCAGTCACATTGATGGGAAAACCCATACCATATCCCATAGGAAATATGGTCATGACACTGTAGGTGACATGCTGTGACCCCGTTGGGTGGCTCCGTTGATATATTCAGTTCGGGAAGCTAACCCAGCTGGTACTACCACAGGTAAACCTATGGTGTACCTCGGCCTTGTCCTAGGGTTCAGCTGTAGAATAATGGACAACGCAGCCGGGTCAGGGGTGCCAATCCCTAGTCCTCATTCACTGGGAATGAGGGACGGTGCTATTCGCAGAATGGCGTACTGTAGGGGACCCGATTGTTAACCTAAATCCCCTTATTGGCCCTGACCTTAAGGGTCTGAGGGCTTTCTCAAATGAGGGTACTTCCAAGGGACTCTAGCTCAGGGGAGATTCCCACAAATATACCCTCAACAATAATAACCCCTGAGAAGACTCACGGTGCTGGGCGACGGGTTCTAGGGTCAAAGCGGGGGTCCTACCGACAGCGGTGAGCGGGTACGGGAATCCGGAGTGATTCGATGTAAACGGTAATGCGGCTACAGTCGGCAGGCGGCAGTATCAAGCATTTCCTCGGGGAGGGCGACGGGGTTCTCGATCAATGGCGACGGGGGTGAGCTCCTATGATGGGGTTACTGTGACTGGTAACATAAACGAAGGCCGGAGGCGAGAATATTTAAATTTATTTGACGAGCGGCGAACGCAGTTGACAATATAAAAATATAATAATAATTGATGAGCAGCAAACGCGAAACGCAAGGCTAAAAAGAGGCAACAACAGTTAGGCCCAATAATGAGTGTCAAACTAATGAAACATGCCCTTTTAAAGGGCTCCATAAACTACAGTATGCCTTGGGCGGAGTTAACACTCCCCCAAGCTAACTTCTGCAGCGGAAATCGTTGCAGAAGATGCCTATGGTCACATAGACATTTTCCAGTTCACAACGTCAGCATTGGGGCGAGTTTTCACTCTCCATGCTTAACATAGGAACGTCAACCAGTGAGAATTTCAAACTAGTCGTTTCACGTTGCGAAACGTCGCTAGTTTTTACTGGTAAGAGGTGCACGTTGTGCTCCAATTACAGCAATGAGCTCGGAGAGCTTATCTCTAACGGAAATTCTTGACTAGCGGGTACATACCGTAGTCTACGTGTGTGATAGAAAATAATAAATCGAAACGGAAATAAAATGTGCACAAATGAAACAGAAATGAAACATAAAAGTACACACATAAATTGCATGTGAAAATTATAAAAACGAAACGCAAAATTGATGCAAATTACTGTAACACAAAACGTGACGAAAAACATAAAAAAAATTGTGATGTGAATCACGTGACGTTTGACGAAATTCGTTGGCACGTGACATACTTTACTGGAGGCGTATGGGTGTGAGGGAGGGCTGGAAAATCAAGTACAATCGTGCGCCATGAGCAAAAAACGATAGTTTACAAGTATGATATGCTAACGGCCGCACCTGATAGAAACTAGTTAAGATTATACCCATGACCCGCGCCTAGCGCCGGAAAATTTTGAGATTTTGACCCTTTTAAGTCCACCAAAACGCATCTTTTCGGTTTTGTATTCCCCAAAATTTTTTCCTCAATGAGAACCATACCCAAAATTTTTTTCCTCATTTCGAAATTTTTTTCTTCAAAACACCCCATTTGAGGGAAAAAATGGTGCCCCTCCCCCGAACGTATCACATTGCCTTTTAAAACGCGCCGGGCACAGTAGCCGTGTATTTTCCGCGCGTAATTTTTTTTGAATTTTCTACTGTGCATCCGAAAATGTTTTTCCCAACTTGGGAAACAGTCCAAAGTTTTCCCCCCGTTTCAGAAACAAGCCAAAAATATTCGCATGCGATCGCATCGCGCCAACGGGGGGGGGGGGGGGGCTCGAAAATGAAGTTCAATCGTGCGCCATGGGCAAAAAACAATACCTTACTGTACTGCGGCGGTGGTTTCTGATCCGCATGATTTACAGATGTGCGAAAAAGTATGGTTTCTACTTGCCCACACGCGCAAAATTATTGGGTCTCGCAAATTTTTCGCCCGGCACCCGCAATGCGGCGCACGATTGTGCGTTCAATTACCGGGCCGCAAATTGCGGGGCCCGCTCAAAAATCGGCGGCGCACGTGCGTACGGGTAAGTATATACCCGGCTTTAGTGAAGATGCCGGGAAGTGCCCTTAAACAGGATTTTTCTTTTTTTGCGTCTCATTTTCGACAATTTGAACTTTTTTACATAGTGTAAAATGTTCATTTGTGGAACAATTACATCAGGCTATAGTCATTTGATAATTCTTTAGCAAAGATAATAAATGTATCACAAGAGGTTGACAAGGCCCACCTAGAAAATGCAGCCAGCGACTTCTGAAAATTTCCAAAGTATGCCTTCTTCAGCGTTGTGCGGCTCCTAAAACGGTAAAAAACTTTCGATGAAACTTCAGTCAATACACTAAAAGTGCATGAGCTATAAAATATGAAAATAAAACTCTGCGGCATTCGATGGAAAAGTGCACGGGAGTGTAGATAAACAAAACTTTTTCAATTTTGACGGCTCATTTTTCAGCACTTTAAACTGTCTGAAAAAGTGTAGCGTACAATTAATTACTGTAAATATGATATCAGTAGATAGCTTATTCTCTCTTGTGTAAAATGAATATTTATTTATCGATTGAGATCAGTCCGATCCCGATATATCGCTCAGCTAGCAAGACCACTGAAAAATGCAAAAAAAACATCAATTTTCAAACTTTGGCATATTGTAGCGGTGTCAAACCTCACAAAACTACCCATATCTCATTTTGAGATATGATTAATTTTCACTCATCATAGAGAAGGTCAAACCCTTCAGAAATCGTACCTTGAAGCATTCTAGTTCTGAGGAGGTTTGAAGAAAATTTGAGTCTGATCCCTCATATTTCTGTGCTGTACACATCATACATCATCATGACCGTCATGCATGAATTGAGTGATCTTCAAAGAGTAAAACTATTGCTTTATTGTAGTTTTCTGAGCTTGAAAATTCTTCAACTTGTCTTGGATCACTGATTGCATTCACGATGCAGCTCTTACTCTGGTAACTTTCATTGTATACTAGGCCGAAAAATGACATCAAACTTTGAGATGTCTCAGGTTCTCGAAGTCAAGTACTGTTTTACACTTAAACGAGCGAATGCGTTCTATTTTCTCGGATTTCGATTATTATTTTCTCTTATTTTTGACTTTTGCTGGTGTAACGCTATCATAACTGTTGAAATATTGTGCCATGCAACATCATTAATTTTAATGACGCACAAAACAACTGTTAAGCTCTTTTCGATTATGTCCTAAATCCGTCTTGGGGGAAATCTTAGCCTCCACTACTCGGCTAAAAACACCATGATGAGCAACTGGTTGCCCCGTAGCTCTGGATGATTTAAGCTGCCAAACTTGGCTCTGCATTTTGTGCAACTGGCGCAATGAAAAATATCAAGCCCCTCTCTGGCTGGACTTCGGGTCACATAGAAATCTTCACAGATCGGAATAGGGACCGTAAACGCCTGTTGGGACCCTGCATATCCTACATCACGGTTCTTCTAGACAACGAGCACGAACACTCCGAATTGAACAATTACAGTACAAACCGTACGACCTTGTAAGGTAACCAAATAGTATCCGTAGCAGAAAAACATGTATTGGGTGGCGCCGGAGCCGTCTGACCACTGGCCGGACGAGCTGCACCTCAAGCTAGCTTAACTACCATGTATTCATTGTTTTGATTGAGCGTAAAACAATTTTTACATAACAAATGAATGATTGACACAATTTGATAATTTTTCATATGAATATTACATGTAAAAAAATTATAAAAGCGACTACAATAAATCATCACATAATGTCACGAATAAATGTCAAGCGCCAGCGGTTTGGATAGTAGTACTGTTTTAAAGATAGAATATAGAAACATAATGAACATAAAAATTAGAATTAGATTTTTCGTCGAAACCCTCCAATTACATTTCGGCTCCAAGAGGATCGAAGCGATTGCTCTATTTTTGCATCAATTTTTATTTTAAAACAGGAAAAAATCGATGGACATCACTTTTTGAACATAAGATTTTATCATTTATCTATTAGTGACACAAGCTCCTATAGATTAGACTTTTTTGGAGACTTTGCTCCATGAGTACTAGCTTTGTGGAAGATATCTGCAATACTTCACTATACTGATAATTCCACCAAAAATATCAATTTACATACAATGCTAAAGCGTTAACCTTTATGTCGGCGCAAAGGCTTGTAAACCGGTAATAGCTTTGCCTAGAATGAGCGTATGAACGTCATATGTTCCTTCGTACGTGTTGACGGCTTCTAAGTTCATGACGTGTCGGATAACATGATATTCGTCGGCAATACCGTTGCCACCCAAAATGTCGCGACTTTGGCGAGCTATGTCCAACGACTTTCCGCACGAATTGCGTTTTATCAAGGATATTATTTCGGGTGACGCCCTGCAGAACATGGTAAAATTCAGAAGCTTCAAGAAGTTGACACTGGTTAACTTGAAAATGTTTTCGACCGATGGAAAATAACCTAATTGCTTGCACTAATAACAACGAAACAATAGTATTTCGAAACGATACATTTATGTTCTAGATTTCCTATTCTTTAGGCAGCTTCTCCTAAAGATTATTATGACCCAAATAATCTTCAGAAGTCAAAAAAAGGATTCTTTACGTGACAAAATTCTATCTAACAAGAGTTGTGCCGTAGGTTAGAGAAAAGATTTCAAATCTGTAGAATTTCACATGTCAAAATTCTTCCATTCTTACCATAGACGATCGGCGGAAAATATAACTAGGTTTCAACAATTTGAAATTCATTAAAACTGTTTTGGAATGAATTTATTGCATGTCCCCGTGAAAATAAAGTTTGAATTTCTCATTATCATACACAAGTGCTTGATTCTTACACATAAAATAAAATTGCTTATTGAAACATTTTCGGTAAGAACAAAAATCTGCTGAATAGTTTAAATTTTTTTCCTTATGAAACAATATCAACGAAATATGAAAAATCGTGAGTAAATGTTCTATCGAAAGGAGCAATATTTTTAAAAAGCTGGACTAGAATTCAGCGTACTTGTTCTGAAATTTGTCGTTTTTTACTTTTGATCTATTCCTGTTTTTTTCAATGAAGCATGTCCGAAAATGCGGGCTTGAACCTCAAAGCAACATTTAGAGTGTACCAGAAGCAGCGTCAATGTTTACAAGGCTGGATGCATAAAAGGTTCATCATATATTTTCGAAAGAAATGCTAAAAAATCGCCCACTACCAAAAATTTCTTGGGTGAATGAATAGTTAATAATCTAAATTATTTATCGAATTCATCAATTTAAAATTCTCATTAGATGTTGTTAATTCTCAAGAATAGAGGAAGCAAAGTGGGAAAGTTCACGTGCATGAAAACTGGACTACTAAACGAATAAAGCTTTGTCCGCCCACCTATGCTCGTCTTTTAGTCTACCAACACGAAGGCAACTTTGCAATCCCAGAGTGATTTCCGTGAGCATGTCAGCCAGCTTTTTTTGGACCAATTGAAAGCTGGCTAAAGGGCGATCAAATTGCTTTCTGAAAATAGAAATTTCAAGGAGAACTTCAGATTACAGCCAATAGTCGACTGGGCGAAAGGGTAGGAAAATGGCCGGCCTTACCAGGCCTTCTCTGCTCTTAGGATTTATAACATTAAATAGTATACATTATCAAAATGCTTACAATCCTGACGCAATAAAATCTGATACCAGGACAGGCACATAAAAAGTTTCATCCTCGAATATTTTTTAAAAACTTCTGCGAGTACATCTACACCCATTTTTACTATAGCTGGAGAGCCGGAAAGGCAGGCTTTACAGGACTATACGGTCAAATAAGTGCCTACCTTAATTTTTCATTATGCCAGAATTTTGAACGTACATCGCCGAAATTAAATTTTTATTCTTACGGAGTAGAAAATCTAGTAAATTGCATATAAATTTGTAAACTAGGAATACATGGCGATCAAAAGCTCAAATTCAGTCTTGATTTTAGTACGTCCCACAATGTCGATATTAGTGGGCAAGGCACAGTTCCGAATAATTTATTCACGAGCATTAACACGAAATTCAACTCGCGTTTTCGCTGAACACAAGACTGATTACTTCACAAACGATCCGAACAGATATTCTAATCGAAATATTATCCATTCATAATGATACTTCGCTGAAACTCACACTCTATTTCGACGAAATTAGCTTAAAAGCAAATATTAACAGCAAGATTTCAGCTGTTAGAATAGAGTAAATTCCAAGACTGATAATCCCACTCCTTTCGGCAATGAACTTTGTCTTTGTCTTTTGAACAGCCAGGGACTATCTACGACATGGCTGTCAGGCGTATAAACTGCAGTAATACTAGTTTTATGGAAAAATTTAAAAATGTAGGTAGTTGTAGTCATACATGTAACGGAGCTCCGAGGTCTGGGGGGGGGGGGGGTTGGAGCACTTTTTTGGGGCCGGGGGTCAGTAATTCCCAAAATTTTGGGGGGAGGGGTCCCTGAAGGAAAAAAATTCGATTTTTTCCATGAAAAATATCCGAAAAACGGTTTAAAAAGTAGTAATTTTTGTCTAAAAAATGATAAAATATGTACTTATGGCGCGAAGCGCCGAGAAAATTGACGTTTTTGACCATTTTTTGTTCAAAAATTGACATTTTTCAGTATTTTTCCGACTAAAACTATGGGGGTCCCTAGTTCTACCATATGGCTAGCCACAGGATTGGAAAATCCTGGGGGGGGGGGTCGCCCAATGGCTAGCCATATGGTCGACGATTTCTGGGGGGGGGGGGTTCCCATAGCACTCCCCCCAATTACATGTATGGTTGTAGTCATTGAATGTAATAGAAATTGTCTGGCTTTAGTGGTCAATTGCGTCACTGTCTACGTCTTTGAAATTTCATAGTTTGCTTTTTTTGTAGTCTACTTCTACATGATGAGTTTCATGCTGACTGGTGTGAAAAAATTAATAAACAAGGGAATCTGTAAATATGGAAAGCTCGCTCTGATTTACGTGTCATTGAGTCGTATAGAAAATGTTAAAAGTCAGTGGGTGATCAGGAAGTTCTAACTGTTGTCATTACCCACAGCCTGAGCAGCTCTGATTCATGATATTTTATTTTATGTTTGGTTTACCTGTCCAGGGTGTACTGTCTTGCTGTATGAAAGCAAAACTCTGCTGCACCCAAAGAACCCCAAGCAATGCCGTAACGTGCGTTGTTCAGACAGCCGAACGGTCCCTAAAAAGTTCAGAAATGCGCAATCTTTTAACATTTATATAAGAATAGCTCACTGATAAACCCTTGACATTAGGTAGTAAATTTTCCTTGGGGACTTCTACGTCCTCCATTGTGATTTGGCCCGTAATACTGGCTCGGAGACTGAATTTACCGTCGAGTTTCGGCGTAGACAATCCGGACATATTTCTTTCCAGTATGAAGCCTTGCATGGCACCGTTATCGGATTGATTTCTGGCCCAAATTATGAAAACGTCAGCTATTGGTGAATTCGTTATCCTATAAAATGATTCATTTTAAAATTATATTGCACATTTTTCAAGATTTCCGGGCCATATTTGGAACAAATCCACGGGATAAACATTTGAATAGAACTGTCATGAACGATTGACATATAATAATGAAAAACTCGCACAGTAAACAGGAGATTATTTTAAACCAAATCACCTTACTTTTCCAGGTTTTCCCAGGCTTTTTCAGGATAAATTCCCAGGTTTTTTCTATTTAAATTTATGTAACGATGTATTTATTTTTGTACTAGAAAGGTCAAACCATGACACGAATAGTTCATTCCAAACCATTGTCTAGAGTGGCAATCACAGCACTGATAATTTTTTAGCTATTACAGTCAACCGTGATTCTTTTCGTGAAAACTCAAATACATGAAGCTTACATTTTCCATTTCAAATTTCAAAAGCCTATGTTTGAGCATCGTGTCAACTTATCATGCTTTATTCCATCTTGTCCAAATAAGCTTTGGAAAGAAAGAAAGTGCTCATGCAAATAATGAAAACTAACTGCGTACGCGATCATCTCTTTTACAGATTGACTGTGCAGCTCTTTACTACTACAACTTCAATCAAAAGTCGACTCTGCAAGGCATTGTCATCACAATTCAATGGATTTCGTTGCATTTTTGCATTACGAGGCTTATTTAAAAAGGTGTAAGCTTTGACAGAATAATTTCGCTTTCAAATGAAAACAAGCTTGGCACTAACTATTCAACAGAGTAAAAATTGCATCACGATTTTTAAATCCTTAGCTATGGTCTATTTTTTCCAAGTGAGTCCTGGCGCGCGCAGAAAGATGTGCGCGCAAATGATAAACCTACGCGAAGGGACACCTTTTTTCTAGTTGACTGCAGCAGTTGATCGAAAATTGAGGAAAAAAGACTTTGGCATACGATGCAGACTTGCTATCTGTTCACAGATTTCTACTGACTATTTTGTGGCCCTTGGCTCATTTGAAAATAAACGTACTGTAATGATTAATACGAAACTAAGGTTGTTTGATATAAGATTCATTTTACAATTGATAATTTTGATTTGAGAAAGCTGTCGCTGACGAAGCACTTCACTTAACCTGTCACACTGAAAGTGTATTTCAATCAAGGGAACTATAGCCTGTTTGCCTTTTGTAAGATGAATCCAAATTGAAAAATCAAGCTTTTACGGTGAGTTATGGGTCAAAAATTGCTGAATATTACCGAAGAAATTTGCATTCCGATGTGACATGCAGAGCTACAGAAAATCACAAAAATATAGCAATGGTACTTGCTTTCCACTTTTTTTTATTTAGAACCATTTCAAGAATAACAGATTATAACAACATACATACAATTTGTGCATATCCTCTGTTCAAGTATGCATATATGCATAAGTATGCAAATCACAAAAATATAACAATGGTACTTGCCTTCCACTTTTTTTATTTAGAACCATTTCAAGAATAACAGATTGTAGCAACATACTTACACCTTGTGCATATTCTCTATTCAAGTATGCATATTTTCTCGGGCTGAATTGTCTCAAAATACAAGTAAATGTCCATAAGATTGAAAACTTGATAAATCAATGGAGCAAGGACATTTTAAGACTATCAGGCAAGTCATGCCACAAGAACAGTCTTTCCTTATGCACAGTAAACAGAATTTTCTGCACAAAACATAAACATTTGATCGAGAAGTTGTCAAAGTTTCGGATTTTTTTACCAAGGGAAAGGATTAAAAGGCGAACTGTTTTGGCCTTTTAACAAGTTAAATTGCCAAAATTTTATGGCGCTTTTTCGCATATTGCTTATCATAGGCCACAAATTTACCCAACTCATTGTGGCATTGTTGAATGTAAACACTATGCTTGACAATATTTCTTGCTTTTCCATTAAAGTCACTTCTATGTACTTGAAATTACCAAGATAGATTACTTGAAAGCATACATGTAACGGGGCCCCGAGGTCTGGGGGGGGGGGTTCCGGGCGACTTTTTCGGGGCCGGGAGTCACTGCTGCCCAAAATTTTAGAGGAGGGGTATCTGCCGGAAAAATATTCCGATTTTTTCATCAAGAAAATCCGGAAAATGATTCAAGAAATAGTAATTTTTGTCTAAAAAACCGTGAAAAATGTATTTTTCCGGAGGCGCTGAGGAAATTGACGTTTTTGATCATTTTTTTGTTTAAAAACTGATATTTCTCATCAAAAAATTGACTTTCATCAGTATTTTTTCGACCAAAAGTATGGGGGTCCCTATGACTATCACATGGCTAGCCATAGGACTGGAAAATCTGGGGGGTCGCCCAATGCATAGATGGCCGACCATTTCTGGTGGGGAGGTCCTATAGCGCCTCCACCCCAAATTACATGCATGCTTGTAAGACTTGGACCTTTCAATATACTCATAATTGACTGGTGAAGAAAGTCTTTTTTGCCCATTAACTCCAAGATAATGTTCCACTGCAGCAGTAGACCAATCGATGCAAGAAGAAACCTTATGACATTTGTGCTAGCAGCTTTAATAGTATTCAGAGAACTCATTTTCAGCAGATGAAAAAGACTGAATAAACTGCTGTAATTGCTGTGATATTTTGATAGAGACGTGCAGAAAAATCTGCATAAGAGACAGAAAATTCAATGTAGAGCGCCCAAATTATTCAACTTTTTATGCTTTTATGTGGCTGATTACACAATTTCAGAAAAATTATGCCATTCTCTTTCAACTTCCTCCAAAATCTTCCGACCTTTCCAGGTTTCCCAGAAAAATAAAAAAAAAATCCTTGACAATCCCAGGTTTTCCAGGTTGTGTATGAACCCTGGGTAAATGAAACAAGAGAACCGAAGAAAACTGAAACTCACTGATTCTAACAGATGATTAGAAAATGATCAATCAAAGAAAGATCAAACTCCTATCAGAAATGTTGCGTTTCAAAAAATGTTTATGATTAGGCTAAAAACTCGATCGCGATTTGATCAAGTTAACGATCAATAACCAACGACTGAATTATCCACTTAACAGTTTGGTAACAAATTTTAACTTGGACATAGAGACCAGCTAACCAGCTTTTGGATCCGTTTAAGATATAGTTGGTTATTGGTTAGCTTACCAGCTTTTGGATCCGTTTAGGATATAACACTTCTTAGTTTCGTCCCACTTTGCGCGCGTCTCCATCCCAGCCGGGTTACTACCGTGATTTGGTTCAGTCAGTCCGAAACAACCAATTAGTTTTCCGGTGGCTAAATGAGAAAAATAAAAAATATTAAATAATGAGCAGAAATCGGGGAAACGCGTTAACTATCATTCAGGTCAAAATTTTTTTCGAAAATTCTGCGGTAATTAATATCGATTTATCGATAAATCGCAACAGAATGGATGACTGTTCATTTTCGGAAGGTAGCGCTAGCCAATATTTTTATTAATGAAGTCTATCTTGACTTGCATTACATAATAGAAACTATACCTAAATCAGGCAGATATTTTTCTTTTTGCTTCTCCGATCCGTAAGCGTAAATTGGATGCATAACTAACGACGATTGAACGCTCATCGCCGATCTGTAACCACTGTCTATTCGTTCCACTTCGCGCGTAATAAGACCGTAAGCAACAGAGGACACTCCAGGGCAGCCGTAACCTTTGATTGTACATCCTAACACGCCCAATGCACCCATTTCGGCTAGTATAGATTTGTCGAAATCTAAATGATAGAGAGAAAACGTCGGCGGGATTCCGAACAATTAATAATTAGCAAACGTGGATTTTTAGATACGTGTGGCGCGAGACCGATTCTTAGGGCAATTTTTAGTCAACTTCAAGTCACTGAGATGTAGAACAAGAAAATTTACATTTAATACCAAAGAAATAATTTTTTTTGCGTTCGAAGTTGAAAGGTCAAGTCTGTCCATAACTCTACTGGCTACGTAATAAATTCAATTTAAAATATCCGTAATTTATATATCGAAAAACCAGCTAACTTTGGCTACTTTCAAACTTCGATCGCAAGCAAATTTTTATCAGAGCTTCACTATGGCCTATACGGTATTGCTTAAGACTTGGAACTGCCTGTCGAGCATGCTTGTACATATCATAACTTCCTAAAATGCACGCGTATGAAAATTAAAAAAAAAATGGTTGACCAAAATTAGGGGAGATAAATGAAACAGAATCCTCGGATGATGAAGAAGATGATATTGCAGTATTTTTTTATTAGTGCGGAACACACATATTTTCTCATTTCAAATCGTTAGTTTCTAGTTCAGCAAACGCACACTTTCTTCGGTCGGCATGGCAGGAAGAAAAAATCATTCCACCGTCCGATAACTAAGCGTAATCAAGAAGGAAATTCATTGCGGTAAATTTACAAATCAAATCGTTTACCATTATCAAACAGATATCATCTTTTCAAGGTGATTGGAATAAAGTGGATAGGCTATTTGATACGCAAATTTGACATGAAAATTATTTTCTTCTAAAGAAACTTGTTTAATCATGGTGGAGCCGCAGTCACTTTTTTGACATAGGATCTGTATTCAGATCCAGGAGACTGCAATCATCGAATCAGAATCTCAGATGATAGAAACCACTGCTACAGTTATGATAAAAAACAAAAGATTATAAAGTAACCAATGTTGGGCGGGAACCCATAGTTACAGGTGATTTTACAACACTTGAATATCTGGTTGTTCAAAAGCTAGAAAATTACAAAAATGTTAGGCTACCAAAAGTACTCCAGCAAGCAAAAGTATGCGCTCACGTTCATTCCTATTCGCCATTAAAATTCGCGGCATTAGTTTTTCTTGACAGTACTGACGAACTTGATCGCGAACGATTTGCTCTTCTTCGGTCAGCTGTGAATTTAGATCCAACACATCTTTGAAGTTAAACTCTGGTCGCGACGTCGATGAGGGTGTGGATGCTGAAACAATAATCGTTTTCATTCTTTAATGTATATAAGCATTTCAGCAATTTGAATATACAACATGCTTACAAAATTGCCGGCCATGCCTGATAAATTTCGCCAGACTGCGTGAAAATATAATCCTAGTTAAAACTGATGATTTAGCAGCCATGTCTATTCTGAAAAAAATCAATTGCAAATAAAGGAGTATCGAGATATAATGAAAAATGATATCGACTCTAGATCAGGAAAAGTGAAATTCCACTTTTCGGAGTAAACAAAATAAACATAGTGATCGATCGTGCCCGGGCCGAGCCTTGCCAGTTACTGATGCCGTTTGTTGAGCATTAATTGATCTCGATTTTTCACATCAGTCAGCGAGAGCAATTCAGATGAGCAGTCAGTTCAAACTTCTGGCATCAAAGGCTGTTAAATATTCAAAGATGAAAATGCATGTTCTTAGGGTGGTTTGCTAGGCGTCCTGTATCCGCCCCGAACTCTGGCTGACTTCCAGCAAAAATCCTGGCTAAACTCCCCAGAATCTTATTTTTTCATTTCTATAACAATAAATGTAGAAGTAACAAAAAGCATAAAAGAAAAATGATTCTAAAATAGTTCAGTGCTTTTTTGAAGACTTTGGAATTTCACATAAGAATAAAATATTGCAAATTATCAGGAGGGAAGTCAAATTTTTGTTGGAACTGGAAAACATGTAAAAAGCAAGTTTAAAAGCATTCTGATCAATTTTGACTAAGTTCTGAGCACTCCTGAATAAAATATGGGCCAAATCCTCCGAAATTTATATTCTGTACATGTATATGTAATAAAGAAAAACGTTCTAAATCGACGGTCTTTGGTTGGTGTAGAATCACTTAGATAGATTGCGAGAATTTTGATAATGTAGGCTATTTGAGTGGCATAATCTTTCTAGAAGCTGGAAAAGCTTGGTCAAAGCCAGAACATTTTCCCAATCTGCCTGGCGGACGCCGATCGACCAATGATGGCGCCAATAATGAGTTACCTTAGGCTTAGGGAATACAGTGGCAAAAACTTCCGTACGAAAAAACTGTGTCGTGTAGACAGTTATTGACGACTCCCTCCCCCAACTTTTAGTTGTCGACAGCTGCCTACCGCCATCCGGTCATAAATCGACGATAAATCGGAAAATTTACGCGCTACGCTAAGTAATAATGCTCAGTAACAGTTTTAAAGCAAAAATTCATTGATCACGATTGTTTTTAACCATTTTTGAAAAAAAGTAATTTTTTGAGATTTTGCTGACACCCGCCCTCAAAACTTTCCAAAATTGGCCACTCCTTCCTCAACAAGTAACTTTTATTGTACACCCAACTGGTCGGAATTCTTACAGGCACTGTTTTTTTTCACAGAGACCCTTTCGCCATTTGACGAAATACATATGTCAATTTTTTTAGCCATTTTCACCACGTTCTCGTAGTTTTTTCGCTTAAAAATGCCCACATATGCTTTATTTACGTTTTTTTGCGCTTGTCTTGAAAACACTCATGCTTCTCCAGTCAGTAATTTATCAAAAATGAGAAGAAAAAAAATATTTGACTTTTCGGTCAGATAATGATATAAGAATATAGCCGGGTAAATTGTAACAAAGAGCTAAAGCGAAGAAAATCGAAATTGCATAGAATTCGACTGCTGACATATTTGTGCTTAGTCTAAATGAAGAATTACGCTGCATCTGAATTATTCTTTCTTACGACGCCTACGCCGTGCTACAGGGAAATTTTCCGATCCGGATGCTCTATGGAGTTTTGTAAGATAAATCTTTTTAAAACTTACAATTTACGATTAAAAATTACTTCAGTTTTGAACAATGAGAAGATGTTTTCAATCAGCTAACCAGTTAAAAAATCAGCTTGAAGTCGATGATGTTTCATAATTTTTCTGCACTTTGATATTCCGTTCCTATGGAAAAGTTTATTTCCTGAATAAAACATAAAATTTTTGGTCAATTAATATATTGCATGCAACTCAAATTCAAAAATGAAAAAGAAACCAAAAATTGTGATTCTTCAACCGGCAAAAACTTTTGATAATTTTTCTGGATAGTGGCTTAATCTTTTACCTCGTGCACAACTTATATTTAACAACGAGATGAGACATTCTTGTAGTAACAACTATCGAATCTTGATTAGTTAGTAGGCAGGATTTTTTTGCACACAGCAACCAAATTTCGGGCAGTACAACCTAATTTTTTCTGCCAAGTTGCACAGTGCAACTACAAGCCTGAGTGCTCTTTTGACTACGTTATAGGGTTTTCTGTCCGGAGATGCATTTTTATGCGTTCTAAACTGGAAAAAATGAAAATTTTTCGGCGCGGATTTCAATTCATTTATAATTTTTTATATTATTCTAGTGCACGATTAGAAAATGTTATTCTGGCGTGGAAGAATAGAAATCATCAACTTCCTCTGTTCATTTAGTTGGATTAAAAACCGCAACTTTTATTTTTGGTGTTTTTTTTAAACCAGAAAATTGGAAAATCTCTGGTTTTCCAATTTTTTGGTGTTTTTTTTTTAAACCAAAAAATTGGAAAATCTCTGGTTTTTTGTTTTTCTTCAAAATCATTGGGAAACTGTTTTTTCACATTAGTCGATCTTCTAGGCATGTATTGCTTGGTGTCCATCTAAATCAACAAAATAATTGATTTAGTTGAATTGACTTCACTACAAAGTAGGAAAAAGTCGTATTTTTATTATACATTTCGTGCTCAAAAAATGTAATATAAATCAATCGATATCCTTTGTATCCATCTTGCAAGCAGACATTTAGTACATGAGTCAACTTTGCTATAATTTGCTCACAAAAAAGTAGACGCTAAATCTTTCGTAGAGTGTACTCTGACCATACGGGGTGACATCCATTGATCCATATCATCATCAAAATAATATAAAATCTGATTGAGTTTAATGTCCTGAATTTATTGCTACGGTAAGCTTTTTAATTTCCTTAGCTCGAAATTTCAAAATATAAATGAGACAACAATAATAAAATTTTATACAGATCAGTTAAGCATACTGTAGGTTAACAAAGAGAAGAACTTTTGAATAGCTCATTCTGCGATGATTTTTTCGATAAATTTAAGCAAATTTATCGATTTTAGAGTGAGCAACACCGTTTTTTTTCCTCGGAGATTTTTTCCACATGAGAACCGGACCCAAAATTCTTTTCTTCATTTTCCAAAAATTTTCCTCATTTTTAAAAACGCTTATAATGTGGCTACGGATGCTTTTTTTATGCATTTTAAGAGCATATCCAAGCATTTTGTTGTATTCGGAGTCAGAAACCTGCAAAAATGAGGAAAAAATTGAGAAAATTCTGGTTATGTTTGTTAAAAATGAGCTCATGAAGAATATATTGGTGTTCTACAAGAGCAGGTGAAGCATGTTAACGATAGAGTTCTCAGGAATTTATCCGCTCTATTGACATTTTGGTGGTTCCGATTAGAATCATCTAATTTTATTTAGCTCTTGGTCCGGCGCAGAGCGCCGAAATTTTTTTGAATTTTCACTTTCTAAAACGCTGGAAAATGAACGTTCACAACGTTGAGAAATAAATAAAAATCAAACTGATGAACTGTAATTTGTTCCCCATTCCGGCGCGAAGCGCTGGAAAAATTTTCGGGTTTTTATATTCTAAAACGCTAGAAAATATCTCTCCAACAGATATTTATGAATAGAAGTTCTAAAATCGCAGTCTAGAATGATATCTTTAATTTCCATCTTCAATAAACGCAAAAGTCCAGGTTGCAAACGTTTGAAAACTTCCAAGCATCGAGAAGAAAAATTGGGACAATTGATGAAAAATGTCAATTTTGGGCGACATAATGGACTGTTAACGATTAGAAAATGAAGCGAGCTAACTTGATTGATGGAAACTGTTGAGCATTAATTAGTAAGTCGAAGTAGATATGCTAACGGCCGCGCCTGATAGAAAATAGTTAAGATTATACCCATGACCGGCGCCAAGCGCCGGAAAATTTTGAGATTTTGACCCTTTTAAGTCCGCCAAAACGCATCTTTTCGGTTTTGAATTCCCCAAGATGTTTTCCTCAATGAGAACCATACCCAAAATTTTTTTCCTCATTTCGAAATTTTTTTCCTCAAAACACCCTTATTTGATTAAAAAAACGGTGGTGAGCAACCTAAAATTATCTGTGCATGTGTGGAACCAAAATTTTTCCCCAAGTTGCACATTGCAACCTGGCCTGTGCAAAAAAACCCTGATTATTGTACCCCTGACCAGCGCGGAGCGCCGGAAAATTTTGAGATTTTGACTTTTTAAAGTCCACCAAAACGTATCTTTTCGATTATGAATTCCCCAAATTTTTTTCCACAATAAGAACCATACCCAAAATTTTTTTCCTTTTTTCCAAATTTTTTTCTTCAAAGGACCCCATTTGAGGGAAAAAACGGTGATTGGCACAAATGTTCGTGCACAAAAAAGCACTGATGGGCGGGGGAAAAGTCGAATTTTTTAGGATCTATAGTATGTTCTCATCTGAAAATAGCAACAATTATGATTTGTTAAACATGCTTACAAAAAATTTTTTTTTAATTTTTTCACGTTTCCGGATTTTTCCCTCAACACACATCATATGGCGGAACTAGGACGGTGGCACAGAAATTTCCAATATGAATATCAATAACAAGGTTCCAAATCTACAGTAACGGGTTCAGGTCCGATATTTGTTGAAGTGTCTTTAATTTTCTTGATTTTTTGCGCGGAGTGCCAACCGAAATATTACTCATGGTAAACGCAATTCTTGCGGAAAGTCGTTGGTGCCAACGGTATCGTTAACGGATATTTTGTTTATTCGGCACATCATGAATTTAGAAGCCATCAATACATACGATGGGAAATACGACGTTAAGATGGCGTCTCAACAGAAGCTGTTTCCTCCAAAAGACAGTAAATTTTTTTCTGTTTGTAATGAAAATTGATTTAAAAAAACAAATTAATTGCTATCGTCGACTATGATCTTCTTTGGAGCCGAATTCCGGGTTTCTTCGAATGATTGTGTCACGTGCCACTCAATTCCCCAAGGCAACATGATTCCGATCATGCCAATATTTTGTTTTTCTTCATGATTTGCTTATTACTCATTCATGTTTTCGTTTATTTGATTTTTACACATGCATTTTGTGTTCGTTTTTATATTTTCATGCATTTCTATGTTTCGTTTTGTTATATTTTTATTTCTTTATGAACGCGGGCTACAGTAGGCCCTTTAGCTAAAAACTTCCGCCAGTCGTGCTCCACGAGCACATGGCTATTTTTGGTGCATTCCATGCACCTCTTATCATCAAAAATTAGCGTCGTTTTTGTTACGCAAAAACGACTAGCTAAGAAGTTTAGCTAAAGACGTTCATATGCTTAGCATAGGCACTGCAGTCGGCCTCAGTGCTAAACACATGTGAACAAAAAAAATGTCTATGTGCTCATAGGCATCTTCTGCATCGCCTCTAGCTGCAGAAGTTAGCTTGGACGCCAAGAAACTCCGCCCAAGCTGCAGCTGTAGCCAAACGTCCTTAAAAGGACATGTTTTTCTAGTTTTTCGCTCATTCTTGGGTTCACCAAGCTTCCATCCGGTTGTAACTCCGCGTCCGCCGCCTTTCTTTAAATTTGCATATTTTATTATACACCTGTGCATCCGCCGCCTTATTCTCAAATAAATTTGCATAAATTTATACCCGGTTACTGCGTCCGCCGCTTACCCGTCTACAGTACCCGCTGCCCATCAGTGCCAGGTGTCCGACCGCCCCGGTTCGCAGAGAAACGTTGGAGAATCGCCTCCCGATAGCCGAAACTCGTCGCTAGGACTCGTGTGGATTGCATCCCCCGCTCCAGTGCCAGAAGACCGAAAGTATCCTGGGACTTGCCGCCCGTTTCGTCGAATTGCTTGAGAAACAGGACTAGGTGAGTCTTCTCAGGGGATTATTGTTATTTGTGGGGTATTTGTTGGGGAACCCTTCTTAAGCCGGTTTCCCAGGTCTTCCACAGATATGTAGGGCCTCCACCTCTCAGGTTCGGGCTAAAAAGGGGCTGTCTGGTTCATAACCGGGTCCCACAAATTAGGTCATTTTACGGGTGACCCTGTCCCCACTCTCACTGAGCAGGACTCGGGGATTGTCGCACCTAGCCTGGCAGCGTTGTCCATTACACTACAGCAAGACCCCAAGGACAACACCAGAGAACCAGCTATAGACCTCTCTATAGCCACCATTCGCCAGGTTAGGCCCCAACGCCAACCAGGGAAGCCTGGGGAAAATGCCAGTATCCATCAGGAGTCACAGCCTATTACTCACTGTAATAGGATCAATCTGATATGGTTCACCATCAATGTGACGTCTAAAACATGGTATTACCTGATGAGATACCCAAACCTCCCCAGCTCTCCCAATTAAACATGTCATACACGTGACATGGCGTAAAATGTGACAATTGATAAGGTATCAATTCTTGAGCTTTGGTGCATTGGAGTTTGTTATAATCCGTCTTATCAACCCAAATCGCTGAACAAAGTTTGTTCGAGAAGTCGCTCTTCTCATTATTTCTGGTTAATTTTCATATGCAAATTTCTCGTATTGTGTCAATTCGTCATTCATGAAAAAATTAGTTTTGTGCTCAATCGAAGAATAGATTTATGATACATATATTATAGTTTTCTGCAATCAGTTGCATGCGTACCTGAATGGAAACTCTATAGTCTGTTTTTCTTAAAATGCTTCTAAATAACGAAAGTGGAAAGCAAGTAGTATTTCAGATTTTCACGCTTTGCTGATAAACAATACATCAGATTGGCCTGGAAATTTGTGAACATAATGACCTAACCTTAGGGATTTTTTCGAGCAAAAAATTTTACAGTAAGAGCTCTTTGTAAACGATTTTGATGATAGTATTGATTTGTGTGACTTTTCTATTTAGAAGCATTTTATAAAAAACAGACTATAGTTCCTCAGTCTTTTAGAATCTGGCGTAAAAAAATATATCAATTGAGTTAGTGGCCGGAGTGTCAAAATCTTCTGAAGTGCGTTAGCCCATTCAATTAAAATGATAGATGCAGAGAAAACCGTAGGTTCAATTTGATACACAATTTTCACTCAGTGGAAAACTTTGTACTATAGAAAAAAGATAAATATCTTCATGAGAATCGACGGGGTCAAAGTATTTAAAAAACATCATGTATCCACTTTCGATTTGAAAGGGTTGCATCGATAACTGGATGCTACTCGAAAAATTTTAACCTCTAAAACAGATTATTGGAGCAGATTTTTAGATTTTCTCCGTTTGCCGTTCACTGACGAAAATTTTTTCTCATGGATTAAGGGTAATTTATGCTTACCTTTTTCGGCGCAATGGTACGGAAGGCAATCGACATAACTTTACCGAACGAGAGGAAAATTTTCGTTCCGTTCGGTTCGGTTGGAGGACCATCGATCATTTTTAGGAAATTGCACTTATATTTTCTGATCAAAAGTTGATTTTTGGACTGTTGGTGATCGGTTCCGTTCCGTTCCGCCAAAAAAGGCTAGTATAAATTACCCTTTACAGTAATAAGCTTACTACTTTGTTCTGTGTTTAACGTACTTTCGTGGAATCGGTGCATCGATCATTTTAAAATGAACGGAGTATATCATTTTGTTTCAAAGCTGAAGAGTTTGTCAAAGGAGTATGTCAACCTCACTATGAAGGTAATTGAGAGAGTGTTGAGTCCTTTCCTTTTCATTATAGGAACATTTTCGGAAGCGTGAACGACCCGTAATAGTTTTAATTGTCACAATTTTTCTAAGGCTCGGCCAAGGTAAAAAATAAGGTAAAAAATTAATCATACCTCAAAAACGTAATTTGTACAGTTTTTTGCACTGAAAAACATGTCGGTGTTCGTTTGATCTAAAAATCAAAGCTCACATTGTAACATCAGTCCAAAAGTTCAATTTTTTTTGTAACTTTCGAAATTTTAGATCACAATCATTGAAGGCCTACAAGTAATCAGTTACGCAATTTCGATCAATAATATTTTGTCAGTCTGTAGTCTATTTTTCTTGAAATGCTTGTGTATTAAAGAGTGGAAATTTTTTGTCATTTCCAAATTTGTGAGTCTGCACAACTGACCTTCACAATCTTTTTGAGTAAAAGATCATGCAGTAAAAGCGTTCTGTAAACGAGTTTGAGAGTTGCACATATTCCTGTCATTTTTCAGTTAAAAAAACAGACTATATGTAACAATGGTTAGTGTACATGCATGGCACGTATAGTTAAACATAGCATCAAAATTATGGTTTACACTACACTTTGAATTCCAATTTCCAGCAGTTATCAATGACCCAAATTCACACATTTTTGTATCCCATAGAGTCAAATAATATGAGTCATTAATGGACCTCCACTATGTTGTGGCCCGACCCCTGGGCTACATACCTACAAAGTTTTATCAAAATTAAAGAACCCTTGCGTATGCCAAGTGAAACAAGTGGAAGCCACTTTTGAATCAAATTATGACATTTTTTGTTTAAAATTGCACTCATTCCCTCAGAACTGTAATCTAAGTCAAGCTTTTATGCTTTTTAGGCCGATATCTTGACTATATACCCATAAGATTTGGTCATAATATCCTTATCCCTTACATAGGACATTTTTCAAAGTAAAAGATATTTTTGATATTGTTGAAAAAACTTCAGGTGCAAATCTGTGTTCCATTTAGTCGAAATATCATTTATTCAAATTGAACTTTTTCTCACTATCTTGACTTCACCAATGAACTTAATGAAGTCTACTTAGCTTTAAGCCATTGTACTGTGCTTCATATACTCCGCTATTGTGCTGCTTTAAGGGTTAGATGGGGTTTGTGGTTGGCAGAAGTTACATTTCTGTAGCAGAAATCACACAATCGGACAATTTCTACAGTCAGAGTAAATCCAAATGGTAGAAAAAAATCATTTGCGGTTGGAAGCTGACTCTATCCATATTACTGTAGGTACAGAAATTTTTCTGGAATTTAAACAGTTTGACGTTTGCAAGGATTACTGTAGCCTTGGATAGGAACTCGGAATTGAAGAGGAATATGGGATTAGGATGGAATATCTCATAGACAACCTCTATTCTCTTTTTTGAACCTCAGAGTCAATAAATCAATTATAAATATTATTTTATTGGCAGGTACATTGACCGAAACACAATGGCAAAGCAGACAGAATATTTACAAGTTGAAATGACATGGAAAGATAAACAAAACAGCAAAAATTAACACAATCCAAAAGCAAGGAACAACACAGCAATATACAGATTGAGCCAAAAAAAAGGCAACTGGTGCTGACTTTTATAACTATCGAATCGATGAAGTTTTTTTAATGCGGATTGCTGCATTAGAATTCCTGTTTGTCTCTGTTACAAAAGCCAAAATTTATGCCCCTAGCACTTTGGTTACTGTACAAACAGAAATTTAGTAAAAGTAGTCATTTTTCAAAAAGTAAGTTGTGATATCAAAGTGGAATTTGTCCTATTGTGAAAAGAGTTTTGTAAAGCTGTTTACACACAATAATACTATAAAAATCACCCGGATATGTAATTTACATGTAATTTAAATTCATTAACTTCTTGTTTCAATAAGGGCAAAATTTCGCCAAAATGAAGAGCTTTTGTTTTGAAATTAGGAAAAAGCAAAATCAAAGCAAAATCGATTCTGTCATTGACCAGATCGAAAAACGATTAAAATTAATGGTGAAACACAAAGTAGGACACACTAAAATCGCTTTCTTTTAGTTTCCAGCTGTTATATGGTTCTTCTGGATTTATTTTACTTTTTCTGTTGTAAAACATGTTGATTTTTGTCAATTTTGGTCAATTTTTCGGGATTTATTTGCAAAAAAATCGACGTTTAGTATTTTTGATTCTAGTCAGTCAATATTTGAGCAATCTGACTGAAACTTTGCGGTTTTTATGCCAGACGTTTTATCTATCGACGACAGGAACCGCATATATATTAGAAAGCACGGCAGTGATATGTTTGTCCTTGGTGCATCGCACCCTTTTGAGTTTGAGATTGTTTTTGTAGCGAACCAAGAGACATCTGAAGATGAAATTTGGGGAACATATGTAAGTCGATCTCCTCTATCCAGCAGTGGAAAGTATAGCACGATCGGGATACTGTAGCGTATACTGTAGTGTAAAATGTGGCCTTAAAAATGGTCGGACTTTACCCACCTTCTTAACGGCTATAAGAACGGATTAGCGATTTTTGGACTTTGGTGTTCAATGTGTAAGGACCTAAATGCAAAAAGCCTTTTGTGATTTTTGGAAAAAATCATTCCTCGTTGTAATATGGTGTAAAGATAATTTTTTGATGATCATATGAATATCTCAGGCTAGAATAAGGCCAGGAACATAATTCTTTTTTTGTTGGCTGAAGAATAAAAAACTCAAATACACATGCTTTAACAGAATTATGATGGTGTAAAGTGACTTTACACCTGCCAAAAAACAGACAAAAAATTTTTTTCAGGTTCAGTTCCCGAAACCGATTCCAACCGGAAATTTCTTAAAAAGTTTTTCATCTTTAGAAAAAAGTAACCGGAAGTGAAAAATTTGCATGAACTTAATTTACATTAAAGAAGAATTGACGGTAGATTGGTCGTGTAGCGTGTTATATATTTATCGCAGGACTTGGTTATGGTTCCTGTAATTAAAAAATATGTTAGGTGATAGTTAAAAGTTTTTTGTGCATGATACTTGAAGTTTGTTGATCTGATGCAGGGCATATCAAGTTGATCCGGAAGTAAAAAATTAGCAGATCAATAATTGTTTTTGATGAAATTCGACGCAGAGCAGTTACTGAGTACTGTTTTCAGTGTGATCTGCTGTCTGAAAATTTTTGATCTAGATCAGATCAAGTTGATCAGGAAGTATAAAAATCAGTAGATTAACAGTTGTTTTTGATGAAATTCGATACAGAGCAGTTGCTGGATATTGTTTTCAGTGTGATCTGATGTCCGAAAATTTTTCATCTGTATCAGATAAAGTTGATCAGGAAGTATAAACGTTAGCAGATCAATGGTTGTTTTTAATGAAATCCGATGCAGAGCAGTTGCTGGTTCTTGTTTTCAGTGTGATCTGATGCTTTCAAATTTTTGATCTAGATCAAATCGAGTTGATCACGGAGTATGAACATTAGCAGATGAACGGTTGTTTCTGTTGAAATTCGATGTGGAGCAGTTGCTGTGTGGTTTTAAGTGTTTTTTGATGTCAGCAATTTTTTCATCTGGATCAGATGAAGTTGATCTAGAAGTAAAAATTTAGTAGATCAACAGTTATTTTTGATGAAATTCGATGCAGAATTCCTGCTAGGTATGGTGTTTAGTGTGATATTATGTCCAAAAATTTTTGATCCAGATCAGATCCAGTTGATCAGGAAGCATGAAAATTAGAAGATCAACGGCTGTTTTCAATGAAAATCGATGAGAATCAGTTGCCTGATGATGTTTTAAGCATGGTCTGATGCCAAAGAATTTTTGAGTCGAATTAGATCAATTTGATCTGGTAGTAGATCAAGAGGCGTTTTTCATGGAAATCGATGAGAATCAGTTGCATGATGCTGTTTTAAGCATGATCTGATGTTTAAAAATTTGTCATCAGTGTCAGATCAGCTTGATTCAGAAGTAAACAAAATAGTACATGAATGGGCGTTTTTCATGAAAATTCATGAGGAACACGTGAGCTCATGTCAGAAATGTAATTTTTTAAATGAAAAAAAGTAAAATGTAAGATTTTCGTGGCAGAACCATGATAGTCAAGTTCAATGAAAAGCACGACATGTTGCTATACGTTAATAGTTGTAACACCAGCTCATCATCGATTTTTTAACAAAGTAAACGATTGATGGCATGATTCTTCGACTACTTAAAAATCAGACACCAGGAAGAAGTACCAGGGACTAGCAAACTAAACTAAATATGTTTGATGTGAGGCTTTCTTAAAATTTGATATTAGAATCTTTTTAAAACACAGACAGACGCTTAAAAGGCAGAGACAAGGTTTCGTTCATTCCACAAAAAATTTCCTTTTAAAAAAACATAAATGCGCCCCTGAAATCTTTAAACAATAATTGGATACTACAACAATTTAAAATAATTACAATTTTCATCATTTAAATAATTACTTAGATCTTAAGAGTAACGTTGGTCTGGTTTTTCGTTGTTTTGTTTGTATTCAATGTTTGGTTGTTGTGTTTCGTCAATTTCGAGAGCAGAACAAGAAGTCAGCCAAGATTATACTAACTTCTCCTGTTGACATTGAATAGTAAACAAGATGACCTTGTCCCAATTTCGCTCATGTTACTAGGTCTATTGGGACAGCCAAAGTCGATGAGAGAAACAGAAAGTGATGAAAGATTATGAATATGATGAAAAAAATCAAAATAAAGAACAACAAAAAATTAATTCCAGCTACAGTAAATCTTTTGCATTATCAACATTAAAAGTGAATGGTTTAACTTGCGCATCAAGATGACTGAAATAAAAAAATGTCTACGAGACAAAGTCGGTGACACTATCATGCATTAAAGTCAGTAAGCCACAAATTTCCAGTTGCATACTTTTATATAAAGCATGCCATTTACTTTTGTTTGGCGTAACTGGAAAATATGGCTGCTTCCGTAAATGCATTCGTCAAATGTCAATACCTTGATCTCGTGGACTGTACTGGTGGGGTGGTTGACATTCTCATGTGTAGTCCGCCATTGTTTTGTCAATCTACAGTATGCAGTTCTTTTCGTTTTCTTCAAATTACGCTGAAAGTTCAAGTATTTTTTGAAATGTTTGGGGCGCATACATGTTTCTCTTAAAAGGAAATTTTTTGTGGAATAAATGAAACCTTGTCTCTGCTTTTAAGTGCATGTCTTGGATTGACTTTTTGTGAAACATTACTTGTATCTGCCTTTTAAGCATCTGTCCAGTGTTTTAAAAAGATTATCATATCTAATTTTAAGAAAGCCTCATATCAAGCATATTTGGTTTAGTTTGCCAGATATATATATATATATATATATATATATACAGGCCCGTAACTAGGAATTTTTTTCAGGGGGGGGGAATCACCAAAATGTTTTGACTTACTCAAAATTTGGCGAATGGAGGTCGCGCAGCGACCAACCAGTAAACTGAGGGGTTCAGGGTGGCGCGCTTAAGCGCCCCCTGGTGAGGTCTGGGGCGAAGCCCCAGAAAAAAATCAATTTTTAGCACTGTTAGTGCTCGAAAAATTTCTTAAAACGCTATATTTAAAATACATAATTGAGAAAACTCAAGATCAAAATTTATTGGCACTAAACAACTAATGAAATCTATTCAAAATTAATGAAGTGCTATTCTTCATTTTCTGAATTCAAAATTATAATTCATTGTGCATCGAAATTTATTGTTTGAATTGAACTAACCTGCTGATGATGCTACTAAAAGGTCTGCTGGCGTCGACGATTCTGTAGAAGCGGTAGTTGACGCTAGTGTTACAACTGGATTAATATTTAAATAAATTTTAACTCATTAGAACGATGATACAATTTTATTCTAACTAACCTGTTGATTCTGAAGGTTTTTGAGAATCATTCACAGCACTAGATTCACGTGAAGAAGCTGAATTTGATGCTACACATTGACGTTTTTTGTTTAAATTTGAAGGTATAAAATAGCTAGTGATACCCTTCATATTGTATTAGATTCAAAAGTTGAAACAATCCCAACAAAATTTTCATAAACTTCAACCCCCACTATTCATCCAAGGCAAATTATGAAATACGTACAGCAAGAAAAAGCATAATATTATGTAGGAAACAGCCAAATGAAAGTCAATCAATATTCAACAAGTGCATTACACTGTTAGACATGCAAATTTTATTATAAAATATAATATTTGTACCTTTAACCCTTCATTTTTATGATTCAATAAAGGAATAGAAAAAAATTCACAGGTGCCAAGAGTAGTCACTTGTTCACATACATGCGCTCGATCAGATTCGCTGAAAATTTTTTTCGGATCTCATTTCAGGGGGGGGGGAATTCCCCCCATTCCCCCCCCCTAGTTACGGGCCTGTATATATATATATAACAGGTGTCCCAAAAGTTACTTCTGGACTTTATTTTGAAATTGCTATTCAACAATCCAATGTACATCTGTCTGCACTATTGCAGTGTGTAACTACAGTATTTGAAGGAATAATGCAAATGTAGCATATCACCTGCTTCATTGCTCTAGGCTGCCATCTAGACTTATACACTGCCATAGTCGATGATGGACTGAACGACATACTTTGCTGCATAATTATGGTTCCAAATCATGTAAAGCTTCTGAAATATACCGTCATAGTTGATCGAGGATCCCAGGTTGTCCAACCATATACTTTATCTTTAACAAAGCCCCAGAGGAAAAAATCAGGAGGGGTAAAGTCACAAGAGTGTGGTGGCCATTCAACTGCACTGCCCCTACCTAATCAATGATTGAGAAACTTTTCATTGAGGCAGCGCCAAACGGGTTCAGAGTAATGAGCCGGGGCACCATCATGCATGAACTTAAGAGCCTGGGCTTCCCACCTGTTTGATAAGTCTGGCCAAAATTGTTTGTTGAGCATGGCCAAATAAGTTTCTTTGTTGATGGCGGCCTCAAAAAAATATGGGCCAATAATGCCTTGGGACCAAATTGCAGCCCAAACGCATACTGAAGAAAAATGTAACTGGAGTTCCAATGGTTGCTTTGGATTCTCTGCAGCCCAATAGATACAGTTATGCCTGTTAATGTGGGCGTCCAAGTGAAATGTGGATTCGTCCAACCATAAAATGGAATCTTCTAACTCTGGTTGGTCATCAAGTTTTTGAAGCCAAGTTTTGCAAAACTATAGCTGCCTATCGTAATCATCTTTTAATAAGCCATGAATGGGGGTAGGATGAAAGGCCTTAATATGATGTTCCTTAAAAATCCCTTGAATTTAAGTCCAGGTGTTTTCGGATTGGTTTGAAGCTCGTCTAAGTGAAGTGGTAGGGTTATCCATGAACTCAGTTAAAATGGTATCTACATTTTCTTCTGAACGAGCGCTTCGAGGTCGTCCACTACGAGGCAAGTCAGCTACACTACCTGTCTCATCAAAACGGTCGCTTAAATTAAGAATAGCATGGGTGGTCGGTAGTTTGGAGAATGATTGTGGACACCAATCCCGGACGACTTGTTCTGCATTTTTCGAAATTGAGTATAATCGTACACATTTCACTTTATCTCCTAAATTCAACCGCTGGGCTGACATGTAATTATATTAAAACTTTAAGTCAATTAGTTACCTGGAAAACGATATAAATATTGAGTCATAATAATTACGTTGAACAAAGTTATCAACATTCAAAAGTCAGAAGTAACTTTTGGGACACCCGGTATACATTATATAAACTTACATAAAAACGAACACAGAAAGTAAAATTGGAATTTCACAATAATATTCTTCTTCTTTTAGGTTGGGCTGTCGATATTGGTCACATTAAGGACAAAAATCATATGGGTGTGGGATGAAGTCAATTAAGAAGGAATTCAAAAAAGAAAAAAATAAGTTTTTATAATTTTTTATCAAAATATGATTAATTCATTCTTATGTCTTTTCAAAGAAATAAAAGTTAAAGAAATTCAAAAGATCATAAAATAAATATTGTGTTTATAATAAAAATGATGAAAGGTACAGTAGGATCCGCTATAGCAAAAGAAATTGACTAAAAACTCATGGATTAGTGTAGGAAGAGTATATGCAGGTTGATGAAGTGCGCTGTATGTTAATTTTTTGGTATTTTACACTGCTACTACAAGGAAAGCAGCGCATGGCTTTTTACTTATCACGAGATGGAAGCCGCTGACACACGCCCATTGTTTTAAAGACTAAGGTGCAAATGGAACACAAGAAACTACACCAAAGCTAAAAAGAGAAAAATTGTATTCCAAATGTGATCATTGACTGCACATATAGCCAAAATCACATATTTCTGATCGTTGTTCACCACAAGCTCTTAGTGATCCAATCCAGCCAAAGTTGAATTTCCTGTCACGAGTGTACAAATCATAATCTTGACATAAAATGAGACAATGTTGAACGATGCCAAAGAAGCTGTGAATCAATTCTAATTTGCAAATCCAATTGATAAAGTTGAAACCGAATATTTAACTGATAGCATCAACATGAGCTTATATCAATGAATCAAGATATTGCACAGAAAGCCATCATTGACAACCTCCAGAAGAATCAGGTTTATCTTCAGTTTGATTGGACAATAAAATATTTGTCTTCCAGTGGATGAGAAGACCTATCAAGCTGGTTTGATAAGTGTGGTTTGCCATGTCATATCGTGTTTGCCCTTGTGATAAAAAGTTGACTGCTACACCACTGCACATTTGTCCATGTTTTCAATTCACTTGCACAAGACAGTAATGCAATTGCTGGAATACAGACTAACACATTGACAAAAATAAAGGCAGTCCAACACATGATCAACGCAGCTTTTGTGTGATCTGAAATTCTGGATGTTTTCATGGCTCCCTAACCTTGCTTGTGGTACTAAGAATATCACAGAAAACAACTGTCAAGAACTGGGACTTCTCTGACCCCCGATTTGGTAAAGGCCTGTGTGACCCACTAAAAAAGAAGCAAGTTTGACTGTTCATAGTTGAAAATAATCGATGCACAACTGTTGGAGAATTCATCAGGTTTGCTAAGATACATGGAAAGGTCAAGAAAACGTCATTGATCACTGAAAATCCTCAAAATCCTTTACAAAAAAATGGACCTTGAAGCGGTTGGTGTCAGGAGCTACTTCAATTTCCAGTTCACATCTACCGAAATCAGGGCAACTAAAGCTTACGAGGTTGGTACTGGAAGCATATTCAAGATGAAAATATTGAAGTTCAAACAGTCAACAGAGCTTGAAATTCATCATGTGGTTAATGAAGGCATGCCAGAGGCTGCACATCTTCAAACATCAAAGTTCTGAGTTGCTATTGATCCAAAAAACATAATCTACAGCATTGAAAAAAAGGCTTTGCTAGTTTGATGGGTATATAGTCAAGAGGTCGGCCTGCAACACATGAAAGTTTTACTTAGATTATTACAATTTTGAGCGAATGAGTGTAATTTTGAACAGAAAATTTCATAATTTGATTCAAAAATGGCTTTCATGAGCATTTTTGAATCAAATTATGAAATTATGAAAAATAAAAAATTATGAAAAAAGTGATCAATGTGTCTGGCCATAACGTGGTGGAGTTTGATCAATGATACTCATTATTTGACTTTTTGGAATCCCAAAAATTTGCGAATTTGGATTATCGATAACTGCTGAAAATTCGAATTTAAAGTGTAGTGTAAACCATAATTTTGATGCTACATATAGCTAATGTGCCATGCATATGCACTAAACATTGTTACATACACTGAAAAAATATTATTGATCGAAATTAAATACCTGATTACTTGGAGGCATCCAATGATTATGGACTAAAATTCAGAAAATTGCAAAAAAATTCGAACTTTGGATTAATGCTACAATGCGAATTTTCAAACGATTACTCGCACGTTGTTTAGCGCAAAAACTGTGCAAAGTATATTTTTTGAGGTATGATTAATTTTTTTCTTACAACACAAGCTTCGGTCGATTCTTACAGAAATTGTATCTTAAAGCGTCTTGGTCATTTTCTGCTATAAAACTAAGATTTGTCATCTTCCTTAACTCAGCTGCTTGTGATTTCACTTTGGATCTATTCTGAAATCTTTATGAGGATAGTCTGACTGGCTGCAATAGCAGGAAGAATTTTCACTTTTCCTGGCTGAAAAACTCTGAAAATTCACAGTTTTTCGTGGATATTGCAGCTTAAGATTTTATTTTCTAAAAATGAGAAAGTCCGAAGACCATGTGCAGAAATATTAAAATGGGCAATTTTAGTGTTTTCACACTTTTTCAATCGGAAAACCAGTTGCCTCTTTGCACTGACCAATCATAACCTCTCTTGAAGGGTTCGCCATAATCGAATGATCGATAATATTTTGACGATCGATCGGGCGTTATCATTGCTTGGTTACTGTGAAAATTCGGACCGATAGTCATACAATTATTGATCTTACGATGAACTACCCTAGGCAATCGAATTTCCGGATATTTATCCGAACGGTTTTGATTTTCGAACGACGAATTTCGTTCTGGATCTTCCACTTTTCGAATCATTTTCGAGTAAGTTGGAGAAACGAGATTTGAATATTGATTTTCAATCGATTTGTAGCTAATCGGTTGATCAGCATTGAGTATTTCCGTCTCCGTGATCTTCGTTCGATTGCTATTGTTCTTATTATTCACGGTAACTTTTTCGTGAAGAATGACTCGCGGAGAATGGAAAATAATTTTACGGAATTCGACAGCAAATGTAATGAAAAATAAAATGACCGTGATCGAGAAACCCCATTCGCTAAATGCGCTGACCAAATACCAGTTGTAAGCCTGAAAATTGAATTTTCGACAGTAAAGGCGAAGTATGTTGGGTGCAGACCCAACTTACTTTTGAATTTGAACCCAGCCTTTCAGAAAAAATGTGATCCAAATCTTATGGAACTCTGTTGTTGAAAGTATAAAATTTTTACATGAGACATGATCTCTCTTTGATGTTCCCTGTTGCGAATAAGTTGTGATGGATTTCATCAATTTCACTTGTTTCGATGGTATATTAACGGATATATTACAGTAAAATAACCAAAACAAGAACAAATGAAGAAATAAATTTATAGCTTTTCGACTTCAGTCATCTACCCTGATTATCCAGGAATGAAATCGCAAGTTCGGTTCCAAATTAATTTTCAAAAATCTTTTATCTCTTTTATTGCTGCCTAGCTGCAAATGAAAATGAAACCTGATGAAAGCCAAATGAAGTCAAATCAAAGTTGTGATATGCAAATTTTTTATTTCAGCGGTAGCTCTCACCATTGCATAGTACGCGGTGACCCAAATGAAGATTTTGATAATTGCCGAAATTAGATAAAAAAACAGGCATGCATAACGTTTTTTTCGAAAAATCTTATAATCGTACATAATTTTTGTGGGAAACCAATACTCCCATCGGATTTTCTACCTACCTTTGTTACACCCTCCGTAAAAAACAATGGCGCCCTCTTACAGCCCTGACCTCAGAAATCGACTTCCAAAGGACACCATATTGATAAATATACTGAGGCTGAGCAGAGCTGCGTTACGAAATTTTTCATTCTCTTTCAAGATGGCATCTTGATTTTTCATGATACTTTTCGTTTTTTGATACTTGATTTTTTTCATGAGAATCTTGAAAAAATTGCGAAGTAAAAAAAGATGGGTATCGAAAAACTCTTTTCTCTTGATTTTTTCAATCTCGCCTAAAAATAATGTTGGGCATCGCATTCGAAGGGTGTCCCAGACAATTCTGTGTAAAACATTGGTTGAACTATAATGGGGTAAATGCGGCACTGGTTGAAAATCATAAGAGATTTCAACAGGCGGCTGGACAACGAGGTCGCAGCCAAACTTTTATTCAAAGATATGGAAGGCGTGTTGACTGTTCGATAAATTTTTCCTGTATGATACAGACTTCTGAGTGATCATTCTTTTCAATCAATGCAAAGTTTTCAAAATTGAGTTCCCGACCTTTAGTAAGGCTGCGCTTGCCAAAAACAAAATTAATAGAGTATAGTGCTTGAAAAGAAAATTTTGAGATATAACACCGACGTGAAACGACTTTTGATTCGACATTCTTGATAGAAATCGGTCAATTTAGGCCCGAAATACAGGCCATCACAGTATTCTCAGCGTTTCTTAGTCAACTTACAGAAGCCAACTAGCCAGGGTTATTTGTTACGAAAACTAGTAGCGGTTAAAGTTGGCAACGGGTTTATCATGAGGAACGTTATAGTGATTAACCACGGCCATGTTATAAGAGACGTCGTTTAGTGCCAAATCATCGGCAAAAAGTCAGTTCCACTTTATAAAATATCTTACTTCGGCAGTTTCGTTTGATTTACGGTGAACGAACGGCAACGGAGTTCCTCTAGTCAATTTTTCCGCAGTCATATTGTGGGAGAACACTGAAAAGAAATTGAAGACTAATCTACCATGTATACGCACATTGAATAAGATATGCCAATTTCTACTTAATCTACTCATTTGATATGAAAAATATGAAAAAATCATTTCAATGACATCAAAAATATCAAAATTTTAACGGATCTTTCTATAAAGTTGTACTTATATCTATCTCTGTGATATCAAGTTTAATGACCCTCCTGAACTTAGCTTTACCATAAAAGAGCCAGTATCAGTTTTAGATATTGATTTATAACCGACAGCTTGACTTCACTTTTCATTTGTCATAAAAACAGCTTACTCAATCCGAAAAATAACGCGCTCATCACAGTAAGTATGAACCGTAAATGAGCGACACAAATAGTGACGATGAATCTATCAACGACGTAGGAAAGGATAGTTTGACCAAAACCGTAAATCAGTCCGAATAAAAAAGCCATCAAGGCACCGATGTAATGAACAACTTGCACATTTTCTTCCTGGAATTGATATCATTATTGCATTTTGTTCAGGAGACGAAAGTGTACATAGGATCATAGAAACATGGCAAATGTCTAAATTTTTTCACAAATGATCAATTTTGGAAAACATATCAAAGCATCTCTTCGCTACTATGTGAAATTTTTCATAAGCATGAATAATAATAAAATGATTAATTCGAATTTGAACTTATATTCACAGACAGCAAAAAGAGAAATGATCATTTCATCAACAGTTTCTACAATGGATATGCGAGAAATAAGTAGTGATGGAAGTCGTTGGAACAGACAAGCAAAAATGCAACTCTCCTCAAAATAGCTGTAGCCTTATATGTATCAAGGTGACATTTTATTCCAACGGCAAGGCAACATCCACTTTCTTTCGTAGAAGAAACGGCAAAGTAACATAAATTTTCGTGAGACCATGTCAAACATTTCGAAAAAATGGAATTCAGTTTCAAAATGCAACATTTTAATTTACTTGAAAATTTGCGACCAAACTTATACCCAAGCAGGCCAAGTATCCAATGCAAGCCATAGCGTAATTCAGGCGTTTTGTCCATTTTTGACGAGCATCTCGAAAAGTCACTTGAACTTCTTCCAACTGTCTTTGTCGTAAATATACGGTTATACATCCTGCAAAAATCGCAATATGACTTAATTTGCATAAAATTTACGATGAATTGTACCGATCAATGAGCCGATGTTCAGTAGCTGAGCAAATATGCAGCTTTCGGGTGGTAGAGCACCAGTGTCGCTGATATACGGGAAAATGCTGGCCACGTGACCATTATAAACTGCTACGAAATATCTGCGAAATAATTTACGAGATGCCATGAAAAACGTGTTTATAAGGTTTTTTGTAAGTTTCCCGATGAAGAATCAATTTTTTACTCCTTTAATTAAACTTGAAGATCTTCCCTTATATTCGACAGACTCAATACTTGTTATCGTCGGAAAAGTTTCTGACAGTGCGTTTATGCCTGTTTATGGGAAAAAGGTATGCTGCCGTTATACTCCATTCATTATGAAACTATATCGACGCAGCGGTCGCAGTTTCAGCAAACGCGGCGTTACAAGAGATCAGGAAATCAATCTCAATAATCTTGAAATAGTTGTAAATAGTGATCATCAAGGAGTCTGCATCATTAATGGAAAATTTATTGATCAGAGTCAACGAGCCTTCCATAATTTTCAATGAAGGTTTGGCTGCGACCTCGTTGCATCGATCATTTCAAAATGAATGGAGTATAGTAATCAATAAAAAAACATTTTCGTCAGTGAGCGGTAAACAGAACAGTTGAAAATTTCCTTCAATCATTTGATTAGGTGGTTACAGTTTCTCGATGAGCTCTCCATGTATCGAACCCGACTAAGTTGTGTCCAGCTCAATTGTGAATTAAGCACGATGTTTTTCAATCTTTTGGCTTTCCCCATTCTCACTAGGGAATTTTGGATTTCCCTACCGTATAAAGTTTGCATTTATCATTTTTAATTAAATAGGCTCTAGTTATGAATTGAGTTGCTTCTGATGAGTTTCGATTAACTGTGAAAATATTGAGGACAAATCATCCGTAATCAACAAGATTGTCAAAAAGGTCCCAGTAAGTAAGAAATTTGAGGCTCAAGGTCGAGTATAGATAATCGGCTCACTCTGACACTGAATGAAAAGACTGACGAAAAAATGACCAGCCGACGGTCAAAAATTCCTGAAATAAATTTTGATGCTCAGGGTCGAGTATTGATAATGGCTGGTTTTCACAGTCGTGCTATTTAATTTTTCAATTTAATTATCAAATTCAGTCAAATTAATTAATATCAAATAGAATTTAATCATATGATAGTAGTATTTTTCGCTATTGAAAAATTGAAAATGGGATTTGGATGTAGTTACACAATTTAGAATTCATTGTTCACAAAGACTTCCCTAGTTTTGGCAAACTTACGTTATAATGAAAGTGATAGGAATAATAATCAATAAAATCGGCACTATCCACGCACATTTGGAGCCCATTATTTGCAGATTTGGGCCCAAATAAAACGTGTTATCAGCATTGTGTGTTATTTGATATAATTTTGCTTTTTGTTGACATTTGTTACCAACATGGCGAAATACGATACTACGTTTAAATGTGGGAGAAATAGTCAATAGAGTTTTATTCAGATTAAAAAATACCAATTACAAGATTTAGAAACATACAACACATTGAAAGTATTATGAAAAGCGAAAAAAACGATTAAACAAGCACGATATTTCCAGTGACAAACTATCCGAAGATGCTAGTGTCAAAGACCCATTTACATAGAGTACATTGATGTGCCGACTATCTTTATGGTGTGCTCAGTCTCGATTTTACAACCCCCATTTCGGAAACTTTGCCGCTCATCGACTCTCCATTGTAAATTTTTTTTCAGTCAACTTGCATAAATAAGGTTTTTATATGGTTTAAGGAGTTGTAAGTTTTGGGTACCTGGGATTAGTTAAAAACGACGTGTCAATGAAACGCGAAAGATCATCGAAACTTCGGCTTCGTTATGTCATTGTTTCTCAAAGTCAGATTAAAGTCGACTTGTAACAACAAAACCCCACAATTCGCGATCCCTGACTTTTTATCTTATTGCAATATTGGTCATTTGAACTGCCACAGTCGGCGTCAGTTTGACAAGGACCGGTCGAATAATTTCCGTCAGGGCACGTTTGATCTAAAAAATCAAATTTAGAACAAAGCACACCCATTTTACTGTTTAAAAATGAATGTATGACGCTATTTTTAGTGTGTCTTAGACACATTAAAAGCTTTGAACGTCTGTACCTGACTGTGCAAATTGATAATCGCAGCATACACCAACGTCCGATAAATACGGACTACAATACTGGTAATAAGGACATTGATTCACCACTTTCAGTGGACCCCTGTATTTTTGATTGGTCAAGGCACAAAATACGATGTTTGTAATGCTGGGTGCGACGACGCTCCAATTGTCAAACTTAAACAATGTAATATACTCATGAGTAGTAATCCCACTCGAGGAAGACATTCATGCATGAAAATTCTCGCGAAAATATCAGTGTCCACATTATCAATAATAATTCCATGATTAATTTTGCTGCTGAATTTTTCTTCACCACTTTGACGCGTGGACGTGTAACTTTTAACAAATTAGGCGTGCTTTACTCAATTCTATGAAAGGCCGCTCAGCAAGGGCGTTTGAACCACTGAATTAATGTATAACTACACTTTAAAAAATATTCGATAAAACCCTACAATAGCCTTGCAGCTCCGATGTCAGGAGATCGACGGAGTTGGTCAGACGCCTTCTCGGAGCTAAAAGGGTCAATACTTCCTCATCAAGCATTGGAAGTATACACTGCACAGAACACTCCAACGATAATTGTTCATTGGATCAGCAGAGATGTTCAGGATTTTCTGGTTCATGTGTGCATTTTTCCTTGTTGTGGAAAAGCTCACGAGCACTATTACCACATTGGACGAATCTCCTTGGAACTGGTTGCACGACGGATTTGCAGCACAAATATACGCGTTATCCAGCGGCACATAAGGGCACAAGCAGACACAGACCCTGTTCATGCCACATTTTGCGTTTTGCGGGCACCGCCAAGGTTCGTTTCGGCACGGCTGACCCAATTTAAGGGCGGCGACGCACGACCCACCGTATTCTACTTGATTGTATTGGCAGTCGGCTCTGCACGCCTTGTCTTGTGTGTCAGGCTGAGTCGACGCAACATATCCTTTAGGACACGAACAGATGCCTAAAATTGAAACTGACATAATATGAAAGCCCCATAAGCAGATGGCAGAGAAAGTTTCTCATTTCAGTATCATCAATGCTTAATTTTTAGCTCAATTCGGAATACTCAACTTGTTCAGTGTTTTGAAAAATTGAGCAAATAGAACATGGAAGCAGAACTCAGCCTGAAGCTAAAATTTTTCAATATCTCAATCTCATGCGCCGCAAAAATTGCTCTAGTCTTTTCCTTACATGCTTGCAAATAACAACGGCGAAAATCAAGTGCTATTTTGCATTTTCATGATTTTCTGCTGAAGTGTATGTCGTATAAGACTGGAAATTTGTGATCATGCTCAACTAAGTTTAACAATTTTTTGAGTGAAAATAATTTCGATGAAAGTGCTGATTTCTGTCGTTTTTCAAATGATTTTATAAAAAACAAACTGCAATTCTGCGACTCTCTGATGAATATGAGTTTCTCAAATCATACAGACGAAAGTTTCCTAGAGATCAGAGTTCTGAACAATATTTATGTTTTTGAGTTGCCGATTATGATTCGTCATTTCCGAGAAATTAAAGCCCCAATAGCACCCTCGTCTTGCAACAACGCGTCTCGTAAAACTATCCTGGAAGCAGCTTTTTTGATTAACAGGCTGAGATAGTACAGTACCTGATTTTTAATTCAAAAGATAAACAATTTGCAAATTTATTAGTTTTTGCGGATTCAATGGAAGCAGGATTCAACTCAAATTGATATATCTTCGAAGTCATACTTGTTTTCTCCATGGTTAATCTATTTTCCCACCATTCTATCCTATACTATGAAGCATTCGGTTTTGTTCTGCCGTACTGTCGTTCCTACAAAAACTTTTAGCACTTGAAGAATCTGTCAAACACTGAACTATTTCTAGGCACCACTTGTTCAAGCTTGTGCTTATCCCGAAAAATTTCACTCCAAACTTTGGATATATTTTAAACTATCATGTGTCTGTGCGATTTTGCAGTCTGCATCACATTTTCAGGATGAACCATACCCCGATTGCACACTGATTGAGAATCCACGCATTGTTCGTTGATTTGACAGCTTTCGTCCAAATGAGCCTTAACGTAACATCGACCATTAACTTGCATCATTTTGACCGAAGAACATGCCCTGGGACAACAAACGCCCGTAACGCGACCGCCCAAATCGACAGGGAAGCAAAAATGGGTTTCGGACGGGCACGTGTTCGCTGCGGCGGTCGTTGTGAACGTCGAAATTGGTGCGTGATCGCACGACGCACCCACCAACGGTTGACCTATCGGACAATTCAATCGTAGCATCGGACAACAATAGCCAGACGTCTGATTGGTCGGTGGCCAGTCCGTTGGCAAGCAGAAGTATCCCGAAGTGCAGTTGTCCCGGAAGGTGTGGTAGGGCTGGTGAAAAGGCGTAGGCCGAACTAGGGAATAGTCCGCATTGAAAGGTTCAACGACGACTTTGCAGCCGACCCAGATGTTGCCTCTAGTTAAGACTGCACCAGTTGGACAGTGAATAGCTGAATGAAAGTTACTGTAACTATTCAACAAAAATGATACACAGCATACCTGCGCACGGTCAGTCGGCCTGAGATTTGTAAACTGAGATTTGTCAGGGTAGTAAACTTTTTTTTCTAAGAAAACCCAAGCAAAGAAAGCTGAAACGGCCAAAATCCTTTGAAAGTAAGTGGGTTTCTGTCAAAGAAAGTGCAAGTAGAGCAGCTTCTGGGTTAAAAAGACTGGTAGCAACTCACATATGGTTCAAAAACCTAGCAGTAAATGCTTATCTGCCCAAAATCCATGGATACTAAATGAGCATCAGCCAAGTCTAGTAAGGGTTATACCGCTACAATACCCCCCAATGTAGAGGTATGATAACCAATATTTACACGGATGTAAAGCCATTATAAGCACCCAACATTTGAACAGAGTCGTGATTACGAATTTGGACATCTGTTTTTCGAATCACGGAATGCAGTTGTAATTCGTCTTCCTGATTCGATATGCTTCAGGTATCTCAAAACGAAATTCAAAAAATCTCGGTATCCTTCTGTTATATTTCAAGTACTCATAGCCTGTGTCAGAGCAACTAACATTATTTCGTTGGATCAGTTGATAGAAGCTGAGATCTGAATCGGTACTATCCTAATAATTGCCTTGAATTGAAATCTGTTCCTGAAGTCTACCTAGCTAGAACGTTTTCAGGTATTGAGGGATATATAACCACAAAGATTTGAATCCCTTTAAACAGAATATATGTAAATCGGAAGTTCTGACCAATTGGAATTAGAAAGAATAGTTCATCGAATGTCATTCTGGTCAAAATCGGGCTGATTTAGCTGCTCCATGAACGTACCCGTAATTTTGTTCGAAAAAACAGTTGAAAAGAAGGCAGGAGTAAATTTTGACAATGGAAAACTGATGCGAGCGTTATATCAGGTTAGATCAGGATAGAACGCGGATCAAATGACTGTAGCCTGTTTCTTCTGAAAGATTTCATTGGCCTGCAAATCGAGAACCGTCGCATACTCTTCGCATTTTCTACTGAGCTATGGATCATTAAAGAAGTATAAATTGGCACGGAACACACTCTAATCTCAGCTCATTAAAGATAGGCTTAAATTTTCATATTTATTCGAAAACGGTACTGTTACCTTAAATAATAAGGACCGCGTTCTAGTTAAATAAATCTGTACATTCAGTTGAACTTCAGATCAAGTTTAGAGTTGATTTATCGCTGAGATTCATGAACAAGGGTTCAACTTTTCTTCACAAAGTAGAATTCGAACTGAATATTGCACGCATTTCTCATATGGCTTACACTGAGCTCGGCAACCGGTTCCCTGTCTCGTGAACGCACTCTGGCACTGACAAACGCCGTCACTGCAGGTCGAGTATGGCACTTGACACTGCATCGAACTTTGGCATTTTCCTCCCAGACTGGCCACTATACAGTTAAAAAGATTCGAAATCGCACTGAATCGAATATCAAAAACACATTTACTTGCTTTGCAGTTGCCATCGATTGATACCTCTGTGGAACGACATACTAAAAATTAAGCAGAAAATAAGTATATTTGCAATCCATTTGGTCATTTTTTCACTTTGAAGGCACGTTGCTGTGTATGGATCGTATTTCTGATTGGATTTGCATTCTGAAAGATACATGTTTCTACAACAGAAATGCAGAAAAACTCACAAAACATTTTTACTCATCGTGCAAACATTTTTTTGATCCAAAAAATACGGTGCCAAGCATTGACACGTAGATGTTCCTTCTAGCCGATATCCAAGTCCATCGTATCCATCTGTTTGCGACGATTTACAAACCAAGGGCTTTTGACAGGAGTCATAGCACACTTCGCCGAGGCCCAAAGCTACTGACATAACAGAATTTTTTTTCAAGTTACGAAATAAAAATCAGCTGACTTCCTCACCTGCAGTGCATACTCTAGAACCGTTCTGACTATTGGCCAGAATAGTCGGTTGGTATCCATCTTTACACACACATATCTGATTCTGGCAAGTCATTGTGTCCGGGTATCCATAGCATTCGGAAGCGAAGCGACACTTTTCGTTTAAGAATTTGATGGCATCTGAGAAACGTATCAATATATGAAGTCAGTTTTTGTTGAAATTATTTCAAATGATAAATCGGTACTTTATATTTTTCAAGATGCCATCTTGATTTTTTTCAAGACGATATCTTGATTTTTTTTCAAGATGACATATTGATTTTTCAAGATGCTATTTTGATTTTTTTAATGCGATGCACTTGAAAAGAAAGTCGAACATCGAAAAACTCTTACATCTAGTTTTTTTGCGATGTACCTTGAAATGTTTGCGAAGCGTCCTGAAATTTTTGAAATGCATGTTGAAAAAATGTTGCGCAATATGTTCGAAGACAACGATTTTTTCAAGTGGTAAAAATTTTTTTCAAATAGTAAAAATTTTTTTCAATTGGTAAGGATTTTTTCAAGTGGCCCTTCTCGTATTGCGTAGCATGATGACCGTTCCGCCAAATCAAAATCCAGTATTGCGTATTTAAAGGACGCCATTAGGTTACTGTTTTGATTTTTATAAGACAATGCCATAAAGCTATAAGACGGTCTTTTCCGACAGTTAACAACTTCATCCTGATAAGGTAAACTTAACCAGTGATAGCAAAAGTTATCCTGGGATTGATACCCTACCTCTATGTAACACATCATTGCGAAAGCTGAGATGAATTTTACCCCCGATTGCATTCGTTCCATACCGTTTAAGTCGCTGAGAAACCTGACCCGGGGGTCGATCGCAATACGGCCAGTTCAACTCTAGCATTCAAAGCCGAACGTCAGGCGGTTGAAATAGAAGGATACTTCCAGTTGCAACAAAAAGTGATATTCTTTTAAACCGGAGCTCGGTTTTAACGCAATGGAAAAGTTGAACTGTGAATATTTCTTTTTTATGTTAAGAATTTTTGCGGGTACACCTGTACCCATTTTCTTATAGCCGGAAAGACTTTACAGGACTATACTGACACAAGTGCCCACCTTATATGAGAGGTGCCCTTTTGGTGGTTTTGCTGCCTAATGGAGGTCATATTCCACAGACTAGCTTCTGTTTGACATGCAGGACTTGTTTGGCTATCTACCTCATAAATGAATAGGCCCAGCTCCTCATTCGTCACAGCTTATCGGCAGAATACAACTGAACCGAGTAGATCCCGGCAAGCAGCGTTCAAACCTTACATCCAGAATCGGACCTGGTTCTCGAAACCAGTAGTTGGAGACGATAACCACTAGACCAAGACGGCCCTAAAGTGTGAGCAGTTGGCAAAAGTTCAAGTTTCTGTAGGCTTTCTATACATGTCCACGACCGATTCTCTTAAAAATTTGTTACCGTAAGACTTATACACGTTTTTTATGTTGCTTCGAAGTTCCCCAGCAGGCGGTTCTACCAAAAAGACTTATGCTTTAGCTGAGCTGCAACTTAAGATGTAGCGTAACTCTACATGTTATACTATTGTCGTTAAGGTGTTAGCTTAGCTGCAGCTTGATGCATACACACAAAACATATCGGGAAAGATGAACTGTAGCTGAGCTGTAGCTTAACTTCGTATGTTATAACATTGCAGTTAAGGTGCAGCTCAGCTGTAGATTAACTTTTTCGATTTGTTTTGTGTGTATGAGTTGAGCTGTAGCCGAGATCACCATAATGGCAATAGTATAAGATACAGATTTAAGCTACAGCTTAAACTGGATATCGGCTGGAGTGTAAGTCTTTCTGAAGAAACCGGCTCCTGGTTTAGATATTACAATCGACCACCAGGTGAATTTTGGCACATTTGTGAAACCGGTTTATTTTACTGCATTCGATAATCTATATTACCGCTATGGCGATACGGACAATTCGCCCCCAGTAATTCGCCCCCAGCAATTCGTCCCCCACAATTCGCCCCTGGTAATTCGCCCCCACTGCAGTTCGCCCCCGGACAATTCGCCCTCAACACAATTCGCCCCTGAGCATTTCGCCCCCCACAATTCGCCCCCAGTAACTGGCCCCCAATTCACTCTTTTTTAATTTAAAAAATTCAGATTTAAAAATAACTCCACTAGGTTGTTAGCAGTTATATAATAGCATTTCTACACATCCATGCACAAAACCTAGAGATTTTTCCCAGCCGAAATAGCATGTTTATTTATGACTTCTGCATGCAGAGTGCAAGTATTATGTGCAAGAAGAAAATGATTTGTACAGCAATGTTCCAAATAAAGGTCCACAAATAATTTTTTTTTCTTTGAATATAAGATTTTTTTACTGGTGCGGTTAGTGCTAAGTCACTATAAGCACTTTTTACTCGTACTACAGGCAAATGAGCAGTAGTTCCCTGAAAATAAAGTAACCAGTTGTTTTTTCCATTTGAAACAAAATGTGTGGCTTCAAGTTTAAAACGAAGGCTTGCAGCTGAAGTTTAACTAGCTAAAAATGATCAATTTCGACTAAAAATGCGTGAAAAATCTCAACATCAGTTTACAAATTCATATTTTTCAAGTTTGTAATGATGGTGTCCTAATCCCCAGAAACCAGGCCAAATTTTAGTCTGATGGCGTGAATACCCGAGAAAATTTAGGCAGAATTTTAACGTGCAACACGGATATCATAAGCAGAATTGCGAGTCATTAATGTTTTTCGATCTGGATTTGTTTGTTTATGTTTTTTGTTCCTTTTTTCGTTTAATTTTCTTTCTTGTATTCCTCTTTTTTGTCTTTCATCTTTCTTGTATAGTTCCTTCTATATTTTTTTGATTACTTTTTACTCATTCTCCTTTTCTTATTTTTTCCTTTATATTTTTCTTCTGTTTTTTTTTATTTTTATTCTTTTTTGTTTTTGGTACACCGCAAAGTTGTCACAAAAAAGATAGTGAAGAACACAATAGTCACACATAGAATAATTGCGATACTTTGTCATAATTTTAATTGCTCTCCATAGATCCCGATATAAAGTTACAAGAAATGAAGTTGGAAAAAGAAAATATGTATGCAACCAGAAAAGAAAAGAAAATAGACTATGTAAAAAAGACTAAAAGGGAAAACAGAGATGACAGGGCGAAGTGAAAAATCATCTTTTCATCTCCTTTATGTTTCACATAAGATATGGTTACCTAATAGTGGAAATGTCTGGAGATAAATTACATAACATATCATGGAGTTGCTTTTAAATTTAAAACCTAGGTAAGTATAGTACCAGGGGCAAATTACTGGGGGCGAATTACTCAGGAGCGAATTGTGTTGGGGGCGAATTGTCCGGGGGCGAACTGCAGTGAAGCAAATTACCAGGGGCGAATTGTGGGGGACGAATTGCTGGGGGCAAATTACTGGCGGCGAATTGTCCTAGAACCACCGCTATGCACGCTGCTCCCATATTCCTTTGGGCACGTTCACAGAACTGAAATTTGCTGAATAGACAAGAATTTTGGTGAAAAAAAGAATTGCTTCCATGTTAGCAAACAAATCCTACAAAGTTTTCATACTGTAAATCCCCAAACATCACAAAAATGTTCAACTTTACACAAATTTTGACTTTTATGTTTGAAAACTAAACCAGATCAGGTATTCTGACATGATGTTTGTACTGCCTGTAAGAAGTCTTTGGCTCTTCTTAACCGAATCTGTGTCAAGCTATAAAACGGCTCCACATAGTTTCTCCACATAAAATATTGAAAAACATTTTAGAACAGCTGATCTTCGTTAAATTCACGAATAATTAAGTTTCGCAATGCCGTAACAAAGCATGAAAACAGACAATTAATGCAGTCAACGTTCACATTTTCACATTAGCTCTCAGTTCATCAGTTGAAGATCTTTCAAATACTAGCAAGGCTTGGGGCCCGTTGCATAAAGCACTAAGAGATACAAGTTTGTCTTAAAAATTTCACAAACTGCAAGGTAAATATGTAACTCTGCAACTTGTAGCTGTAAGTGACATCCAGTTGCAGACAAAGCCTCTAAACTACGAATAAAAAAAGGCTATATTGAAGGCTTTTTCTTTGTCATTCAACGTCATTTAAATAAATGCACACAAACTACCACAACCCAAACCACTGCAACCAAAAAACGGAAAATTTAAGTTTCACCAGCAACACATTCGTTTATGAGAATTTTTACTGGCATATGTCCCATGCGAAATAATTTGTACAAGCTCGTACATTTTCACTTGCAGCTTATGGAGTTTTCATCTACAACCTGTACAAACTTGTGCTACAATTTGCCGGTCTTGTATGCTTCCCTTGTAGCATGAAGAAACTTTCATCTACAACCTGTAGTAACTCCTGGCTAAAAGCTGTCGACTTGTATACTTACCTGGTAGCTTGTATGTTTTAAGACCTCTAACTTGTAGGTCTACAAGTCTTTTATGCAACGGACTCGTGATAAAGACTTGTTATACCATTGCCTTGTTCACGGTGAATGAGTAAATATCATCAAACTGAGTCAGGAAAGTGTTGCAGACGATCAGGATTGTCTCTTCATGAAAATATTGGAAAATTATGAAATTACTTCGAGGTAAAATCATTAAAATTTTGAACGCAAAGTTTACAGATCTTTTAACAAAAATCTGCTAAAGCTCAGAAGCACGACAAAAATTGTGTATGAAATAGGTAGCTAACGATGTCTTCCGCTTGCAGACTAAAGATTACGAAAACTCATGTGCTGCTAGCAGGTCGCTGAACTTGGAGTTGGACTTGGAGTATCACTGCATGCTCTGAGACTTGCAACGTCTATTATGAAAAAAATCACCGATTGGAAAATTTCAGATATGAAACATTATGAAAAATGTCATAACGGTAACAAAATCAAGGAACAAAATTCACCCAGCTACAGTACTCCAAAATAGTTAATTTTTGCATTTTTTGACGTTTTTCAGTTCATATTCAGACTTGCAATATATCAGCCTGGGAATGACGTACTTTTAAGAATGATTTATACTTGCTTTTTCTGACGGAACGGGACGGAAAGGAATGCAATCGACGGAACGTAACCGAACGAAAGGGAAATTTTTGTTCCGTTCGGTTCAGTTGGAGGTTACCGTCGGTATTTTCCGCAAAATTACAGTTATCTTTTCTGAACGAAAGGGGATTTTCAGACTGAACGTTTCAAGCGTTGATGATCCGTTCCGCTCCGTCGGAAAAGGCAAGTATAAAAGACCCTTTAGCGTTGAGCATTCATTAAATGCAGGCATTTACACTTTTCATTAAATTTTAAAATGCCAAAAACGGGCTGGTAAAATAAGTGAGAGTATCTCTCACCTACGATGCCGCAGATATCAATTCAATGTATTAATAGCTTATTTTGGCTAGCATGGTTTTGCAGAAGCTTCAATCAGATTTGCATTTCTGGAGTTGTATTTGTTTGCACCAAGTTCATGCCAAAAGATATTAAAATCGTCTGCTGATGACAATGGAGATGGTTCGACTAGAACTTCAATTGGAGAGATGCGTTTCAAAACACTAGTAAAGTTAAATTCACCTAATTGCAATGATTTTTGAACAGGGTATCCCAAATGATACATTGTGTTTTCTGTTCAATATGCTGAAAGCAATCGATGCAATTTAATTAATTAAAAGGCAATATTCAAGTCAATGAGCTCGTAGAATAGCACTGATCAAGTTTCAGCAGTTGATAAAGAGTTATTTCAAATGACAATAGAACATCTTGAGTCTTTTCGAGAAAAAATAAAAAATTTAACTTCTGAATTTGAAATAGATCCGCATCAAATGGGGTGTCTCTTATTGTAACCCACTTGCTTCGCAGATTAAGTCAAAATATCCGGGTCGCAGAATCATCAATCTGTAACCGAAAAGACAAGTTCTATAGTCTGTTTTTTATAAAATGCTCCCGATTAATTAATTTGGAAAGCACGCTCTATTTTACATCTTCAGCATTTTCTACCAAGCCGAACGTCACATGGAGCTTAAATTTGGTGACGATCCTCAACAAACACTTGGAAATTTTTTGAGTAAAAAAATGTACAGTAAACGCTTCATGTGCAGGATTTTCAAGACACCTAATATTTGTGTCATTTTTCATTTTAGTCGCATTTCATAAAAAACAGACAATAGGTTCATTCGATACATACTGTTCAGCAGCCAATGCTCAATGTAACGCATCTTGATAGATTACTCAAGTTTGCATAGAACGGTCTTCTCCATGAAAAAATAGATCCTGCGATGTGAATTTCCACACATGAGCCATTTATTTTTTTCCGCATGAAAAAAATCTGAAACTTCAGGAAAAAGGTTTTGTAGGTTGAGAATTGAAAATTAAATTTTTTGAATGTGTTGAGTTTTTTGTAAACTTAACCCATCTAGTAGTAAAAAACAAGATATGAGTATTTTCGCCAGTAACGGGAAGACATCTTAAGATTTTCACCGCATTCTATTCTTTTGAGGCTCATCAATAGGTCAACAGTCATTTTTTTGGAAAAACCTGCGTCTTCATCATTTTTAACCGTCTGAATTTCGACATTTTAAAATTTCATAGAACGTGCAAAATGCAAAAGAGGGTACATATTTTTATATCACGTTATATAGTCTGCTTTTTATAAAATGCTTCCAAATAGAAAAGTGACAAAAATTAGTACTGTCGCCAAAATCGCTTACATGAAGCTCTTACTGTAAAATTTTTCACTCGATAAATCGTTAAAGTTTATGGTCTACTTTTTATAAAATGCTTTCAAATAGAAAAGTGACACAAATCAGCACTGTCGTCAAAATCGTTTACACAGCGCTCTTACTGCAAAATTTTTCACTTGAAAAATTGTTAAAAGTTAGGTCAGTATGTTTAAAAACTTCAAGTTCTATATGGTTTATTGTTTATCAGCAAATCGTCGAAATCTGAAATAATACTTGCTTTCCAGTTTCATTATTCAGAAGTATTTTCAGAAAAACAAACTACAGGTCAGTATGCTCATTAATTCACAGTCCTGTATTATTCATCAGCGAATCGTGAAAATCTGAAATACTACTTGCTTCCTGCTTTAATGACCCAGAAAAATTTCAGTAAATACTTTGGACTGAAAAAATCAAAAAATGCGAAAATTTACATCTTTGAAGTACTATAGTTATGCAAGTTTTGTTTTTATGCGGGATGATTGTTATAATGATATTCAGCTTATAAAATTTTTTATAATGTCTCATCCTTGAAATTTTTCAGCTTTTTTTCATAACAGAGATTGCAATTCTCAGAAGATACAATTATGGAATGGTGCACAAACTCCAAGTTCTGCGGCCCCCACGCAGTAACTAAATTTCAGTAATTTTTAGTTTACAGGCAGCAGAAGACATCGTAAGCTATCGCCTCCATACGGAATTTTTTGGTGCTTCTGAGCTTCGATGTTGTACAGTGGTTTTTGTGGAAAAATCAGCAAATTTTGCGTTTAAAATATCATGTTTCAAGTACTGGCTGCATTCTCAGCACACATTCTACACAGATTGTTTTCACAGTATATTGTAGCCCATGCCTTTTTCCTAATGCTGTATACCGAACAATGCTTGACGTATATGAACCTGCAGAAGTTGAAGGAAATGTATGTCGAAAATCAAAAAATAAGAAATTTTCAATTTTTGCCTTATGTAGCCATGCAAATTTTGAATTTCAGATGAAATGAGTATCATTTTCGTTCCTAACGCATCAATTTATCCCATATATATGATTTTCAGAGGAGGTTGACTTTTTACCTATCACTAATTTTCTCAGAAATTGTGTCTTAAGAACTTGAAATATCTGGATCATAATAGAAATTTAGTTGGAACATTTATGCTTACACTTGAAGTTATAAACGGAACTAACCTGATTCGCATGTTGCAGGCGGAACGAAATTCTGCGTTTCAACTCCAATCAAATGGATGATTAGTAAAAACTCGAAATGTAACATTGCGGCTTTTACGGTTCAAAAATCGATAGATAATGTTCCTTAGGTTATGAAACTTGATATTTATAACCAATTTGCATACAAAACTATTGCAATACGCTTTACGTGCTTATAACAACGAGAATAAGTTTTTTGCGAAATATTTATCGTAAAAGACAAAATTAAACAATTTTTTTCTTTTTTTCTACAGATTTACCAGGGATTTTCATTTGACGAAGTTCTTACTGTAGTTTAGTACTATTCGTTTAATACAAAACTGATGACGTGACTCTGCTTAGTTTACTCTAGTCTCCTTTCAAGAATTAAAAAGTTGGATATCCTCGCTGCTTGTTTGCTTATTCAAAATCACGGCGTTTGTTTATTTCAGCGGAAAAAAGCGAAAGAGAACAAAAATTTAATCGCAGAAATAAATAAAGCACGATGTACAAAAATCGCTGACTACAGATTTAAAGAGATTTTCACAGTTTAGAAGAGGCGGGAGAACAGAATATTAAAACTTGATCATAGATCTTCAGGTATGGTATCATGATCATACATGCACAGCATAGAAATTCTGCAGGGGGTCAGCTAGGACAGGGTGTCGGATGGAAATTTTCTTTCTTTATAATGACAATGAAAAGATAGGTCTTCTAACATCCAATCGGCATCTTCTTCAATCTATATTAGTCAGATATGTGAAACTATTTGCTTGGTCAGCACCATTTATAGTTTTAATGTTACTTCTTTGGAATCAAGTATGGTTCGTTTAGAGAAATCGTTAAACTACAGCATCATCCTCATTGTTATGTCGACCTTATCTGCCCTCTTGCTCATTTTCCTTTATCATCTTCTCGATTACTGCTGGGGGTCAGTCGAAATCTGCTGGCGTTCAATATCCCCCAAACCCCTGTATGCATGTAAGATCATGAGCAAAGTGGTTCTTCAATTAACAGCATCAGATGGCAAAACAATATGCTTTTAGTTTAGTTATCATCTGCAAACTTTGAAAATTTTCTTATAGATTCTAATACACAAATTTTTTTCTCTTATACACCTTCCTTGAAAAGAGATTCGTAGAATCACAGTGGAAAATCTCATCGACACGATATAAAGAAACGCTTGGAAAAACCTCACCGGAAAGCATAAAGGACCAACTTGATCTCTACTCAAAAACTACTTTGAAGAAATCAAAATTAAAATTCTTTAGATTACAATATTCGATCATCATTCTAGAATAGCAAAATTTTCACAGTCAACTTTTTAAGTTCGAAGAGGTGTGTGAGGAATCTACGCGCGAGAAAATTCAATCTTCAAAATTCTTGACCTCGTGGGCAATTTAACGTATCAAAATATCTCCTGATTTCGGCCTGATACGTGAATCATAGAGTTTCTCGACGTTGAGCATGGACAATCAGTTATTGGGAAATACATTATCAAGTTTGTCCAACGAAATATCAACAAAACAGAATATTAAGTCGATGCGTCCGGAATGTCAACAAGGTGTATTTTAATTTGAAATCGATATATCGGGCGTCTTACACATTGGGCCTCGCGACTCGCTTCTGCCCATTCTGGCGTTTGCCGCCTTGGACGCCACGTACTCCAAATTGGACGAAGGACTAGCGCCGCCGTAGCGGCGTTTCTTGCGGCCGAACGCCGCTCCGGACAAAATCCTGCTGAAGGCCAACCTATACTGCCGGTTGTAGGCGGCGTAGATCAACGGATTCAAGGCGCTGTTGACGTAGCCCAACCAGAAAAAAAGTGTGAACATGGCGCCGGGCACGCAGTCCTTGGTTTGGGGGCCGCCCTGCTGGCCGCAAAACGCTTGCAAAGTGTAGACGATCGAGAATCCAAACCAGCAGCATACGAAGCACAAAGTGACAAGTCCAACGGTTTTGACCGCTTTGATTTCGTTGTGCAGTCGGCGGTAGTAGCGCGCCCGATTGTCCTTGGCTCTGGAGAAAGAGCCGGTGACGGTGACGCCGGTGGCGACGGCCTGGTCGTCGACCAAAGCCGTCGGACTGGTCAAAAAATTTTGGCCTCGGAATTTCTTGTCCGGTGAACTGGCGCGGGAGCCGGCGTTGCCCACTCCGACTTCCGCGGCTTGAAAATTCGTCTTCACCAAACTGTCTTTCAATGAAATACCCGACTGACGAGGAGTGGGCGCAGGACCGTTGATGGCCAAACATCTCGCTCCCGTTCCACCGCCGCTGGACATGGTAGTGGACAAGGAACAAGTACTTCGAGTGTCGTCCGCGGCACCGAAACTTGCCGTCAACGCGGAATTCCGTTTACTGGGCGTGTATTTGCCGCGGTGGATGCGTAAACCGCAGTCGTGGTCCGCACTGACCGGACTAGAGATGAAATCTGCCAAAAAATATCAGAGCTACAGTAAACTCTGTTTCTTTGCACTGTTCAGAAGATCGAGTAAAGATTATTGCAGCAAATCAATTCATACTCCATTCATTTAGAAACGAGCCTCGTAATAAAAAAAAATTAAAATAAATCCGTAGGAGGTCATGAACTATGGCATTTTCTTTTTTTCAGCTTCAAGTCCAGAGGCGAAGTCAAGATTTTGGTTAGGACGAGGCACATATTAAAAACGGTTACGGAACAAATTACGTTCACTCATCATTGGAATCAAAGATTTTTTGCAATTTTGAGGTATATGTCAAATCATATTCTGAAGTGGTCTGAAGGCTGGTGCCCTTATGGGGTTTAGGTTTGGGGAATGGGCAATTTTGAAATTCAGATAAACTAAAATTACACATAGCACCGGCGCGAAGGCCGTAAAATTTCTATATTTCTTCATTTTTGACTGCTTAAAATTGCATTTCCCAGCATATAAATCTAGACTTTGTGGTTATCCTTGGCTAACCACTATTGTAGTCCTAACTTTCGAGCGGAAGTGAACTTTAGGCATCGAAATTTAAGACAATATTACCGTAAAAACTAAGAGAGACAGCAGAAAATTGATAAAAGTACAAAATTTCGAAGCCTATAGTCTGTTTTTTATAAAATGCTTCTAAATTGAAAAATGACAAAAATCAGTACTATCGTCAAAATCGTTCACACAAAGCTTTTGCAGTAAAATTTCTTGCTCAAAAAATTGCTAACGTTGGTTGAGTAAGCTCACAAATTTGCAGTTCGTTGTGACATATGGTTCAGCGGAAAATCGTATAAACAAGGAATAGTACTTGCTTTCCACTTTTATTATTTAGAAGCATTCCGGGAAAAACAGATTATATGTGACTCGATTCAATCCTGAAGTTCAATCATTTCCAATCGTTTATCAGCAAAATAAATTTTCAAGTCATCGAAGCAAAAAAAGCAGAAAATATGACAAAATGATTTTAAGTTACTATTTTAGACTCCTCTCCCTTTGGCCAAAATAATTGGCTTGAATAAAGTCGAAGCAATTTGTTGAATTGAAAAAAGTTGAAAAGTTGAATTTTCAAAGTCGGTTTCACAATCGTTGGAATGCTAAAGTCACCTTGCATTTTTTTCTTGGAATCGGCCTAAATTTAAGTCGACTTTAAATAAGTCGACTCTCGGTCAAAAGTTGAACTTTCTTGGAACCGGCTGCAGAATTCTGATGCATTTTTAAGAGAATCCAAGATATTTCAGATGTACAAACTAGTTTTTCAAAAACTGCACATTTTTCATGAAATTTCATGAAACACTAATAAGTCGTAAATTTTCACAGCAAACAAAGTGTGATTACGCGAAAAAGGAAACCTTTCGTCATTATTTTCATTTGAACCATAAAATTTTCTTGAAGAAACTTTCTGAATCTCAGATACCTACATTTTTCGTCCTTGATAATCTTCCAACGCACGTATGTAAGGTGTTAATTTTCTCATTTATGAAGTTTTACTTAATCTCAAAAAGCCCTTATAACCTTAAAATGGAGGTAAGTGTTGGAATATGCGTTTGCTTTTGAATAATTTTTTTGGTATAATTTTTGTATAATAAAAATTTACTTGGATATCATTTTATGAAACACAAAACCTAATTACAGAAAACTTTCTTTGCAGAAGTGACCTCTTGACAGAGATGAACCGCCGTTTCTAAATGAATGACTACCGGGCGAAAAAGTTTCTGGGGTTCACTGTATGAGTATGTGACGGAAATCACTTTCACCAACTTGTAGATCTAAATGTGTTCTATGTTACGTACTCCTGGCATATTCAAATTTCTTCAAAAACTGAAAGTCACAATCGCAAAAAAGTCATCCGCCCCGACTGTCACGTTTTCAAGGTTCTGATGATTCTTCAAACTGTAACAATCTTTAGAAAGGGGTAAAAACGGACTCTATGGCAAGCCAATTTTTATGTTTCAAACTTACGCTAATGATAAGTTAGGATAATACAAGGCTATATTTGGGAGAAAATTTCAAAACTGGCCGATTCCTCGTTAGAAGATTATGGTAGACGTTAAATGAGGATGATGGATCAAACTTTATATGAGGATCAAGAGCCATTATGAGTTCAAAATAAATGAATTGATCAAAATTCATTGCAGTACGCATATGGAGTAGTGGTGTAAAGCCTCAAACCTGCAGCCCCGAATACCATTGCCTAAACTTTTGAAAGTGGACAAAAGGGTCATTTACTCCTGAAAAATGACAAGAAATTGCCAAAAAATCGGTTTTTTTTCGAAAATCGGTCTTCTTGAAGGAGATTTTTACCTTTTCCTTAAATTTTCCTTGGATTTTCCACTGAGAAAATTTTGGCCGTGCATCTCTAAGATCAGGCGATTTGCTTTTTATCTGATATCGTCACGGATTTGACGTGATGTCGCCTTTGCATGGTGGAGCCTCTTGCATACCTCAAATCTCAGTTCCCTTACTCGATGCAGAAGACGCCCTGGGTGTCGCCGTGGCCAGTCTATTAAGGCCACTGTCCATGGAGCTTTTAAAGGCTGCGTTTCCTTTGACCAAAGTGGTAATCGGTTTGCCTGATTTCACACTGACGAAAAATCGGCTAATTTTCACCGTCTGATATTTCCTATTCTTGCCGTTTTTCTTCTCCTGTCGGCGTTGAACCTGCAGTTGCAGAGATGTCAGAGGGCCGCTGCTTGTATTCTCTACCGTCATGTAACCTTTTTCCATGGTGTGGGCCGTCGACCGGACGGTCAAATAAATGCGGTAGTATAAATAGATGATGACGATCAACGGGAAATGGAATGAACCGATGGACGAATAAATTATGTAGGCCGGACTATTGTCCATCGGAGTGCAAGTACAATTGACCAATTGTTGGTCGAAAGCTGTGGGCCAATTGCTGATCATGGGCGGTAGACTGATCAAAAATGATACGAGCCAAACGCTCATTATGATTAATAAAATTCGGCCTCGTGTGATTAAGTTTCTGAGAAAAAACAGGCTAGAGATCATGTTATTAACCTTTCAGAATTGAAATTGGAATCAGATGAGTGACACAATTCAATTGCCTTAGAATCGCGATCAGAAGATTACCAGAGAAATTGATAGATTTTCAGAGGATAAAATTTAAAAAAAACAAATACAGATCCGATCGGAGAATCGTCAAATATCGGAATAGGAATCGAAGTTTTAGATCATTATGGTATAAAAAATAACATGTACTGATGGAACTAATCAAATAAACACGGCCCTGATCAGATATGATAGAATCAAAAACTAATTGTGATTGGCAAGATTCGACTATAAGTGATAAAAATTTTTGAGAAAAGATTAAAGATTATGTAACTGTTCGAAAAATAAGTACTATATTGATAGTCTGAATCGAAATCCATTTATTAATATACGTTGACGGCAAGTGATTGAATCACTGCAGATCACTGACCATAGTCTGTTTTTCTTGAATTGTTTGTGAATAAGAGTGGAAAGGAAGATATTTTTATATTTTTATTATTTTCCGTTTAACCATCATTTCACATAGTACTGGAAATTTTTGAGCTTATTCAATTAATCCTGATCATTTCTTGGTAAAAAAATTCTACCCTAAAAACATTGGGGGTGGAACTTAATTTTTTCATATTTCAATTTACAAGCATTTTGTGCAAAAACAGACACAATACAAACACGGTTCGAAAATCAAGATCATGATCATGATAAAAAATATTGAATTATTTTATAAAATGCTTGTAAACTTAAAAATTGACCAAGATTCGTACTGTTGTAAAAATCGTTTGTACAGAGCGTCTTACTTAAAAATTGCATGTAGTCCTAATTTTTTGAAATATGACAATACTCGCTTTCCACTTTTAAAAATCTGAAGTATTTCGAATTTCATAAAAACAGTAAAAGGCTCACAAAAGATTGATATCAGTTAAATAAAAACTAATTTGAGAAACTTATGGTTAGTCAGATAGCAAGCGATCGAATTTCTGAGTAAAAATTTGAAGATTCAAATCATGAAAATTTTCTACGGTGATACAATTTCTGAGTATAAAATCGATGATAAAAGATAAATTCAGAACCGTTTTGAGAGCACTAATTTAAATGAAACAACCGATATGATTTTACAGGAAGTCATCAAAGTTAACATAAAATTAAAGTCAGTAAAATATAAAATATAAAAAATAAATGTCTAAAATTGAAATTTAAATCAAAGCTATAGTTGGACCATGAGTTATCAGATTTTAAACAAAAAAACGGATGGCTGAAGATCACCAAATTGACGAACAACTGTTTTAATAATCTGTGGCAAAATCAGCCGAAAAAGATCAAGCTAAAAATTGAAGTATAAAAAAAATTCAAAGGCTATCATTGATCTGATAGCGGATCAAGATCAAATGATAGCTGGAATTGATACGTGACAGATACGCGATAGAAGTCTAGAAGATCGAATAGAAGAAGGAGGGTCTATTACAGATTAAAAGTAATTATTTTTGAGAACGAAAGCGGAATTGAAGGACGAGGATTTTACACATTAAGCGCTCGACAGACATGCGAGATTGATTGAGAAATTAGAATGGCTTGAGAATCGGAATTACATGATTGACGAAATAAATGGAACATTGAGATCATAGGATCGATAAAAAGTGTACTGCTACTAGAATCGAAACCATTTCATTGACAAACATATTTGCGAGTGATGTTATACCGGAGGAAAAACTGCAGATTACGAACGGCATTAATAAAATTCTATCATTGACGGCGATTGAATTTTCGATCATCAACTGTCCAGAAGTAATTCTAATTCACTCAAAATAACTATAATCAAAATATTAAGCAGTAACTTTCTGTGTACAAGTTTTTTCTGCATTATTTACTTCCTCATCATCCTGAAAATATCGATCTTGAGATGTAATTTTTGAACCAAGAAATGAAATTCATAGCATTGAAAATATTTTTCTTTCCTATAAACAGCTCCCTTGAAATTCGGGTTGCAGATTCGAAAGATAGTAGTACCTAAATTTAATCGCAAGAAGCCTTCATTGTAGAACTTCTCAAAAAATTTGGTAATATTTATGAAATCTCCAGATAGTTTAGCAGGAAACTTTTCATCTAAAAAAATTATTTTGTTAAATTTTCAAAACATACTTTCGCATCCATTCGGAATCTGTTGTGATAAACATTTCCAGCGAATGCAAAACTAAAGCCTCGAAAATTACTGAGTAATTAGTCGCAGAAAAGGGATTGGGATCAATCGATACAAAGAGAAAGAGTAAAAAAATGCATTATGTTTCTTTCTACCTGTAACTCAGAGGTTTCGTGACGGCCACGAAACGGTCGAATGCGATAGCTATTAAATTATAAATCGAAGACGTGCACATCCAAACGTCGATGGCCAGCCACATTTGGCACCAAACGGAACCGAAGGGCCAAACGCCTCCCGACGCTTGATTGACTGCCGAAAAGGGCAAAACGAATAAACCAACGGATAAATCGGCACCGGCCAACGAGGCGATCAAGAGGCCGCCGGCTCCTCTCAGATGTTTGTAGCACAGGACGGCCAGGATGACCAGGGTGTTGCCGCAGATAACTAGTAAAGTGAGCAAAATGAGCACGCAAAATTGGACGCCGAAAGTCAAGTAGCGGCGTTCGTCGGCCGACGAGGAGAAGGCGGAAGACCGCAGGTGATCGTAGCAGTTAGACAATGTATGATTTAACATTGTTTTGGCTGAAATGTATGAACAAAGTTAAATTCAGCTGATATTCAGGCAAGGAATTAAAGGCATACACCGACGTGGAAAGTTGAGGGTTTTTGACCTCAGGAATGGAGACGGATATGAATTTTCTAACAAATTGGACGTCGATCAATAGAACTCATCGAGATCTTTCCAAATACTTAATTTAAAATGGTGTTCATCTTTTTTTACGAAGTCTATGGGCCCAAGTGAGGTAAAAATCTTGTTGACCCATTGAGATTGTTCTTGCTGCTGATATATGTTTGGGGTTAGAGGTATCCGCTCAGTCAAAGTTGGAAAACAAAAATGCGAATCTGAAAACGTAATAGTGCAGTGATAAAAAAAATATGAGTTTCCATATTGAACGTCAAAATCACCCATTATCATATTACAGAATTTCGGAATTCACAGACTGATTAATAAAGCTCAATTCGAGACCGATTGGTTTTCCATGCAAAGTTTTATCAATAATTTCAGGATTGCTATTTCCCGATTCAACTTTTAATCAAATATATCAAATATCCGCACCTCCTCAAAGAAGAGAGAAGTTTAACGTTTAGAAAAAATTTCAGTCGAGCATCAATATTTATCTCCAAATTTTTGTGAAAACAAAAAGTCTGTAATATTTTTCGGGTATACAGGGGTGAATTACAACATTTTTCGTCAAAATTCACACCACTTGCTAGTTTTTCCTACCAAAATTTGATAATTTTGAGCCAATTTAGAATACTACGTCGGGGCAGTCAGGATTCTACGGTGATGTTTTTAAGCTCATCAGTCGCTCGCACTGGTGCTAATAAGGGTTATAGTAAAAAGTGATCTGTTTTTTCAATGAGGAGACTTCTTCGTCTCATTCGCCAGTACGCATGCGAAGAGCCACCTACTGCGGAATAATGTTTCGATAATGCCACATATTTGATTTGGTGCATTCTGATGAAATCCATGACGGTTTTCCCATGAATTGCGGCAATGCAATTATGACTACTATGAACAGTTTTTTTCTATCATTTTCGAAATCGATAAATCCTCGTGATGTTCATGTGTACGGTATATTCATCGCGATAACGCATTGTTCAACAACATTTTAGAAAGTATGACAAATCTACAACTTATATGAAACGTAATCATTTCATATTTTGAATTTTTTAAATTTGAAGATGCCTTGCTTATCACGATAATAAGTATTTGAGAGACGAAATGTTTATAAACATTGAATGCAAAAAACAGTTTACAAGTAAAATGAACAAAGTAGTAATATCACTCTTCCGTTTTCAATATTTGAAAACAAACTACAATGCCTTAAATGGTACAAAGTTACCATTCACGACGGGAAGAAACGTCGAATTCACGCAATAACAACATATCAATTTGCACACTATAGTACCATACTTTCTTGTGGGTTGGGGTTGGGGTTTTTGCACCACATCCTGAATGTGAATTGACATTTTTTAAAATTTTGAGAGATCTTGTTTAAGGCAGTCTAAGCGTTTTCGACGCATTGCATCCCTTTCAAATTTAGAAACACACGCCCTAAGTTCAGGTGGCTTCTCCAAATTACTCCGCTGACCATATATCTGCGTGGAATGAGTCTTGTTTTATATTTCGAAAATTTTCCATCCTGCTGTGAAGCAATCTAATTTCTAGTATCAAAAGAATTGAAATGCTTCTCAGCATATTAGCGTCCTCCTTTGATCCCAGAAAAAAATCCGACCGATCTATCTGCTACATCATATTGTAGAGAAAAGATAAGACGACGAAAACTAATAATAAGAAAAGCGGGCGATCTCGAGATTTTTTCCTACCTTTCTAGAAAACGCAATCAAAAAAGGAGGGAATATTGATGCTGTTTTGATATTTTCTGAAAACATAAGCTTGCGACCATTAGTAGCCAAAAAACTATAGCTTACTATTTTTTATGCCCATAGACAGTGCGATAGAAGTCGATTCCTCTTGACTCACCATGAGTAGATAATCCGTCCTATTAGAAGACGATCAAAGCACTTCCTGTTGATTGCACGGTGGGTAGCCTGGAAAACCCTAATTTGAAACGAGACTAAGACGGGTTCTTTATGGACTAATTGTTCATTCATCACAAACAGGTTCATTCAAATAGGTTTGGTGCGACTGCAGGCTCATGCAAATAATAAACAACCTGCGTTCGTGGCCGCCTTTGATTGACTGTAACAGTTACGACTACAAACAACTTGAAGAAAGAAAAAGTTGGCTTACGATCCATGAACATCATCTGCTTACGGATTTCTTTGAACTCTTTCGCATTTCGAAACTCATTTGAAAATGATTGGACAATAGCGAAGAATCTACGCAAAATCTGGAAAAAATTGGATTTTACAAATAGATAATAATTCTGAATACCGTTAGAGTGATCATTTTTCACGTGGGAGTCATTTTCACTTGAATTTTCACAAATTTTCCCAAAAAAATCACCAGTTCAGCATAATAAGTGACTATATTATGTGATGGGCTAGAAATCCAACCTTGTGGTGTAAATTTTGGGAAGATTGATCGGGGTCAGGATGCGATATAGCCCAAAACTCTCATAACAGTTTATATATATTACCATAGAGTCCTCAAATTTGAGTAATAGAAGGAGAGAGCCTTGAATTTATACAGGGTGAACAAAAAAAAAGGCGACCGGTACTGACTTTCATAGCTTTCAAACGGGTGAAGCTTTTTTAATGCGGTTTCCTGCCGTCGATAGATAAAACATCTGGCATAAATAATTGCAAAGTTTCAGCAAGATTGCTCGTATATTGATTGACTAGAATTAAAAATACTAAATGTCGGTTTTTCTGCAAATAAATTTTGAAAAATTGACGAAAATTTACAAAATCAACATGTTTTACAACAGAAAAGTGCACTAAATCCAATCATGAGAACCATAAAACAGCTGGAAACTACAAGAGAACCGTTTTATCGTGTCCTACATTCTTTGACACCAATAATTTCAATCGTTTTTCGATCTGGTCAATGACAGAATTGATTTTGTTTTGATTTTGGTTTTTTCCACTTTCAAAACAAAAGCCCTTGATTTTAGCGAAATTTTGCGTCATATTGAAACAAGAAGTTAATGACTTTAAATTACGTGTAACTTATAAATCTGGGTGACTTTTGAAGTATTTTTGTGCGTAAAAACTTTCACAAAACTTTTTTCACAGTAGGACAACTTTTAATTTGATTTCACAATTTTTACTTTTTGAAAAATGACCACTTTTATTAAATTTCTTTTCGTACAATGACCGTAAATGCTAGGAGCATAAAATTTCGCCTTTACAGCAAAAATAAACAGGACATTTTAATGCAGAAATCCGCATCGAAAAAGCTTTATCCGTTCAAAAGTTATGGAAGTCAGCACCGGTCGCCTTTTTTTGCCTCACCCAAAGTTTGAAAGCTTGACAGCTTACAATTCAGAAAGCTCGCAAGATCAATTAGCTATCATATGGGCAACATTATTGATAGTGAGTGTTCCAAACGGTATTTTTGATCTGTCTTTCAAATAACAAGTCTTGAAAAAATTTACGTCTCAATCACCAAAATTCTAGTCATCAGGCAAGCGAGAATTTAGTGGATTTGAAAAATATATAATAAATTTACATGGTTTGATTTTTTGGGGCATGATGGAGAACGGAAAAATTGGGTTTTTTAGTCACTATCCTGATCGTCGAAAAAGTAAATACGTGGTAGCATAGTGGTTCTGGACAAGAATCACGAGTCATAGTAGATGAATTCTTTTCACTGCCACTTGAGAGAAAATGATGATGGCAAAAAAAGGCTGATTGAAACGTACCTCATAAACTGTAGTAGCGTGTTTGAGACATACTGTATTCAAGAGAAAAGATTTCAAGTTTAGACGATACTATCAATTAAATTTCTCAACCTTACACCACTACTAGCTTTCAGAAAAGACGGTAGTAATCATGTAATGGCTGTCAGAAGACAAACGCCTATACTTGAGTTTGGAACAACTGATTTAATAATGAAAAATGTTACAAGTATTCTCGTTTGTTCTCGTTTAGATCAGCTAATGATAACTTTTACAAACTAGTATTTTCTGATTCGGGAGCTCATCAATTTCGTCACAGCTCACAATAACCTTTAGCAATGCAATTTCGAACAATGCTCTTTTCTCTGTATGTATGCATACTTGTGCTTGAGACTTCAAAAACTTCCACCACTTCTTACTTCAACATCATGCGATCATTATAAATATGTAATTGTATATCAGAAGTTTTGAATATCTATAAAAGGGGGAAACGATAAAACTGTCAAGAGAAAGTAGTATTGTGGAAAATAGAGCGCGAAATCCGTAATCCGAAATCGTAGAGAATGAGCTTCGGTGAAAATTGTAGCAGCTTGTTCTATGAAAAACGCTTTTCCTCTTAGACTATAGCAGAAAACCAGCACCTGAACCGTTTCGTAACTAAGGTTCTTTCTTACATGCTGTTTTAAAGGGATGATATAACTATTGTGTTAATATGTTTATGAATTTGTGTTAATGTACAATACAGAGAGCAAAAAAATACATTAACAATGAACGATAAACAGCCATGAAAAAAAAGTGCGTAGGATCAAAACGATAAGCAACATAGTTGCTCAGTAACTGCGGACAAATTACGGATTATTGCCAAGCACTGTATTTTGAAGAAGTCTGTAGACGCGACTGCAAGAGAAGTGCCAGATTATTTTTCAATAGATTTGTATGGAATCTAGGAAACGAAATCGCTTCAAGACACGTGACTCTTGGGAACTTTTACGATTTTATAGTTTTGGGCATATTCTAGCAAAAGTAATGCGCACCAAAATACGTACAGCATTCTGATATAGAATCAATGGTCAGCTCAACAATTTATTTACAAGACAACGATTCCGAACACCTATTCCGTCCACTTGTTCAATGCATGCCATAATATATACAAAAAGTGACGAAATTAGCGCTGTAGCAAAAGTCGTCTTCACAAAGCACCTATTAGAAATATATCCTCAGAAAATTTTTAAACGTCAGTCGAATATATTAGCAAAATTCTTATCCTATGGAAATCGAAAAAATAGAACTTGCTTTCCACTTTTATCATTTAAAAACGGACTGTAGTAATCGCCTGAATTTATGAATGTACACAATTTCAATTTTTCATTTACGTTAATTCTGGCTGTCAGAGAAGATTTTTGGATGAAAAATGTTACAAACAAATATTTCAATAGCTCAATGCATACCTGAAGTGATTATTAAAGTAACTTGAATAATGTTCCTTTGAACTTCGATAAAATTTGACTGTAATGATAGTGATGACCAACAGCTTATTTCGACAATCTGAAAAGGATAGAGAGTTGCAGAAGAGCCGGTAATCCAGTTTACATGTCTTGTTAGCGTGAATAAAGACCACACAAAAGAAAGTTTGTGTAATATTTACTCGCTAATAATGAAAAGTTTCCTGGCTAAATTTTACAAGTAAATTTCATTGTATATTCAACGGCCCATAACGGTCCATGTTATTTTAAACACAACTAATTTGTTTCATTCCCTTCTTCACGGTGAAATTTGCTCAATAATATGATCCATATCTTTTAGATTAACTTGTATCATTATGAAAGCTTCTTACGAATAAGTACTGACAGTCAGTTTGGCAGCACATGGTACCATTTTTTGATATTCATATCAAGTAAGACTTTTCGATTTTGAGTCAATCGATGGCGTCATGAAATAAGAAAAAACTGTCATGAGGGATGCATCCTAACTACTACAGTCGCATTTTCTTGAAATATTCGTGAATCATAATAGTAAAAAGCAACAACTATTTTGAATCTTAACGATTTTTTACTGAACTGTGAGTCAAATAGGAATGAAAATTAGTCAGCCTACTCAACTAATCTTTAGCGATTTCATGAAAAAAAATACTGTCGTAAAATTTTTGCGTAAACGATTTCAACGACAGTGGTAGTTTTAGTCATTTTTCGATTTACAAGCATTTTATAAGAAACAGATTGCATCGTCTTTCAAAGCTCAATACAACGAATAAACTTTTTTAATGCCTATATCTTTTTAATTTTTCGAACTAATTTAACCAAAACCTGATCCAAAACTAATGACATATAACAAATAGGAAATTCATTAGTTGTGCTTCAAAAAAAATATTCCTTTCACATGGGGATACACGTTAGAGCTATCTTCTCTACTCCTTCTCTACTCACCATCTCACTTCTGTCAACATTTTGGCATTAAAAAATTGCTTTGAAATGTGCAAAGATCAAAGTTGAACCCAAAAATGCTGAATTCTAGAGAACAGTGCATGCTGACATAAACGGGTATCATTTCTCGACGATTATTGCTCCTACTGACAATTAGGCACGAAAAATCGAATACAAAAACCCGAAAATTTGAAAAGTAAAAAGTAAACACAACTGTGTTGACACATAGTGTCAGAGGAGGATGACGACCCGTTCTCGAGTTAGGGATAGCAGAGAAAATACAATAAAGGATTTTTGAGTCAATTATTAACGCATATATTAAGCCAGGGAATGTATCGTTAACCGAGAAAATATGGGACTTTATGCTATTTTCCAAATAAAAGATATTCACTTTCTTCCGCTCATTTGAGTCGTCTTTAAAGTTAATTAAATTTCTGCTGTAATTTGACTGATGGCACTTCCTTCAGAACTTACACTTCTTCACGCAAGAGTTTTGATCGACAATCGATGGTTTACTGTGACACAGCCAAGTTATTACATATTTAGAGACTGATCTTTGGAATTGCTAACTTTTTTACAGAAGATTGTCTTAAAGTAGCTAATGAGAAAAACGAGGCAAAAAATTACTCAAAGATCAATTGAAACTTATGAAATTCAAAATATACGTTGCCCACAGCAACCTGAAAAATCGTAAATAATCATTCCTCCAATATAACCATCGATAAAAATTTGCACTAATGCTAAATAGTGGTAAGTTTGATCCCAGCGAACGATTCTGGAACGTGCAAATGCCTCCACTCAAATCTCTGTGATATATAAAGATGTTTGCAAAAAGAAGATTAATGTTCTCTTGATTTAAATTTTTTGAGAGATGAATGGTCAAAACTAAAAGCTATGAACATTCTTCTCTCAAACGCATAGTAGAATAAGTCTCAAAAGGATGGTACAAAAAAACTTACGACACTCTAGGAGGCATCGCATTTACTAATACTCAAGCTGGAGTCCGGGAATTCAAAAAAAGTGTCATAATGGTGGAATGTTCAAGGGTACAAAATAACAACCTAAAGTTGTCGCTCGACTTTATTTTCAAAGACTTGTCCGGCCCACTGATTGTTCCATATAATTCAATAGAACATGCAAAACAGATGGGCACTTACCGACAAAGATTCTTTTCTGTAATGTGGACAGAATCTCAAGTGCTTGTTTTTAGAGGATGTGGAAATGCATTGGCAACACGGGAGAAAATTACATATGATTTTTTTTACATTTTGAATCTGGTATTTTTGAAATGTTACCCTTTAGATCTTAACTTACAGACGTCACGATTTCTTCCAAGCGAAAGCGTTATGCATGATTAAGATTCTCATTCCAGAAACAGAACTACAGTACATGGGCATTAGATTTTTAAATACTATCACTACTTTGACGCAATAAGGAAATGAGTTCATTTCTTATGGCTGGAGTTTATCAGTATTTTGATGCTAAGTATGTGCATGTCATCTGTCAGTTTTGGAGTGAAAACTTTTCTGACAAAAAAACGTCGAGCGTAAAGCCTACTGGAGTGTGCAGTGTCGTCGTCATTTCCGCTTTGATTCGAAAGATCGAATCCTCATAAGCACACTGCGTTACAAGAAGGAGAACGAAATAAAATCAAAAGTTGCATTTGACGATGTGAAAAGTCTTGGCCAATACTTCAGAGTTGCTCAGATAAGTAATGATAGCGTAGTTTTGAACTAGAACATGGTCAATTTGAGGCAACAGCAATTATGAATCAATTCAATTTGCTCTGGGTGATCTTATACATGATCAAATGCTTAATATAGGCAAAACTTTCTATTACATTTTTAGAATACAACAAAGTGGATATAAATCGATAAACTTCGCTGAGGTATATTCAAAACATTATTTGAAATTGTATTACGCCGATGTATAATCCGGAGTACTGAATTTTCTACGACTTTTTTCTAAAATTTTCCGTCTTGTTATACTGTTTAAAATTATAAAATGTCATCCTGACAAGAGATCTGTAAATACACATAAAGCAACCGAAATCAGCTGGTGTCGGGTCAGGATTCATGACGATTAACAATTTTTACCAAACCATTTGTAAAACATTTTCATGAAGAGTTTTCAAGCCGTAAAAAGGTCCATTAAGTTTCCAAAAAATGGGACACAAATCAAGAAGAGGTAACTCTGGTCTCACATAACGTAGGTGGTCAATAATGCCTTTGAGCAATAGCTGAATATTTTACGCTTAATGTAAGAAATCGAAAGCTTGCTGAGCCAGTAGACATGAATATACAGGGAAAGAAATCTGCGTGAGGTCAATAGGTAGCCTGCATGTGGCAAAAACCAAAATCCACACAAGGAAATGTATGATTATAATCAATGGTATCTTGGAAAAGATGAATATATGAATGAAATATATTAGCGATGAAAAATTTATTAATTTCGACGCCAAAGCTACAATTTAACTCCTGAGCATAACAGATCACCATAATGTCTTCTCGTGAATTGGAAATTGCTCAACGAAAGTTTTGTTTTCAGATTACTTTTATTGTAGAATTTTCCTCATTAGTGGAGCATTTTAATGATATTTGGCACTGGAAATTAAAATTTTCTGAAGAAATCGGTGAGCAGACAGTGAACCTGCATCATAGGCCGAAATCTCTTTTCTCAATTTTTTCGCCTAACTGCTACAGCCAAATCGAGAAGAAAAATGGCCATTTACGCAGGTTGTTTATTATTGAAATGAACATGTTTCTGCGCGCTGAGGCTCATATGAAAAATAGATGAAACGCATACTCCTGTAATTATAGTGCACATAAAATGTGCAAAAAATGTATGCACTTGTAGAGCAACTGTTGTGTGCATTTCAGCATTAAATCAGCTAAGAATCTCTATTTTTCTCAAAGATTACTTTCAGATGCTTTATCTCGACTCCTATCCTATGTTGAAAAATTCTACATCCTACCAAAACATTCCAAAATAACGAGAAATTCTAAAAACTCTATTATGAAAAACATCATTTTGGATAATGGTGTATAACCTCCTATTAAATTCTGTCTTGCTTAACGAACCTCAAGTCATTACATAGATTGATTACCAAAATGAAATAAGATCAAATAGGAGTAAATACTGGGAAATTTCAATCTAAAACAGTCTTTTGAAGTGGATTATCATATTTACTGATTATCTACGTACTCTGAGGTTTCTCAACTTTACATACAGCTTATTTTAAAATTGCATAGTTCTCAAAAATCTCGAACAAAACAAAAGTAGCAATATGGGGGGGGGGGGGATTTGCAATTTCTACTCAAACAAAAGTTATGACCAATAGAAGCATTGGTGAATGCTATTTGATTCAACTAATTTCATCCAATTATGGCAAATTGATCATTTCGATCTGACTCATGATTACGAAGCCTAAAAACGTCGGCATAATAGTTTACAGCCAGCCAAGCTATTATCATCGATATGGTAAGAACTAATTTTCTTCTCTCCGAAATCTCATTATGTAAATTTAGTGTAGAAAATTATGTACTCCTTAACATACACTATCGAAAATATCGGCGGCAATTTTCCCCTGGAGTGGAGATGACAAGAATTTTACGTGTATACTGTAGATGCTTCTAAGCTAATCTTCCCTTTGCTTCACTTGATACGTGATAAGGTGGAAAAGTGAAAAACTTGATTCTGTTAATGGATCATTAAGGAAGAAAGTCGCGTGAAATATGCTCAATGTATCTTCCTTTGATGGGAGCATTGAAAAGGTAATCGGAAAAGCCCTGCAGCAGAATGATGTTCTTCTCACCATGTTAAAAGAAAATTTTTGGAATGGTAGTCGCAAAAAGAAATGTGCCATTTTAGACTCTATAGTATGTATTTTAAAAAATGGTCATAAATTCAAAACTGAGTAAATATAGCTGTTTTTTTACTGTACAAAGTTTTTACTGTAGGGCTTTTGTCTTGACAAATTTATAATTCTTAGTTAAGTAGACCCATTAATTTCTAGTCCAATCTGGCATATATTTGCTTAGAATGAAATGGTTATATGAAGTAGTACTAACTTTCCACACGTGCAAGAAACAATCAACATGATGAGAAATTGACGGAGCCAAGTTTCTATGAATGAATTGTATAACACATGATTCACTGAATTTAAAAGCCGACTCGCAAAAAGAGATGGAATCACTATTGCTAATTAGTCTTGCTAAAATCAAAATTTGCGAAAATTTCTGCAAATAATGCAAAGTTCATCAATGTATAATCCATAAGTATAGTCAGATGAGGTGCACGTTAGGTACCATGTGTGAAAAAAATTGTGATAGTAAACATCTGAAAAGTGCTAAGGAGTGGTCCAAAAATGACCCCCTTAACCGCTATGTTACACTAACCAAAACAGATCTGAAGTTCTGGCCCTTTACGTTTCACAGAAAAATTAATTTAATACGACATTTCAAAATTTCACGCATGTAGAAAAGTCACAAATTGGTTGATATAGCTAAAGGCCAAACCTCTAATTTTTGTGGTTTTTCATGGATTATTTTTTGAGATTCCAGGAAAATCGACAAATTTAAGAAAAAATACATCGGAAAACTTCTGTTCGTTGAAAACTTCCAATGAGATTATTATCTATGAAAACTCGATTTTAATTTGCAATACAAATAATTTTGGATCGTTTTGCAGCTATCTGTTGAAGAACTATTGAAAATTATAGAAAGTTGGAAATTTTCCTGAAATTGTAGCTCATGATTATCAAAATTAGTAGAAATCGAACATTTGCCGTTAAGCCGGTTCGGCTTTCACTGTTGTCGAAGCATTTTTGCTGTTCTATGGTTGCCGAATAGAGGTGATCAGTTAAATTTTAAAAGGAATAAAGTAAAAATTTACGCCAAAAAGCTGTGGTTTACTGCGAATGGGTATCCCACGTTGTACACCGTAAGTATTGGTATGGAATTTTCAATGTGAAAAAGGAGAGCAGATGGGCTATCTGATAAACAATGCCCAAACAACCTAGCTTGACTGACTAAGGTACAACAGTCTTTCCAGGCGCGTCATTTTTGGACCATTCTGTATTGAAATCACATACTACTCGTATATTTTTGTGCGATTTACCCGATTACAAGAAAATGTCTAGTGATTTGTCCCTCTACCCGATGTCAATGATCAGAGGCCGATATGATGAAACAGGCTCAAGCTCCAGCTGAGCTGCTGCTGAAGCTGTAGCTTAACTCTGTTATAACATTTCTGCTAAGGTGTAGCTCAGCTATAGATCAACTCCTGCACGCCAAACATATCGTTAAGCTGCAATGAGCTGCATCAGACCGTTATAAAATGTAGAGTTAGGCTACAGTTCAGCTGCAGCTCAGCTGGAGCTCAAATGTCTTTGATGAACCCCTGATCTCGGGTTCCGTTAGAGCATGACGGATAGAAAAAACATTATTGCTTTTGATATTATCCATAGTAATAAAAGTCTATTTTCAAAAACTTTTACTTCTCGTCAAGTCACAATTCGAAACCAGTACAAAATAACATTGTTGATATGTGAGAAACTTTTTTAGTTAAAGTAAATCGTGCGAAATGCAAGATTTTGTTATGTTAGATTTTAGAATGAAAAAATAATCGTTCGCCTCCAAAAGCCGCATAATCTGGGCGAGCTAAAAACTTCCTAGATGAGGTCAAAACACACCAAACCCTGGCAATATAGTGAACATGATTGTAGAATATACTCCTGGATCTTCTCTCGTGGTTCTTCTGCACTGCAGAATTTGCACTGATACGGCCGATGAGTTTACGGATGCTTGACCTGATCGAATTTTCTATCGTACAGCACAGTTATCCAAAACTCAGTTAAAGAACGACTTACGAGGACAACTAACGCATATAATGTCGCTAAATTTGCATTTCATGCAGTAATAGTAATTAGCGTTTCAAGAGAAATCTGTCTCAGATCGTTTTGAATAATGAAGGCACTATATCATCCCAGAACATTATATCATCCCAGAAAACGAATTACTGGATTTTTTTATTTACCGAAAACCTTTTCATCGGTTTTTTCCAACTTTATAATCTCAATGAGCACATTATGGTCTTAAAATAAAAATTACGAGGACGACACAACGTGTTTCGGTAAGATCATGTCTTGTGCATTTGGATTCGTTCGCTGGAGTAACACCATTGTAGCCCGGCATTGATGATATTACCCATGAATAGTAATAAAAAATATTTTTGATCATTTATCAACTATAGGATTAGATTATTTTGCCAGACTTTTCAACGTAATAATTTCAACGAGACAAAAATGACTGCTTTCGATTAGTGGTATTTTCACCTAAACTGAAATGCATCCAACTTAAAATTTTGGGGAACATGTTCTTCGACGTTCCTTGAATTCAAAATAACATTCATCGAAGAATATATAAAATAATATTCTGCCTATTATTTTCATGTTTGTAAATCAAGTAATGACGAAAATGAATATTGTTTTCAAATTAGCCCTCGCAAAGCTCTTACTGTAGATTTTTTTTATGAGAAATTAATTTTCCGTCGAATGGTACGCAAATTTTCAAGTCGATATAATCGGTGGTTTGGTTTAGCAGACACAAAAATTAGACGAAATAATGCTTCCCTATTTTACTACGTAAGGCATTTTAGGAAATAAACCCAATGGGATCTTGGGATCTAAAAGTTGGAAGCCGAGTTGACAACACTGAAGAGTACCTATGGACCAAAAGAAACCTTGCACCTACCAAACGCAAGGCGTAAAGTTGGATTATAGCTAATTTCCGCAATTGTCATTCACAAAGCCGTCATCATACAGGTGTGGTACATACGTCTTCGGAATATGTAATGTCATAGATCAAGATTCCGCGAAGATTGATGTGTGCCTCCCACGGAGAAAAATATCGATTAATCGTTATTTACGTCATGAAACACAGCAGCCAATCAAGAAGAGGAACACATGGCTGACTAGAGTGGTCAAAGCCGGAGCTCGAGATAATCTCGACCACAAAAAATAAAGCCTCGGCTTTGGCGGTTTCACTAACGTCGAGAGATCATCCCGAGCCCAAGATAATCGCGACGTCGAGATCATCTCGAGCTCGGGTTTAAGTCCGGGTTCGAGATGTTGGTTTCACTAACATTTTTCATTTAATCCTGATCCTGATGCCGGTTCCAGCCACACACACAGAAAAGTTAAACCTATCGGGCAGGTTTAAGCCTGAACTTTTCTGTTTTGTCTTTTTACCGTCAACTGTTAAAAATGAATTTTTGCGTTATCGATGAGTAAATCGACATATTAAACGTGAACGAACTTTTCAGGATAGGACCAATCAGTTAGATTTCAGGAATGATGTGAAGTGTGAGATCGTTACTTTTTTCAACTTGATTTCAACGTAAAAACGACGAAAGAATAAATAAATGTAACAAGAAAATAAAATAAAATATTTCAAATTTATGGCCACATGTTTAGCACATTTTATTGTGTCCTTTCCGGCCGTTACGTTTCATGTAGTACGAGTATTGTTTCCAAACAAACATTTTTTCTCTCTATTTTTGCATGTTTTATATATAACTTACTTTTTCTGCCTTTAAAATTCTTTCAATTACGTGTCACGTTTTACGAGTTTTTATTTTTATGGTCGAGATTGTCTCGAGCTCAGGCTTGAATATCAGGTTCAGCTAATCCCGACCTCGATCTTTTTGATAAAACCCGCCAAAAAAATAAAACTGACGTCACGTACAGCTGAAACTCAGTTTCAAGCACTTAATGCTGACGTCGGAATGATCCACAGTTTCAATTATTGAAACCCATCCTGTCCATTATTGAAAATGATTTTGAACCCGTAGTTGCAACGTATAGAATATACAATAAAACAGAAAAGAAAAAGCCTCTACAGCCTTTTTGAGGAACATCAGAATAGTGTCAATAATATAAAAATCTAAAATGATTATAATCTTACATACACCAAGGCAAAGGAGCGAAAGAAAGATAAAAGACACAGCAAAATCAATGGAAACCTAAAGAATAACTAAACGTTCTATATTGTAAAGCAAAAAAATGAAATAACTATCTAACAATCAGAGTACTGTGAATAAACAAAAAAACTAGGCCATCCCATACAAAAAAACTGAAAAAAATCTGCAAGAACAAAATTTATAATGCAACATTTTTTTTTCAAATGAGCTTCGGTGCGCTGAAAGATGTTCACGCAAATAAAAAACAACCCGCGTGTAGGGGACACCCTTTTTCTCGAGTCTGTAGCAGTTAGACGAATATATTGAGAAAAAATTCCGGCTTTCGATGCAGGTTTATTGCCTGTTCACCTATTTCTACTTGCAGAGCCGTGCCTTGGGGGGTGCGAAGGGTACAGCCGCACCGGGCCGCAAAGAATTAGGGGCCGCAAAAACTTAACTGACCTAAGTTTGTACTTTGTATACATATATTGTACACTATATGTATGCTAGACAATGCGAACACGAATAAAAATAATAATGTGCGCTTCTGTGTAACAGAAAATTTGATGTTTCATCATTCACTAGGGGCCGCAAGAACTTGAGCTGAACTAGCTTACATACGTGTCATACTGTACTATACGTGTATGCTCGACAAGGCAGGAGCACGCCTTTGTGTTTCACTGTGTAAAGTCTGTATCGATAGTTTTACACATTTGTCTGTATGTATCTCAGCACGTATTTAACTGTTTCCTATAATGTTATCATACTCGCCAGCTTCACGTTGTATTGTATGTAGATTACTGCTGTTTTTTACTAATCTTTGCGGCCTTCCATTTTGCCTTACTTGTGATTTTTAAAAGTTTTTCACGCATAACTTTTTTGCTAATGTACAAACGCTTGTTACTTTTGTCCCCTTAAGCGATATCAAATCGAGCTCCATACACATAGAAAATTTCGTTGCCTCGCCTATGCTATTCTTTATGTATCCTGATTCGTGATGCAAGAAAAAAACTTTTTTCTGCAATATGAGATGTGCAACACCAATAGAATTTCCCATTTAAGACTTATTTCACGTGAAAATGACTGCATAGACGTTTAGGACTGTATAGATGTATATACCTACTAATTTTAAAAAATAGGGCCGCAAAAATCTACTTCGCACCGGGCCGCAAAAATCCTTGGCACGGCCCTGTCTACGGGTAATTTTGCTTGTCGAAGCTCATTTGAAAATGATTGGATCATAGTAAAGTGGAAATAACAAGAGAAATAGGGTAAATAAGCAATAAAAGGAAAAAGAACAGGAACAGCGAGGAAGGAAAAAACACCATCGAAAGCAAAACATTAAAAAATAAGAAATCAGAAAAACGTGAGAGAACAGTGCGAAACCATGCAGCAAATAGCAAGAATAGCATGTCGAAAAACGATCGATCATAACACGTTTTGGAATAAGCAGTTTTCGTACTCAAAAATCAAAACTCAAAAATCGATGCATACGCCTTCTGCAGCATAACAAGAAAATTCAATTCAAAGACGTCGCTCAGATGCTGCAATCTTCGACAGTAAGCTATAACGTGAATTTTTGGAATCGTATACAACATTGCTTATTTAATTTTCTGCTTGATGAATGCGAGAAATGGGCATCTGACTAGACGAAATTAATCTAGATCTTCTAATATAGTAAAATCTAGAGCAAAATGAAGAATCGCGCTTTCATACAAGGTTCGAAATATCAGACATCAAAGTTCACAACGAAGCGATATTATCCTATTCGCTGAAAAATTTATTAAGCAATCTAGAAAATCTAGGAGAAAACCGTGGACATTCCTCCAAGGTGTATGCTATATGCTATAGTCCATTTTTTAGAAATGAGCCTCGAAAGAAAAAATATGCTCATGAAAATAATAAGCAACCTTGCTACCGGCTGCTTTTTTCAAATTGACTGTTGCAAATTAGGACTACAACTTGAAAAAATGTCAACCTGCAATGCATGGTCATCTACTGTTGACCAATTTCTTAGGATTTTTTTATTTCCAGGCTCATTTAAAAATGAATAGAGTAACAAGGAAAAGGAAGTAAACTGTGGTAATAATGCACCAGAATGGTTTAATTAAAATAACGAAATAACGATGGTTTTTGTGACAGGAAGAATCGTGCGTGAGTCGATTAAATAAAAAAAGAGTGTCCGATTTCGAAGACTCTACAATGAATATGCAAGTGGGGAAAGGATGCTCAATAAGTTTTTTCACGCTATGGTTTTTTCTGCTTCTATCTAGATCATTATTTTCATTTCTGGCGACACTTAACGCTGTCCCAACGCAGTCAATCACAATGGATTCTGTCAAGTTTGATGCTTAGAAATAATCAAAATAGGTTCCAACAAAAGTTTTTTGTAATATTTTTGCTACTAAGCTGAATAGCTTTTTCGACCTATCTAAATATGTATACATGAATTCAACCAATGATAATTAATTAATTAGCATGAACCAAGTGACCTTCAGCATAGAGTACTGAGTTACTGGCTCGTCTTAAAAAGTCACAGCAGCCAGTCTTGTCAACATTTGGTAATGCATATTTCTCTAAATGAAAATAAGTGAATGAAAATTCGATGGGCTGTACTATAAACGCCATGCTCGTTAAGATCATTGTTTTTATTCGATGGAAAGTTTCAGGTTTGCAAAATTTGCTACTCAATGACCACAGATTCGTAAAACTATGGTTGTAGAAAATTATTGTCCATTTACTTTGAAATGATTGACGTAACGATGACCAAAAAATACGTTCAATCTGGCAGGTATGTCGTATTACGTGCTCGTATGCCCTCGGCTACCTAGCTGCGGTTCTTGGGAGATCCAATCTAGTACGGCCCCTGACGCTAACCCGGTGTTAGATACTGTCCTACTGCAGGTCTCAGAGACGTAAGAAGCAAAGATATTTATTTTGGGGAACTGACAAGAGTGCAAATACAACCGTGAGCAAATGGTGAACACAAATACAAAATGCCAAAGTATGAATACAAACACTGAACACCTCCCTAAGTCGCTGACCCTTCTTGAGTCCCTGTACACAGAGTCCCAGGGACCTTCGGGTACCTTAATCCACGACCTAAGCTGAAAGCTTAAGAAAATGATCTATCTACCTTTTGAACTAACACTCACTCTTCTCCTCAACAAAGTTTGAACGTCGAAAGTCCTCTCAGGTCGCGGGAGTTTCTCCAAACAAGTCCGCGACGCGAAGTCGAAAATACACAACAATACGAACAATAAAGGGCGTCCACTATCCTTCCGCAGTCGCTACCAGTCTTCTTCGAAGACGCAAAGGAAAACGCGACCGGCTCACAATAAGACGATTAATAATAATAATGAAACAAAACCACCACGCGTCTAACATCGACTTTGCAGATGCATGCAAAACATTCACGTCACCATTTATGTATTTTTTGAGCCAAAAATGTATATGACACAAACCGTTTTACTGGTTTGTTTGCCCAAGAATAAATGAAACCACTTTAACAACAAAGGAGCTTTAGAGAATAAAAATGAGGTAGTTAGAGGACCAAAGGTCAGAGGAATTGACCCTCTGACATCCCTCCCCCCCAAAGGCAAGACTTTTCCCGCCAGCGAAGGGAAAAGTCAGGAGGTCCCCCAAGGGCCCCAGACCCTCGACGCCGACGACCGACGCCTCCAATCGTTCCAAAAAGACGACGCTACGCGCCGCTGACGCAATACAGTAAAAAATAAAATGTCCGTTTCAAACGGTATCGTTCCACCATGGGGCCAATGGCGCCGGGTGCTACCCCCGACGCTAAAAAAGTTTCCAAATAAGAATGCCCCGTGGGCCGGTTGTCCCCGAATAATAAAACAGAAAATAAAATGTTCGAACGAATAGCGTTCGCGGCACTCGGGCCGAATTTGCTCGAATAAAAAATAAAATCGTATGACCGGCGGCTACCCCCGCGGTGCCCGGGTTAAGTTGTGGGCCGCTCCCCACTGCCGTCGATGTGTATTTTATCGGCGGCTCCTCCTTCATCGATTTTGGCGTTCGTCTCCGTCCTCTCCGGAGGGGGGGTGTTGACGGTGGAGAGCCCGCAAGACGTTCTCGATTTCCGCCGCCGTTGTTCCTCTGGCCCCTTGGCCGGACACTGGCCCCCCCAACGCCTTTGGTATTATCTGCCCCCAGGGAGAAAGGATGCCCGAAAAACCAAATCCTCTGGCCCTTTGGCTGTCTAGATTTTGAATCAAAAATGTTTATGGTATTTGTTGTTAAAGTGATTTTGCCTTATTGAAGGGTAAACTTAAACCAGTAACACGGTTTGTGCCATAAAAAAAAAAGAATTTTGAATTGAAAATGTGTTTTGGAAAAAAGGTAAAGAGAAATGTGAAAAATGGTTACGTGAAAGCTGCCTACACACTGCACGATGCTAGTTGACAACTGCATTGGAAGGAAAAGAAAGGCCAAAATTTACGCCAATACAAAATTTGGATTATCGTTTACAAGTTCACCGAAAAATGAGGTACAAAATGCGCTTGTGCAGGTTCACATAAAATAAAACACAGACGAAGAAAAAGAATAAACAGAACAAACTGAGATTAGTACAAAAGGCAATTTTAAGGCAATTTTAAAGAGGCACAACCGGTTTCTGATTTTGTAATACTAACGCTCGGAAAAAGATAAGTGATCTGCGCAATACCCGAAAAAGTCACAACTTGAAAAAATTACGCTTATATTGACCTCACAAAGAGCGGGGTCATTATTAACAATTACTTTACTTCTGTCGATGACCGCTGTGGTCCCGCCCCGGCTGACCGATACCTTGATCTCTCTTCAGCGGCGATATATATTCGGGGTTTCCTATCGGCGGTGGTCCTTGCGGCACTTGCATTCCCGTCGACGTACCCGGAATTTCCATCCTTTCTTCGCCTTGTAGGTTGCGTATCGGCGGAATTACTGACGGAGGCGGCATTTGTATTCCGGGCGGAACCAAGAACTGGTGATAATACTGCTGTTGGCCCGGCTGGTATTGTACAACCGGAAATTGCGAAACTTGAAATTGCTGCGGCGGAGGTATCATTGTATTGGGCAATAGTTGACCTGAAAAGAGAGGGCGAGTCATACAGTCAACTCCTACCATAGGTAATCCCGGATAATTCGGCGGCATATACGGCATTTGTTGCTGCTGCGCCATCATCATCGCATTAGGGTCGGCCATTGACACTCCCTGCTGACTCGCTTCGTTGGCCCTAGGCCTATCCAGTGAGGCCGTCCGACTGGAATAAGACACGTCCAATCGATCATCATGCTGATAATATCCGGGTGTTCTTTTTCGGCTTCGCGATTTTCGACTCTCTTTTCTCTCCTCCATTTCTCTTCTTTCTTTCTCTTTTGGCTCGAATCTCTCCTCGTATTCCTCAATTTCCTTACGCCAGCTTTCCTCCTCATTCTCTCTCCGTCTTTTTTCTCTTGACATCGACTTTTCATGCCGACTTTCGTCCCGATGCCGACTTTCAAATCTCCTTTTTCGTTCTTTTTCTGGCGTAGCCGATTTTTCTTTTTTCTGTTTATCATCGTCTTTTCTCGTCCAATGTCTGGATACCTTTCCTGCCGCAGGCCTGCTGTAGGGGTGCTTGACTCGGTATCCAATTTTCTTTTTCAACTTTTTCTCGAGTTCCAATAGATCGCGAGCTTTCTTTCTATCAATAATTTCCCAAAAGCGTATCCGCGGATCCGTATTATCGCTTTCTTTCTTCCAAACTTGAATGTTCGTATAATTTGGTTCCGGGTCTTTTTTATCCTGAAGTACGGCTTTCGCAATTGTATACGCTAACCCTGATGCCTTGGATTGGCAAGAGGCGTATAGCGTATGAAAGTTACTAGCTGGTCCTTCTTGCCCCGCATTAAACTCGCGACGCAGTTTCATGGCGACGTAAGCATGAGCCTGGTAATGGAAACCAGCGAAATTCTGCGGAATCCTGCCCAACCGCGACAGCTTCATAAATAGGCAGGCGCAAGCCCACACTGCGGCTTCATAGGCTTTTTCCGGAGCCCGAGTTGTGGCCCATTCTGTCAATTGCCTCTCGAATATATTCCACAATTTTTCTGGTAAATTGGCCTGCAATACGTGAAATTGCAGCTCATAATAGCGTATAGTTTCGATTTCTACGCCCGCTTCGTCGTAAATACGATTTATCAGATCCGTGGTCATAAGAGCCACTTCTTCGTCCAAAGCAGGATTCATATGTGCGAGATACTTCTGAACGCACGGATTCGACAACGACACTCTGCCATATTGGAAATCGACGACGTACTTTCCTTCTTTCAAAGCTTTCTTCAGAAGCTGCCCACGCTTCCCTAGGCCTCGTCGATACTTGATTCTGTCATTTGGGTTTGCAGGCGGTTGATGAAATTTCCCGCTCTTCACTCGGTCCAATTCGGCTTTATTTTCGTCTTTCGATATTCGATTTTCTTTTTCTTGCCTTTTATTATGCATTACTCTTGCAAACTTTGTCGGATTAGTTATGTTTTCTACACTCTGCCCACCAGCTTTGGCATAAACCGGCGGTGCGGGCAGAACGTTAGTTTCGGGAGATTCGTCCTCACTTCCAATTTCAGAAACGACTTCCACGTATGGCTCCTCGCTTGTCTCCTCTTCCTCGGCGTTGATAGTTTCCAGTTGTTTCGCCAGCTCAATCGCGGCCTTCCCATACTTCTCTTTTTCTAACGTTTCGATTTTTTCTTGCATTTCTTTTATCTGCTCTGTCAATCTTTCCACATCAGGTTGTGTCTCGCGTTCGGGTTCAACTATTTCCATCAATTTTTCTTCTCCCCCGACATTTTTGTTTTCGTCAATGGGCGCGTTGGCCGTGGGAGAATCCGCGATAATTACTTCCACGGGCTTTTCCTGGTCCATTTCGACACCTGAAACATTCAAATTATCGTTTTTAGAGGGTACGTTTTCTATCTGCTCCTTCGAAGTTCCTTCTATAGGACCCTGGCTAGCCGGGACCACAACTTCTACTTGGGGAAACAGATCCGAATCGTCCCACTTGGTTACTGACTTAAAAGTTGCAGAAGTGCTCGGGACCCATAGGTCCTTAGCCTCGAATATGGACGCGGAAACATTCCAATAAATAAGATTTTTGCTCGCCGCGTGAATATGCAAAAAATGAAACACGTTATAAAAGTTATGGTTCAAAAAATAAATAGAGTTATCGCGTAAATCCGTTTCTATTTCTTCCTCTGGTTCTTTCAGGGAACGCGGTATCCATTTTATAGGTAGGACACAGAAAGTATTTTGGACCGACTTCTGCGTGCGTACCTTCGGATACCTTTCCAACATTTGTTCGGCCTGATCGGTCATTTTGTTATTTAGAAGGTCTTGGCCCATCCATTTCATAAATTCGATCCGCTCTTGCTCGTTTCTCCAAACAGTAGACCACATACCCGAAGTAAATCCAGGGACCCAAGATCTCCATTCTTGCGCCGAGTGAGGCCACAAGAAATAGATAATAGGATTTATATTCTTCTCGTACAATTCTTTGACCACGGGGACGATTGATCGATTGATCTTTTTATGGTAGTAGTCCTTGAGCGACGATACCTGTTCTTGCAATTTATTCGTAAAATGGATCACTTTATTGGGCCACCTTCCTTGCTTCATTTCCATTTCTCGTGGCTCTATTGGCCGTCCGAACTGTCGTGCCGCTATTATATCTTCTAGGTCCCAATCGTTGTTTGGCGTTACTTCCGATTCTTCAGTATCTTTTCTTTTTCGTGATGCTTTCACTCTTCTTTCTATCCACGGGTACCAACCACGGGGTACTGGTTGCGGATCTTTTTCGCTATTCGAGAAATGTGGAGGGCAATAGAAATTTCCAGCCGTTTGGTCTTCCGACAATTTATAAGTTGATATGGCTTCCCCGCGCATCATAAAGTACAACGCATTGATATTGCCAGTCATTTCTTCAACCCCATATGCGCCTTTCCACTGCGGGTCCGTATATTTGTCTTCAAACGTTTCTCGAAACCTTCGGGCTAAATCGGATACCAATTCTGGCTCCATCGTATCGTGAGGATATAGTCTGAAGCAATTTTGCACATCACTAGCGAACCCGTATCGTAACAGTGCCAAAAAACATAGAAGAGACCCGCGCGCGTCGAGCGTCGCGTATCGTAAAACTTCTATGTTTAGTTTGTCCGCTTCCATTAACTGCCGAAATTCTAAAGAGCTCAATTGGCCCCACGAAATCTTAAAAGCGTCGGCCCACAAAAACAGAAGTTCCGTCATAAAAGCCTTCAAGTTCAGGGCTTCCGGGCTAATTCCTACCATTCTAGTCTTCGCTTTATCCTTCATTTCGGCTAAGACGATTTCTAGATCGTAAACGCAACACGACAAGATGTAGTCAATATTGTCACGCCTTTTCCGGGCTAATTCCTTTTCTTGATCTAGATATCCGAACCTAGTCAAGACTAACGTAATATCTTCTCGGATATGAAAACCGACGATGATGTTTTCTTCGCGGAAAATTGTATTGTACACCTTGTGGAAATGTTCCCTGTCCCAAAACTTTAGATCTATTATAAAGTTTTTTCCACACATGGTCGAAATTGTTAAGAGCCGTAAGGCGTCGCTGGGTCTCGAACCCGCCGTCTTGGGTTTCCTCCCACTTTCAGTATCTAGCGCGATGAGTACTCGTCCTCTAAATTTTGACTGATTTATCGCCTTGATAAACGCTTTTATGTTCTCGGGCGCAAGAAATAATGGTTCCTCGATGGCCGCATGAGGCACACCGAACAACGACGAAAAATAATTAAAGATATCTGTTGAGCGTACCATTCTCCGAACATTGTAATCTTAAAATTTTCATACAATTTTTTAACTACAATTTTTGTGATAATTTCGAAACAAAACGACTCAAATGCACAAGAATAAATTTGGACATAGGTGAGTTGATCAGTCTCTCAAATACCCAAAATCCTCAGCATATAAATTGCCGCGCGGTCAATTTAGAGTCTTATTCCGAATAGAAAATTTCTACCACATATTTTAACCTTTTCACACTTACTACTAAGTCGGAAATTTGTATTATCTTGGCGATCTTGCGGTTCCCCGAAACTACTGTCTACTTCGACGAAAGCGGACGTGGCCATATCGCGTTCGAATTTGAACTTCAAAAATCCTCCAGTCGACGACAATAATAAATATTATAATATTTTGCAAATGAAATCTAAAAAGTAGCTCCATAACAGCTTCGATTTTATGGGATCTATAACTCGGGAAGGGTTTTTTCGGGACTTATAAACATTTTCATTTCTTCACACCGAGCGCGTGAAAAAATATAATTTTTGCCCATTAAAATAAATTTTCGGCGTCGTAATTTTTTACAAGTGCCTAAAACTGCCATAAAATTGCCAAAAATAAGTTAGAACGATAAAAATTCAAAGGGAAAAAACGAGGAGAAATGGGGAAAATTATGATACACGAAAGATTAAAAAGGGACACATAAAACAAAATTTGAACACAACGCGCAAATAAAACGATAAAATGAATTATGAACTACAGTAAAAATCAGGTATCCGCGTAATAAAAGGCATTACGCGATTTACGGAGACTATTTGTACGCGCGAATCTGGTTTCCCAGCGCGGCGTATTTTTATAACATTTTTGTCTAAATTTTGTGTTTCAATTACTTCGTAGGGGCCGTCATTTGTAGTGTCGGCCTTTCCTTTGATGATTCCCTTTTGATAGAGGACAAGTTCACCCGTTTGGAAGGTCTTCTCGCGAGCCTTCTTATCATACTGTAATTTCCTTTCGGCCGCCGATTTTTTATGGTTTTCGTTTATAGTTTTATACGTGTTAAGGAGATGCTCCGTTAACATGTATCTATAAGTGTCGTAATTATTCTGTATAATTATGGGCCTCGCTATTTCGTTGTCTATCTGGAACCTTGCCTCGTGCCCGTATAATAGGCTATGGGGGGAATTTTTTGTAGTTTTGTGAGGCGTAATCCGGTACGCAAATAAGATCTGTTCCAAATAATGGGGCCAATCGTCCGGGTCGGTAATTGCCACTCTCCTAATCTGCTCAATTAGCGTTCTATTAAATCTTTCCACCATACCATTACATTGTGGGTGGTATGGTGTCGTATTTATTTTCTTGATTTTGAGAAGGTCGCATACGTTGCGCATTAATTCGGACATGTATGCTGAGCCTTGGTCGCTCAACAAGTGTTTTGGCGCCCCGTGAGTATAAATTACTTTCTCCATGAAGGCCTTTACTATAGTATCGGCTTTTTGATCGGGAATACACTTGGCCTCCACCCATTTCGTGAAATAATCCATGAATACGATAACGTAAGGCCTTTTTTCTCGTAAGGGCGAAATACTAACCACATCAGTGGCTACTATTTCCCAAGGATATGAAACGGGTATAGGGTTGAGTGGTTGAATCGGGTTCGCTATTGGTCGACATAATTGGCATACGACACAGGATTTTATCCACTTAATGATGTCGTCTTCCATATTTGACCACCAAAATTTATTCCCAATTGCGGCAATGATTCTATCTATCCCTTGATGTCCCATCAAGGTATCGCCGTGGTACTGGTGTAGGACAAGATGCCTCAGCTTGGTAGGGATTACTAATTGATTTCTTCCGTGGATACTTTCCCGATACAATACTTCGTTTTCCAAGTGAAAACTATTGAAGTATTTTTTTGAGCTGTTTTCACCAATATTCCGAAAAATTTCCACCAACTTTGGGTCTAATCGCTGTTGTTTCTTGATCAGTTCCAGAGAGAATAAATCAGACTCCTTTTTTACTTCCTCTGGCGTTTGGTCTATTTCTTGTTGAGTTGGTGGTGGGGGATCAATAAATACTTCTTGTGTCTCTGGTTCAAGCATCTGTCTTGTCATAGCTCTTGTTACCGCCATACATTCGGGTTCCGTATCCACTTTTTTGTCCTCGATTTTCTCGTTGCCTACTGGTATCTTGTTTCGGACCTTTTCTGTTTCCTCGGATCTTGATAAAAAATCTGCAAAGGCGTTCTCGCCTCCGGCTACGTATTCAAATGTGTAATTGAACTGTCCAATATATATAGCCCATTTCAATAATCTTTGATTTTGTTGTTTCTCTGCGGAGAGCCAGGTAAGTGGTTTATGATCTGTTCTAATTGTGACCCTAAACCCCATAACATAATGTCGATACTGTTTGAATCCATAGACTACGGCTAAGCATTCTCTTTCTGTTGTCGAGTACCTTGTTTCGGCATCGTTTAAAACTCTGCTCGAATATGCTATTGTCCAGCGATCGTTTTCCGTTTCCTGATATAAAATCGCGCCTATTGCTGTCCCTGATGCATCCGTTTGAATTACAAACTTCGCCGATCCATCGAATACTGGGTACCGCAGAAATGGTGCCGTCATTAGGGCATCTTTTACCCCTCTAAAGGCCGTTAATTGCTCTTCCGAAAGTTCAAACTTCTCTTTTCTATTCTTTTTTACAAGGGCTTTAAATAACGGCTGAGCGATAAAGGCTAAGTTATGTATAAATCGTTTGGACCATTGCACTAATCCTAAAAATTTTTGCAACTGCTTGATCGACTTGGGTACTTCAAAGTTCTTTACCGCTTCTATCTTCTGGGGGTCAACTGACATTCCATTTTTGTCCAATATGTGGCCTAAAAATTTTACGCTGGCCGGCATAAAGGAGCATTTGTCAGGTTTCAATGTAAGGTTTGCGTTTGTCAAACATCGAAAAACAGTCTCTATATTTTGTAAATGCTCCTCGACTGTTTTTGAGAAGATTATCACGTCGTCAATATATACTAAACATATTTTCCACACGTATGGATAAAGAATTCGCTCCATGAGGCGCTGAAATTCTGCGGGAGCATTTTTTAAACCAAACGGCATCACCTTGAACTGGAACAGGCCGTCTTGACATATGAATGCTGTTTTTTCTTTCGATTCTGAGTGCATGGGTACCTGCCAATATCCGGACTTTAGATCCAAGGTCGAAAATAAGCGCGCACCTCCTAACGCATCTAAATAATCGTCGATTCGTGGTATCGGGAATTTATCGTCCTTTGTCACCTGATTAATTCCTCTATAGTCGACTACTGGTCTCCATGTACCATCTTTTTTGCCCACTAGAAACAATGGTGCGGCCCAAGGGCTTCTAGAAGGCTCAATGACCCCTTTTTCCATCATATCCTTTACATGTTCGCGGATAATATCCCTTTGCATTATAGGGGCTCTCCAGTAGTGTTTTTGGACTGGCAACGCGTCTCCTGTGTCGATTCTGTGTTGTGCCTCATGAGTCATCGTTAGAGGGTCGTTCTTCATACTAAATGCGTGCCTATGTTTAAGTAGGACGTTCATTAGCTGTTGTTGCCCTTGTCGATCAATACTTGATTCTTTTACTAATTGCGTTATGATTTTGATAAATTCAGGTTCGCTCTGTTGTTGAATTTGCGGTTCGGACTGAAGTTGATGTATCTTCTCGTCAAATTCTGGCCCCACGAATTTCGTTCTGGATTTTGCTATTAGCTCGTTACTACGCAATTTTATTCCCTTGTTGGTTTCGTTTATTAGTAGGATTTGGAAATTATTATCCCTGGCATCCACAATTGAGGCATCAACGTCGAACAAAGTATTTTTCCCCGTTTCTTCTATCACTATGGGGCCCTTTGTCCAATCTTTCTGTGGCCAGACCACAGCTTGTACAAAGGAAGTGGTATTCGGGGGTATATACGTCCCATTTTTTGTCCAAATAAAGGTTTCCTCGCTCATTTCGGTAATTCGCATGACTTGTTCTTGATCGTCATCACTTTCTAACTCAGGCAGATCTTCTTCCTTGATTTCCTCTTTTATGGGTACGTGATCCAAAACCATCGGATTTGCGGGAATTGGCAACCGCGGTGGTATTTGCATATCGTCAAATAGTGTTTCACTAATTATTTGTCTTTCTACATTCGCTAGGCGTATATGGCCGTTTCGAAAATCAATAGATGCCTGTATGCTAGGATGGGTTAGAAAATCTAGACCCAATATAATACCTTCGTTTAGGTTATCTAGCAATGCGAATCTAGCGAGAAAATTTCCAAAACCAGTTCCAACATATATAAATGTAGGACCATATGTTGTTACGCGTTTTCCAACCGCTGTTACTACTGAATTCAAAATCGGAAATTTCGTCTTTGATATATTCAACAATCTCGACGCTGTGTCCGTCCTCATAAAACTAGACTGTGCTCCTGTATCGATTAGAGCTTTAAATTCTTCTCCACGTATTTTGACGGGTATTAACAGTGGTTGACATTTGCGAAAATTTTCCAAAAATAAATGTTCGTTATCGTTGGCGAGTCTAGGCTTTGCTTCTGAGGTGGAGCTGATAACATTCGCCAAGCTTAACTCATAATTTTCTATAAGTACTCCATCTAGGGCTATAATTTCTGGTTTATCATGTTTTTTAGCCTCTTGTGAATTTATGACGTTTATGGAATTATTCGGAGGATTATTGATCGGTTGCGATGATATTGATGGTGCAATATTCGATGGTGGCTGCGGGACATTATTTTGACGATAATAATATGCCGTGTTTGGATTTTGTTCGATATTATTATTGTATGGCATTCGTTGACCAAAATTTGCAAAACCGGCTCGCCCACGATTCACGAAACCACCGCGATGGTCGAAATTTCGATTATAGAAGTTGTTACCACGATTCCACAGCCTTCCTTGATCTGTAGGCTGAATCAGTTCCGGGTGAAGAATAAAACAATTTTCGGACGAGTGGCTATTGGACTTATGATATGAACAATACGGTCGGCGATATGGATTCCCCAACACTCGATCAGGTAGATTATTATATTGAGCATTATTAGAATTATTATTGACTCCCCAACGATTAGGAGCTGGAGGGCCCTGATTCCTGATTGCGTCACTGACCATCTTCATAATATCTTGTTGAGATACAGGGTTTTGAAATGCTGGTGGAGGTGGAAAAATTTGCTGAGGCCTTGTAATTTGTTGTTGTTGACCTATAGTACTATCCTGCTGACGAATCTGCAAATTATTAAATCTTCGGTTTTCATAGACTCGATTCAGCCGATCGTCTTCGCCGTCTTCTTGCTCCTCGCTGAATTCCTTCCAGGCCGTCGTATCGGCTTTCAATTTATTTACGAATTCTGCCAAAGAGGCGATATTTTTGAATTCGTGGAGCCGACCTTCCATCCGAGTTTGGACGTACACTGGAGCCTTGTGAAAATATGTTTCAATAACAATTCGATTTCTTTCGTTTTCTGTTTTTTCGTAATTCAATAAATGTACATACGTCTTTATTCGTCGCAAAAAATCCTTCGTAGTTTCCCCTTTTCGTTTTTTCATATCATGTAATTCCCTTCTAAGTGCAGGAGTATCCATTTTAGGGGCGATCATTCTGATTACGCTTGCTTTTCCTTCTTCATAACTGCCATTTTTGTCCACATAAGTCGACGTTTCAAAATCACAACAACGCCAAAGCACTTCAATTCTCAGGTCCTCTGTGTCTTCTGGCTTGAATGTGCCCTCCAGACAGGCGAAAAAATTGAGTATTTCTGCAGCCTCCATTTTATCGGATATTTCTTTATTTTTCATTCGGCTTAAAATTATCTTCATCCTTTTTTCAGGGTCTTCACAATATCTTCCATACTCTTGCCGATTTCGAGGACTTCCTCCAGATATGGGTTGCTCTCGTCCTTGATTCCATGACGTAGTCGGTATATCTTCTTCCCTCATTCGATATTGGGCACCTTGAGCCTTAGCCTCAGCCAAGTGGTTTTCGAACCAGTTCAATTTTCTTTCCAAACTCCTGTCTAAATGGTCTTTGACCGTTTCAGGCGGAAGTATTTCCATATCTCCGGTATTCAATATTCTTTCATCAGGTCTTTTATCCATTTTCTTCATCAATTCTCGCATTTGCTTTTCAACTTCTTCCATTATCTTTCTTGAATTTTGTTGTTCTTGTTCCCGGAACTTTTCTTCCCATAACTTGCGTTCCGCTCTTTCTCGCATGAGTTGATCCAGTATTTCTTGTTCTCGTAATGCCGCCTTCGTTCTTTCCACATTAACAGCATTAGTTGATTTATCAACGGCTCTTTGCATGGATTCCAGGATGGCTAAAGTGGCCACATCCTGTATATTTCCACTCGTTATCCTTTCCACTTCATTTTTCGGTTTCGGTTCAATGTCGACCTTCGCGTCCGTTTTCGGTACTGTAGGCGTATATCTTGAGTTATAAAATGATACTGCATTCGTTTCGGGGGGTAGACTAATTTTCTCAAAAGATGATACTGAATCAGAGGACATCTGTATCCGGTGATCCGCATAATCATATGTTTCCGCATCAATAGTTTGATCTTTATCACTATCCTCGGGTAAATTCGCAAATTTCTTTGCTACTTGCTCGATAGTCGCTTCCATATTCGCCATTCGTTCCGTTTGATCTTCTTTATTTACTTCAGGTTGTAATAACGTTACCTTTGGTCGTCTGCAAGGTTGTTTCCGTACCGTTAATTTCGGTTTTGATGCTTTCTTCATCCTTTACCTTCGTAGCTGTACAGGTCACCAATGTCGTATTACGTGCTCGTATGCCCTCGGCTACCTAGCTGCGGTTCTTGGGAGATCCAATCTAGTACGGCCCCTGACGCTAACCCGGTGTTAGATACTGTCCTACTGCAGGTCTCAGAGACGTAAGAAGCAAAGATATTTATTTTGGGGAACTGACAAGAGTGCAAATACAACCGTGAGCAAATGGTGAACACAAATACAAAATGCCAAAGTATGAATACAAACACTGAACACCTCCCTAAGTCGCTGACCCTTCTTGAGTCCCTGTACACAGAGTCCCAGGGACCTTCGGGTACCTTAATCCACGACCTAAGCTGAAAGCTTAAGAAAATGATCTATCTACCTTTTGAACTAACACTCACTCTTCTCCTCAACAAAGTTTGAACGTCGAAAGTCCTCTCAGGTCGCGGGAGTTTCTCCAAACAAGTCCGCGACGCGAAGTCGAAAATACACAACAATACGAACAATAAAGGGCGTCCACTATCCTTCCGCAGTCGCTACCAGTCTTCTTCGAAGACGCAAAGGAAAACGCGACCGGCTCACAATAAGACGATTAATAATAATAATGAAACAAAACCGCCACGCGTCTAACATCGACTTTGCAGATGCATGCAAAACATTCACGTCACCATTTATGTATTTTTTGAGCCAAAAATGTATATGACACAAACCGTTTTACTGGTTTGTTTGCCCAAGAATAAATGAAACCACTTTAACAACAAAGGAGCTTTAGAGAATAAAAATGAGGTAGTTAGAGGACCAAAGGTCAGAGGAATTGACCCTCTGACAGGTAATTTTTACGTAGTGAAAAACTTTAAGGTGTAGAAAAACGCCGAATTTCTTTGAAACAACGTGGAACCAAAGTCATAAAAAACATAATGCATATCCACCTTTGACTTACACAGGGTGAGCCAAAAAAAGGCGATCCGTGCTGACTTCCATAACTTTTGAACGGATGAAGGTTTTATGCTGCGGATTGCTGCGTTAGAATGCCCTGTTTGTCTTTGTTACAAGGCCGAAATTTTACGCTCCCAGCGTTGATGGTTACTGTACAAACAGAAATTTAGTAAAAGTGATCATTTTTCAAAAAGTAAAAGTTGTGGAATGAAAGTAAAAGTTGTCCTATTGTGAAAAAAAGTTTTGTAAAGCTGTCTACACACAACAATACTTTGAAAATCATCCAGATTTGTAAGTTACACGTAATTTAGAGTTAGCAACTTCTTGTTCCAATATGATCAAAATTTCGCCAAAATCAAGAGCTTTTGTTATGAAATTGGAAAAAAAGCAAAATTGAAGCAAAATCAACTGTCATTGACCAGATCGAAAAACCGAAAAGCGATTAAAATTATTGGTGAAACAGAAATAAGGATACACTAAAGCGGCTTTCTTGTAGTTTCAAGCTGTTATATAGTTCTTATGATTGGATCTATTGTGCTTTTCTGCCGTGAAACATGTTGATTCTGTAAATTTTTAAATATTTATTATCAAAAAAATCGACGTTTAGTATTTTTGATTTTAGTCAGTCAATATTCAAAAAATCTGACTGAAACTTTGCAGTCTTTATGCCGAATGTTTTATCTATCGATGACGGGAAACCGCACTAAAAAACTTCACCCGTTCGGAAGCTATAAAAGTCAGTACCGGTCGCTTTTTTTGGCTCACCTTGTATTAGATGTGTCAACCCTGAGTCCTACTCGAGGATTTAAGATCATTTAACCACTAGATTACTAGTCCTTCCGTGTTTAACTTACTCTCATGGGATCGTTGCATCTACCATTTCAGAATAAATAAAGTATAACGGCTGTTGCGAATTTTAATATTTGCGTTTTCAGAAATCTTCTAACTATGCGTTTTCTTCATCAAAATGGGATGAATACGACATGTGAAATCCTAAGAAATCAATTATATCACATTGAGCTATTTCAATCCTCCTGTAGGTTTCTAACTAAAATACGTAACGATTCGAAATAAGCAATTGATATCAAATATGAACAGAAATAGGGGAAATCACTGTGAAAAGTATGTTTTCTTACGATTTGTAATTTCACTTTCAATTTTGTCATTCCACGCAGGATTCAGTAACGTTGAGTCTTTTTTGGCTACCGTACCTTCGGTTTTTCAACCATATTGTTCAGAATTTCGGTATTCGTCTTTTGTGCACAATACTCCAGAAAGCGTCTCTAAAGTCTGCATCTACTAACTGATCGAAGAAATTATTGTGTAAAAATAACTATTCCATGATGACCATTGTAAAAGCTTTTAAACTTTCTTTCGCAGAACGAGTTAGTCTTTTTCTAGAATCAGGGTGCCCGGAGTTGAAAAGCCCTATATATGATTATGGCTCCCCAAAACCGATAGATCCGCGAACACGTCTTGTAATGTGCGTCGAACAAACCAAAACCTCATCGTTAGAAATGCTCAAGATACAATAGAGATATTTGGGAAGGAAGGTTTCCAAGTGTAAATTCTAAAATCACGGATGTTAAAATACACATCATAAAGCATAGCGATCTGAGCAGAGTTACACTATAGTCCATTTACTTTGAAATAGCAGACGCAGTGACAAGAAGCAATGGCAGGCTCAATTTGAAACAATTTATATGAATTGAGCAACTCTATACTGTAGAAAAAGCATGACTTTTCCTAAAGAACCAGCATCTTCTTTATTCATCTCGACACCTATGTGCATTTGAGCAGGTTATTAGAGTAGATTATCAGTCGATCTGTTTGTCGCTGATGGACGAAAAGTTTTTCCCATTGATCACAGTAACAAGCTTACTATTATTCCGAATTGAACTTACTCGCTTCGCTGCATCTGCGATTTCAAAACAAATAGACTATGAACACTTCCGCTCAAAGACTTTCTTTACAGCGAAATTCACATCATTATAGTAAACAATTGAAAGTTCACTTAAATCCAATCACAGAGACTGTTACGGACGTGTGGGGTGTATTTTTCCGTAGGATTCGTCGATATCAACATTTTTTTCGAACGATAGTGATCTGATATTTTGCGTCGTTTTTATGCTGCAAGCTTTCAAAGTTTAGGACTCTGTATCTCATTCAAAAAGTATCAAAAATGTACTTTCCTTTCTATGGTCTAGGAATACAGTTTTGATGGCGGTTCGGTAACTTTCATGGTTTCCAACATGGCGTATGCGTCATTGACTAGGTTCATTCAAATTTTAGTGTGAATATAGTCTATATGGGTACAAATGGTCAGTTTAACATTAGTCAAATCGGTGAGGTTTATCGAACGAACCATAAGGTCTATTAATGAGAAATGAGGCGCCAGCTGTTGTGAACCTAGTGTGAAAGAGGAAGAAAATATTTTGATACGTTCCAGAGAGTAATGAGGATTTCGTCTGAACCTTCTCATTTTCGTTTAGTTCGTTAATTTTTTATGGTCATCGGGTCCGGATCAATTTGCTTTCGAAAACTTCATCAGCATACAACTATTTGTAGCACCAAATGACAAGCATTTCAACTCTACACGTTCTCCTGCCGGTGCCCTCGAATTTCTAGTGGGCTTAACACTATTGGCAATATTTTCATAGCCGTGTGCAATCTGAAACTTTTCCAACATGAAGTGAGATAGAATATACAACAACGAACGTAATATGATGACGACTGATGGAGCACTGATAAACCATCACATCTTCGTCTACTTCCGGGAGTAACGGAAAGCTTGAAAATTTCGGGTTCTAAGGATATGCGCTGCACAAAAGTCTAAGTGGATGTATTGTCACGTAAAGATAAATTTCTGGTCATAGAATAGCTCGAAAGATATGGTGTAGCTTCGTGTGACATTTTCCAAATATTTTTCTCTAAGGCAACTTCGTAGATAAACACTCATAGTATGACTCAGTTATCCGAAAGAAGCAAAGATTGTAGGTAAATTTCGATTATAGGGCGGGGTGACGTTTTGAATTAATGTGAGATCTGAATTGCGACGATCTAACTGTAAGGGCCAGTTGCATTATCAAAACATCAGGTTTAACTCGAGCTCGGTACCTACAACCCACAAATCTAACTTTCCCACAGCGTTAAAACCAAACCAGGGTTTAATGAAATGGTCATTTTTTATTACAACTGGAGGTCGGATTAATCCCGAGCTTGAGTTTAACTGGCGTTATTGCAACTAGCTCCAGGTATTTTTTATTGCGAAAGAATTTTCAATCGCAAAAATACACTAGAAAGTCGCTACAAGCCAAACTACGGTGTGTATGGAATTATCAATGTATTTCTACTTTTTCAACTCTCTTCTTTGTCCATATCGAAGATGCTATAATTTCTGTTGATAGATCAGAGAATGCCTTGTCCAGTGTCAATCGAAGTATACGTTGGTAGGAATTTTCAACAATTGATATATGATACTGAAAGCACAGCTTTGGAATAATATTGCAGACCTCAATATAAGATTTTCATATCAAAAATATCAGAATCAACCTGCAAAACATTACAATGAGACTCTAGTTTATTTCCCCCGTTTTGATCCAAAAGCAGTGAGCAAGTTGTTCTTAGTTACAGCTGGATCTGTTCAGAATTAGCTGTTTTTTGTCACAAGAAAGAAGTTTTGGAATAAAGACTTATGAAATTTGGCATTCAGATAACACTCTTCATTTCAATGGCATTATTGGAATCATATTTTATGATTCTGCATTGATAAGAATCTGAAATTCCTAAAAGGCTACAGTTTAGCTTTAGTTTTATGGAAGAACAGTTAGTAGGCGAGGCCGGTTTCATCAAAGAGACAAACTACAGCTCAGCTGCAGCTTAACTTTCATGATATGTTTTATGTGTATGAGTTATATTGCATCTGAGCTGCACCTTAAGGGCAATGGTAAAACATATAGAATTAAGCTACAGCTTGAGCTGCAGCTCAGCTGGAGCTCAAGTCTAACCAATGAAACCGGCCTCTGTGGTCCTTTAACTGGACACTCTCAAAAGTAAAAACTTGAGCATACAAAGAGGCCTTTAAAGAATTCGCATCAAAATCATAGTCCGATTGAAAATATTGCACGTTTTAGCGGATCAATCTAAAAACTTTTTAATCATCCCTATAAATCTTCAAACTTCACTGACATCCGAAACTCGAAGAATATCACAACGGCAAACAGGTTCTATGAACAAAACTAAGGTTTACAGAATAATCTGTCGATTGTATGCATTCGCACCCCCTGACTGATTTATGATATCAGGAATGAGCCAAATGACTATTATTGAATATATCTATACAAATATTACTGATGGCTCAACGGGTAGAATGATTGCGGCCGCATTATTTGACAACTTTGTCTTTAGTGGGCTTCGACCAGATTTCCAAACGATTAAGAGTTCTCAAATGAGGCATGAATCAAAATCCGAAAAAGTCTGTTTCAAAAAGTTCTCATTTTGATAACAATGGCAGAGAAGAAAAAAGCTCCAGTCTTGGTCAAAATCATTAGCATTATTAACGAATCGATTGGAATCAATCAAAAATTAAGTAAGGGCGTAAAACTGACACCGAAGGTTTATTGTAAATGGTCAGATCATAAGATTCACTGCGCTTACGTTCAACCTAAATAAACGAAAGACGAATGTTCTTATTTGGCAAGCGGTAACGTATGCTGTTACGCTAAGATTTAGAGAAAAATTTGCATACATGAAATAAACATGATCAAGTCTTCGGCCATACACCAAATTTTTCCACCTTATTCGCCTACGAATTTACATAATTTAATCACAGATCGAATTTGCGTTTCGAAACTTTTGCGAAATACGTGAATTATCGGTATTGAATGGTGCGAAAAAAGGTTACCCCAGCTCACTCAATTTCTATGGAACAGAAATAAGTTGCAGCGGTTTCTGGCAAATGAAGGGTCAAAATATAAAGACGAAAAAATTTCAACATATTTCGAAGTTTTGGCTTATAGCGTTTTTATCGAAAAAGCGCATTTTTTAAACAATAAGTTTATGGCGAAAAATTCGTCATTACTCCAAACAGGTTGCGCCAAACATACGGAATGGTGAGTTATTGAAATCTTTCAATTGACAATCTCACTGGTTCGACTAGATCATACCACATAGTACTAAAAGTAGTGAATGACACACATGTCGTTATAAATTTCTAGATGAAGAAAATTAGAAAACTCAGCATATCGCCTCTTAATAGGGAAATTTCCCGGAAGAATTCTCACCATGCAGATTCTACGGTATGACAGGCAGAATCAGTTGTTTTTATCCAAGATGATTATCACATTTGCACTGAAATTTCGCCATAAAGAACATCATTGGATGGAATTAAAACTGATATCATCTCTCGCAGAGTATGACCGAGTCATAGAAAGGTACCCATTTCCAATCTGTACGATCCGGCATCGAAAAGATCCACTTTTTCAGAGGCCTTGCCAAGCGAAAAAACGAAAATTTCAAAAACTTACTACTTTCGGCCAGAAAATTTTGACCTGAAATCCAACCAAATTGTCATTTGACTGTACTTGATTGGAATCATGATCTACACAGTACTGCAACGTGGTATACATTTCAGTATAGGCACTATTCATACGGGCTATGGATAACGTTTTTTTGGATCAGTCTCCTGCATTTCAGAAGATATCACAAAATGAGTAAATCTTTATTCTATTTTTCTGCCCAATATGGCTATCGGCCAATAGTGATTTTCAACCAGAAAGACAAGTCTAACCCGATTTATCCACCTTCAACAATACATATAGTCTGCTTTTCTCAGCATGTTTCAGAAATATAAATCTGAAAAGATTTTATATTTTTGAAATTTTTTGCTAAAGCACACGTCATATTGAGCTAAAAATTTGCTAACTAACTTAATTAACGCTTCACAATTTATGTATGAAAATACTGTACAGTAAAATCTTTGGCAAACAATTTTGAAGGCTACTTACTTTAGTCCATTTTTGATTTACAATTATTTGGTAAAAAACAGATTATTGGTATGAAATATTACAAGAAATTAAAAACAGCAAACTGCAAAATTGTGGAATCAAGTACATAAAGAAGATATTCTTTGTTGATTCCGACGTCTATGATTAACAAATGCCGATTTGTAAGCGTGAAAAAGCAAACGCAAGTTTACCTCATTAAAAATTGATAAGGGCAGCATGCTACGCAATACCTCAATGACGACATGATCTAAATTGGTGTTAAAATTTGCCCCTATGTTTGTGTGGTCAGACCCTAAGGATCCAGCCGTCCAAGGTGTATTCCACTATTGTTTTTACGATATTGTTTCGACGAAAACATGACTTCATTGTATGTGTGTTCATTTTGGTTAGCTAATTAACGTACAAATTAGGTAGACCAGAAAAGAACGTCGAGCAAGCTACTCTGGGTTAGTCATAGACATGTATACCGATAATCAAGATGGAGAAAACTGCTGCTCAGATCGTGATAAGTTGGTTTTAAAGCTGTTCTCGAAAATTCGTAAATTTTTCGCGTCAAGTCTTACTGTCGCTAATAGAGAATCAATTTTTGTACTTAGGAATCGTAAATGTTCGTATATTATATACTCGCATAGTATCAACTTCTACGCTACTAAATAAGTCTAACAACAAAGCAACATCTTACCGAGAATCCTAAAATGTCAGAAATGATATCATTTCAAATCTGAGGCAAGTCATGTCTACCAGTGATTAAATGGCACTTAAAGCTTTTCGCCCACTGTTGGGTTCGGGCTGGTGAACTTTAATGACGCTTTCATTGAAGCCAGCTAAACTACAAATAAGTCCAACTGAACTTTTGTGAGCTGATATTACTCGCACTGTGTACTGTAGAAAAATTATAAAATTTTCACTATGGGCCCATGCGGAATCGCCGAATGAACTGGAGTATACTCCAAAATAATTCCACTTGTTGGAAAATGAATTTCTGCTAATCTTACTTGCTATGATGCACTCCCTTGCGATCCTACCCAGAAAGTGCTTGACCTCCCCTAGATGGTGACCTCCAAGCGATCTCTTTGAGCTCAATTAAAAAATGATTTAACAATTGTAAAAACGGTTCATAATTTCTTCTAAGGAACAAAACACCCCATTCATAATTATAGATACGCTTTCTTGATTTGATGAAATAGGAGCGTTCTATGTAAACATAGTTAGCAGTCGAAGAATGACACAAATATTAGTTATAAGTTTACAATAAGTATTAGAATCAATGTATGTTTATAAAGACTTTTTTCAGTTAGAATTCCTCGGTTTCTGTATTGGAAGAAAAAATGGTAATTTCTTGGATCAGAAGGTGGCTTTGACATTATAACAGTGAAGCAACATCACAGTGTGGATTTTGAAAATCATTCATGCGAACCCACGGTACTTTGTTCAACTTGATTTCAACGTTACTGTAGCTACGCGGAAATGCACTTTCGGCAAAACCAGGTCGAACCCGTCCGAATGTTGCTTCCCAAAAGTAAGCTATAAAAATCTGTGTTTTGAATCTTCTACAAGACGAAGACATATCATTAAAGTTCATAATGAGAAACATATTTCTTCATTCACTCCGACTTCCGTACCACGAGCGCGATTTGAAAAATACCAATTTCATCGCAAATATAAAAGTGACGAAAAACATCACAAAAATGGCATAGAAAAATGGATGCAAATAACATCAAAAAATATACCTAATCGGAAGCAATTTTCCGCAAAAAAGTGAAGTTTTCACAAAAGATAATTTTTTGAGACAAGTATTGTATAAGTTCTACAGTCAATACCCCCCTACGCGTAGCCTACAGTAAGCTCGTCATTGTTCGTAGTCAACTATTGGACGTGCGAAATGGATGATATATGACGATGTCGCTTTCTGCGACCTTTATAATTCACGAAAAAAGTGAAAATTGCTGCGCTATTTACAGGAAAAAAATCAAGAAAATGACACGGAGCTGCTTGTCTCAACTTAAGACGATAAACGAGCTATGGAAAACACCGTTTCTTCATAATTTTTCACCTCGAAATGGAAAGTTGCACGATCACGAAATAAAGGCTTCAAAAAAGTTAAGTCTATTTGAATTTCGATTTCTCCATCGGAAACCGGTTAACTATTTTCTGAAATTTAATCACTGGCATGTTTTTCCAATTCAGTGAAATTTGGTGGTGTCTTTCCTCCAAGTTTGATATTTTTTAGTGCAGGAATGAACCTTTGAAAGTCCTGCAAATTACGTGGAAGTATTCATCTGTATTTACAGTATGCTAATTTGTAGACACTCTCTGCGATATTTGTTCCGTATTAAGTGAATCGGTAATTGATTTCCAACTGGATCAAACACACACTCGATTTTTAGACTTTTCACAGCTGGTAACGGTGTTAGATGATTGTCATTTCATTGAAGGAAATGCATATCAATAGAAAAGTGATAATATAAACAATATACACAAAACTATCAAGATAAAGTTTTCATCTTTATGATCAATAATCGCAAGGAGGAACGATAACAGGTGGAATGACTGTATTAGCTAAAAATTCGCTATTATCTTCATCAAACACGGCTAACCAATTAATGTCGAACGTTTTGGTGGTCCAGAGCAATTTGACATATAAATTTTCATTAACGTAATTTCTCAAAGGTGTTGATCTGCGAGTGGAGAAAAGGGAAAACAAATTAACCAAAGGAAAAAACAATAAAAAAATACGATCCCTTTGTTTTTGCAGAAAAATGGTATAAATGTTTGACGTCACTAAAAACTGAGCATGAAAATCTCTTTATCTACAATAGTCAATTTTATATCAACCTTGCTGACGTCGTTTTTAAGAAATGACGCGCAATTAAGAATGTAGATACAAGTAAATCAATATCACGCAATATTCAGTAGTATTACAGAACTACGAATGTTTCAGTTTCCGCGCGTAATTATCGACAACTTCAGAAAAATATGCTATTCCTAATTAATTCATCACAGGAATCAGAATTTAAATGAGGAAAGTTGATCAATACTTTTGTGAACAAAATTATGCGGTTTTATGTCCTTGATCAGATTTATAAGTTGTCGGAAGCGCAGAATTTATTCAAATACTACACTTTTGCTCACTTTTCAGTTGATTAACCTGATAACATAAGTAATTTTTTCTCGCAGATTCTGTGTACACTAAAATTTGCATAAATATGATCAGTAATGGCAACTTTGCGTATTCCCGATTCCAGCAACCACTAAATATTTAAGGACAAAAATGCGTTCGATAGACCATAATGAAAACTGCAATGAGACTTATATTACTAATTAGATTTTGCAATGCGCAATTCCAAATTTCGGCAAAGTTTTTATGCTCTAAATCCTTAACAGAATAAAATTAGTCCTCCATCACATGAGACACTTTTTTGATATTAGCTAGTTCTATCAAATATGACTCTATCAATTTTGAAATGGTCAATACAGCGATGTCGCAGCGAGAATTCTATTCAAAATTGAAGAGGACTCGTTATCCCTACTCAAAAAATCTTTCCGTCGTGATGCAAACTCCCCGATGACCATTTTTTAGAATCATTTCATTATTACCACAATTGATTTCCTAATTTCTAGTAAGGCTGCGTTTGTGGCTGCAGCGATTATTCCAAAATGAATGGAGTATAGTAAAATGCTTATATCTTTCGTTGTTTCTTAGATCAAGTGAGAATCAGTGTGCACATTCGTTCAAATTTCTGCCTAAAGAAGGTCCACACGGAAAAACGGTTAATAAATCGTTAATCAGTTTGCTGTGGGCTAATCAATTCACTACAGCATGGTCAATTCTAGACATGAAAATTATCCCTAATCATAGTAGTCGTGAGTATGTAAGTTTATCTCGAGAAACTACAATGGAGCTATTTATGAATATACAAAACGTTACCACTTGAGCTGCAGTATTGCAAGAGTTTTACGAGAGACTCTTTTGTGAACCACTCTGCACTTACTCAGGGTATCCTAGAACGTGGGCTTTTTCTTTTTTTACCACGTTTGCCGGAAATTCGCCGCTGCCGACATAGAAGAAGGCCTCTGGGAAAAAGAACACGCTACAGTAGCAAAATCTACAGCAAGTCATTGGAAATTTCAAGAAGCCTTTATTGCCCAACATGATGAAATTTACCAGTTTTTTCGGCGAAATTAAAAGTAAAGTTGACGATGTATAACGTATTGCAATTGATTATGTAAATTTTGTCCGAATTGACGTTGTTCTTTGGTTTTAGTGTCCGGAAACCTGAAACTTCGGCGACGCTCGGATAATCGACGTCGTTCAGAGCAACTGTAGACAACATTTCCTGACAATAAGGAAGTACATGTATGATAAGAACTTTAATATGACAGAATTTCTACTAAAATATTTTGACAATTTTTCGTTGTTACATGTTTGAGAAGAGGAATCAATTATGCACCATTAACGATATGATGGGCATAGAAAATTTTGTTTATTTTTCAGAATTAGTGTTTTTGTTCTCCATTCTTGGTAATGACGTCTAAATTTTAAGGGCTAAGCTCTTGTGATAGTGAAGTAAATACTGGTCACAAGCGCGTTATCCTTATTAAATTAAAGATAACTTATCTGTTATAAAATGTTTGTGAAGTGAAAAATGACAAAATTATCTTTGACGTTGAAACCGTTCACACATAATTTTGACTATTAAATTTTTGTTCAAAAATCTTTAAGATGCTAACATAAGTAGGCTCCACTAAAGGCCCACTCTACTTTTTTCGCAAAAAAATAGACGCAAAGGATTTACTCTCGAAGTGACGGGTAATTTCAGTATGTAATAAACCGCAAGGTACATATCGAAATTTCCGACTGAGAAATATCTAACATGTTCAACAAGTATCCACTGCGCGCTTTAAATCTAGCTTTAACGCAAGGAACGTACGAAACGTAAAAAACGCAAGACGCTTACAAAACTGCTAATATTTGCACCAATATGCAAAGCGAAAATAAAAGATTCGTTCGATTTTGATTGTTATGTTGCAATCACTTGCGACAGTTTTTGACAAAAAAGTATAGATGGACCTTAGGTTCAGCTAAATGTGACATATGGTTAAGCAGAAAATCTCAACAATATGAAATGCTACTTGTAAAGCATCTTAAGAAAAAAGTTATATATCGGACGTAAACCAAAAGCTTTGGTGTTGAATTAGTTATTTATTTCCAAATTTTTTCTTTGGGATAAAAGGGGGTGGGAAAGAAAAAAATTTGAATAAATACAATGAGACCATGAAATTTTCGTTTTCTTTTATGCCCTGCCTATTCTTATAATGTCACCATCAGGTCCTCCATTTTTTGTCATTCGAAGCATGTGGTGGAATGGAAACTTGTTCCTCGATGCAATGTATTAGAAAATTTTAAAATCACACTACCTTTTGGCATGTATCATATAATCCTAAATACTGAAAGTCGTTCAAATTATACCGCCCGTCCAAAGTTACAGTAACCAGATCGTCTTGACTATCGAAATTTATCATCCTAGAAGAGTTGAATTTTCAGCAGCAAGATATCAACATAAAATTTCGTCAGTTACTTTTCTTGCCTCCTTTTCCCGTCAAATTTGGAAGCTATCTTGTACTGAATCTCCTTATTCGAATCATCTGATATTTCCATATTCATTTCTGAAATATAATTTACAATCGAAATAATTCAAGGATAAAATTGCATCAGATATGTGAAAATTCTACCACAGTCAACAAAAGATCAGATGAGAAAAATCAATACGATGATCAAATTTGGTGTATATTGAGTTAAAATTCAGAAGGCGAGCAGCTCTTCAAAAAAACCAAAGGATATTGGTCTATCGTAGAGGAAAAAATGTCAGCAACTATTGTGCAGCCACTGGTATAAAGTTTTAGCCCAGAAGGTTACAATAGGCCAAGAACTAGAAAGCGAGACTACCATTCTGAGTTGATTGGCTACAGTAACACGTAATTACCAGGTTTCCAGGCCGAATTTGGGGCAGCCAGATTATAAAAAGTTTATCCAGGAGCATTTATCGTTCTTATTACTTCTGAGAAAAGGATTTCTTCTAGCATTCATATTTACTAACCGTTTTTCGAGGCAACTGCCGCCGGCTCTGCCATCGCCCTCCTGTGCCTTTTACTGCCCAACCGTCTGTTAGGCACCCTTTCGTCCACGTACCACGCCCCTTTAAGCAACGGCGGTTCAACGGGTTTGGACGTCGTTTTGGCCGGCCGGGGCGTTCTGTCGTCCAAAAGGCCGGCCTTTTTCAACGCGCCGTACCTTTCGACGCGGTAGTCTATGGTGGTGGGCGGAACATCTGTTAGGGCGTCTTCGGCGTTTTCTTCGGCGCTGAGGGTGCTTTTTTTGAGAACGGGTTTGGGTCGGGAGCCAGTGGCCGCTTCGCCAGCCGATTGTTGATCATCGTTGTTGCTGCCGCTGCTGCGTTCAGCGTGGTGAAGGGCGGAAAGCAAATTGGACCTGCAGGGTAGAAAATAAGCCGACGTTGAGAGTATGTTCAGTCTTTGACAATTTCGGATTTCACGATGTACTAGTATACTGTATTATTCTATAAGCTCACAAAACACATGTTTCATTTTTTTGCAAAAATATCTAGCAAGTGAATAATGTAAAAAATTTAGTATAGTGGGATGAACTGATTTTCTATAATCTGTTTGTTATAAATTGCTTGTAAGCAGTGAAATGACAAAAATAAGTACCACCCTAAAAATTGTTTACAAAAAGTTTTCACTGTAGAATCTTTTTTTTAAAAAATTGCAAGGGTTAACTGAGTAGGCTCACAAATTTGCAATCTTATAGGACATATAGCTTAGTAGTTAATGGAAAAAATACGAGAATATTACTTGCTTTCCACTCTTGAAGTTACAAGCATTTCAAGAAAAACCGATTATAGTGTCTTTGTTTTGCATGCAAACTCTTTTTATGGCACTGTAAGACGAGAAAAATATTATTTTTAGGGTTTCTCTCCAACTGTGACGAACAAAGCCGTTCATCGTCGAGTAGGATGCTGATTAAATCGTAGTGAAATAATCCAGATTCGCTGTCCAATTTAGAACAGTTTACTTGACGGTGAACATTAACAGATTTGATGTAAACTTTCCATTTGATAACTGCAGTATTCAGTTCAATCAGTAAGAAATGCTTTTTATTGCCTAAGCTTTAAAGAATTGTGTTTATCTATTTTGAACAGTATCAAAGCTTGAAGATTGAATTTCAGTAAGATCACAAGGACAGCACTAATGACAATGCGATGGCCATCCAGACAGAACAAGCCGCATCACGACATCTTCGCTCCTGCTGAATTGACGCTGATTTGAAGAAACTTCGACGTTTTCGATTGTAAACTTAATGCAAAGTGATGTGATAACTGAGAATTATGAGTGAAAAATTTCATAGCTTTTCCAAAAATTTTTGAACTTAAATAAACAATCCTTTCCAAAACAGGAATTCAAGGAATTTTAACGTTGTAAACACTGCGGCCGAAATATACTGTTTTCTTAATGCTTTACTAAAATTTTGTCCTGCATCAGGAGCAAAGTTGAAAATGCACGAAATCACGAAATTGAGGAAAAGTATTTACGACCGGAAAGCATAATCGGAATCGAAATTTTGCAATGAAAAATGAAATTGCATAATTTTTTCAATACCGTTTTTGAAATTTTTGTTCTGTCTTGTGATTACTTGTTAAAGGTAAAATGTCTTATTCAAAATTTTTATTTTTTGATCAGTTGAATTGTGCTTCAGGAATATTTTTGATTTAGAAAAGCATTTAAGAGATCATAATCAAACATGCTAAAAAATGTTGATAAAATTTTCAAAAATCAAGACACACATTGAACTTTAAACATCAATCTGGAGAAATAATATAGTTCAATAGAGAATAGTTTGTTCGCTGGATTTAAAAATCATCTAAAGCTTTAGATTGCATTATTTACAAATAATTGAAACAACTGGAGATTCATCTAATTTCCATTTCAAGATTCTGGAACTCCTGCAGCCGGTTCCAAGAAAGTGTCTCACGCGAAAATTTGCTCTGTCTCTCGATTTTTGCTCTGTTTTGGCTTTCCACGAAATTGCCTCCGACGGAGAGATGCCCTGAGAGCCGGCTCTGTTGGAGAGCGGCTCTGTGAAATGGCTCTGCAAGAGACAGTTCAGAGCCAAATAGGTTCCACGAACCAAAAAAAGTGCTCACGAGCAGAGCCAAAAGTTGTAAGCCTGCTAGGGGCTGGCTTACGACTGTCTCTGTTTTGTATCTCTTACATTTTTACTATATATGGGGTCGCAAATTAAGACTGCGTTATGCTGTCGAGTAATTATTTGTGTTTTAAGTCATTCATAGCTCCTCTCTTTTTCGATTTTTTTCCCATATGGCAGAAAAAAATTGTTTTTTTTTAATTTAGCATTGAAGATTCAAAAATTGACATTTTTGTTAAAAATGTGGCGCCGAAGACACAGTAAAACGACATTTTCTACGGAAGGGGTCATCGATAGCCAGAGATTACCTCAGGAACGAAGACAATGAAGAAAATAAATCGATTTTTTTGGACTAAAAAGTTCACAAATCACTTCAAAAAGTACTTCTATATTTTTAGAGGGATGGAGTTGACAACTTTCTGAAGTCAAGAGGAGGGGGTCACGCAGTGCTCATAAATACGTTTTTTGACCAAAAAAATGGACAAATCGTGCCCTTGATCAATTAACTTTTACTTTAAAAACGATACTGAGCATCATTTCGGCGCTAAGCGCCGAAAAAATTTCTCCCAAAAGGATTTTATGCTCAAAAAAGTGATTTTCAACCAAAAAAAATATGTATTTTTAGTCAATTTCCGGCCTGTCAACAACTGGAAGTTGTGGGAGAGAGTCGTTGACAACTGCATACACGATTTAAAATTTTGGGGACATTTTTGACCTGATCTTCTCGTTCAGAAACCATCATTTTCGACCGGAAATCTGACATTTTTGAAAGTTTAATGTTCGAGAAAGGACCACATTCTACTAAAAAGCTGACATTAACGATTGTAATTTATACGAAAATTTATATTTAGCATAGAAACATTGATGTTTTCTAGGGTTTTTGTTCAAGAACATACCGGTAATTGGGGGGAGGGGTTAGTTCTCTCCAACTTGGTCAACCCTATACCCAACATCCCCCCAAACTTGGAAAAATTAATAAAAAAGTTATTTTTTTGGTCTTTTTTAGGAAAATTTTCGACATTTTTTGACTTTTCCGACCCCCTTCAATTGTGAAATTTTCGGGACGCCACTCCAAAATTTGAGTTTACCCCCCCCCACAACTGGTCGGACCTCTTACAGGTATGTTCAAAAAAGGTCATTTTTTCACCAAAAACTATAGTTTCCGACCATTTTTTGTTCCGAAACAGAATTTTGTGCAGAAATTTCTTGACGGTTTTTCGGAAATTACCAGTTTCTGCCAAAAAATGATAATTTTGACCGTTTTTCTGGTTTAATAATGTTCCTATTCCGCGAGAAATTTTCACTTTTAACCAAATCTGAATATTTCCTAGCAAAGATTAACAATTGTCAATATTTTCCGTTCGAAAGTCACTATTTTCTAGCAAAAGTTGATATTTTCAACTGTTTTTCGTTCAAAAATCATTATATTCTAGCAAAAAATTCCACACTTTTGACCGTTTTCTGTTCAAAAATGAGCATGGCCTGCTAAAAATTGAAATTTTATCACCGTTTTTTATTAAAAACTCACCGTTTTCAACTAAAAGTTAACATTTTCACCATTTTCTGCTCTAAAGTCAATATTTTCCACCGAAAAATTAAACTACTTATTTTATAAATAGTCAGCCGGATAGAAAATTAGCATAAACACAGAAACGCACGCAAAAATTGCTTTAAACCAATCGAAGAGATAATCAGGGAACGCTAAAGTGTCAAAAATGACGTAAATTTTTATCACAGCGCAGTCTCTCTTTTTGCTCTAATCGTGCTCTCTTTTTGGCTCTCGAGAGCAAGCTCACGAGCAGATTTGTGGAACGGATTTCCAGAGCCAACTCAGAGTCGTCTCTCGAGAGACTGTGTCAGCCGAGCCAAAAAACTGGCTCTGTCTCTGCTCTAAACTGGCTCTCGGAGAGCAGTATTCGTGGAACCGGTTGCTGTTCTGAGCACAGTCAACTGATTTGAAATCTGAGGTTGATATTTTCAACTTGGAACACTAATTCTGATTTTTAAACATTTCTTTTATTCTATCCTGCACAATGGAGCAGGTGGTCAGAAAATTGGAGTCAAATTGTTAGTCAGGGTAACCAAATTTCAACCGACATTTAAAGTCTGTTCTTTTCGTTACAATCTTTTATGAGAGATGAGATGCACTGTATTTTTCAATAGTCCTCTGAATATTATCAAAAAATACTGCTTGCTTCTGTCTTTTTCAAGTTCACAGTTCGTAGAAAAGACGCTGCAACATTCTTGTGTTCCTGTTCAGAGGAAGCTAGTTTGAATCGTGAAACCTGCAGTATATTTAGAAATAGTTGGATTCGAAAATCATTTACTCCAATTTTGATTCAAATCAGGATTTATCCTTCAACTATGTCCATTAGCAACGCAATTCTGGAGTCAATAACCGCATTAAAATATGGAAAACATCGAGTAAGCTACATTAGCCCTCAGGGAAAGAGAAAATTTCCGTACTGTACATTATATTCTTACTTATAATCATCACCGGCGGCTGTCGCAGCAAAAACCGTTGGAGGCGCTTCGTAAAAATTATCCAAACGCCCAGCCCGGCGTAACGACTCGTACCTTTCCGCCTTGTAGTCGAATCGCGAACCCGGCGGAGCCGGTCCGGCCGGAGCTCCATCGTCCGGCGAGCCTTCCCCTCTGTCGTTGTCTTCATTGACGACGACGGCGTCCGACGGCGTCTTGCGTTTCTTAAGGGGCTGAGCGTCGACGTCGAACGGGCGTCGGACGACCGGGGCGTTTTCATTTGGTCCACCGTAACGGTATTCAGAGTTGTGGATGTCATCGATGCGGCGACGGGCGTTGGGAGACAGGGTGTAGTCGGACCAGATAATGCCGCCGGCTGGCCTGGTCGGTGGTTCGCCCCGGTGTCTAAGTTCTGGATTGTTATAGCGGCCGGCCAAGTTTGACTGTGAAACGGAATCGATATGTCTGAAAATCATAATCATGATTAACATTGCTGTGAGAACTATCGAAAAATATTTTTCATTAAATAACATAATGACAAGATTTTTGCCTTTAATACTGATTGTAAATTCTCTTCATCGACCAGGCACAATTAATCGCTCAAGGATCAACACTTTTTAAGCGGAACGAAATTGGATTAACTTAGTCTTAGAAATTTAGGCGCTGCAGTATTCCTTTCAAAAGTTTGCACAACTGTTGAGAGTGACCACAGCAGCCACCTCAACTACGAATTGTTGCAAAAAGACGACGCCTTTCCCGTTGCTCGGTTGGCTCAGTTGGTTAGAGCGTGCGGACGGTAGCCGGAAGATCCCGGAATCAAGTCCCGGACCGAGCCTAACTTTTACTGAAGCCCCGAGTAGCGGCAACAGGTTGCCTCAACACTGGTGGTCCTTGATGGTCCGTCAAATTCGACGGCGGAGGTATGTTGTGATTGGCCACAGCGGCCACCTCAACTACGAATTGTTGCAAAAAGAAAGCACCTTTCCTGTTGCTCGAATGATTAGAGCGTGCGGACGGTAGCCGCAAGGTCCCGGGTTCAAGTCCCAGACCGAGCCTAACTTTTACTGAAGCCCCGAGTAGCGGGAACAGGTTGCCTCAACACAACGATTTTACCAAATATATCGTAGAAAGCACGGCAGTGCTTTCACTTTATGTTTGTCCTTGGTGCATCACCCCTCTTGACTTTGAGATTGTTTTTCTAGCGAACCAAGACACATCAGGGGATGAAACTTGGGGAACACATGTAAGTCAATCTCCTCTATCCAACAGTGTAAAGTATAGCACGATTCGGAAACTGTAGCGTATACTGTAGTGTAAAATGTGCCCAAAAAATGGGCGGACTTTTACCCCCTGATTAGCGGCTATTAGAACGGATTAACGGTTTTTGGCGTTCAATGTGATGGTAAGGACCTAAATGCAAAAGGCCTTTTGGGATTTTTGGAAAAAATCATTCCTCGTTGTAATATGGTGTAAAGATGACTTTTTGATGATCATATGAATATCTCAGGCTAGAATAAGGCCAGAACATAATTCTTTTTTTAATGGATGAAGAATAAAAAACTCAAATACACGTGCTACAACGGAATTATGATGGTGTAAGGTGACTTTACACCAGCCAAAAAACAGACAAAATTCTTTTTTCAGGTTCAGCTTCCGACACCGATTCCGATCTATCCAGCGTACCAGAAATTCTTTGAAAAGTTGTTCATTTTTCGAAAAAAATCACCAGAAGTTAAAAATTTGGATTAAGCTTCATTTACATAAAAAAAAGAATTGGCCGTAGCATGTTATATATTTATCAAACGATTTGGTTATCGTTCCTGTAATAAAATAATGATTGATTTATATGTTATTTCAGGTTTTTTGGTGCATGATACTTGAAATTTGTTGATCTGATGCAGAGCAGATCAAGTTGATCCGGAAGTAAAAAATTAGCAGATCAATAATTGTTTTTGATGAAATTCGATGCAGAGCAGTTACTGAGTACTGTTTTCAGTGTGATCTGCTGTCTGAAAATTTTTCATCTGAATCAGATCAAGCTGGAAGTAAAAAATCAGTAGATCAACAGTTGTTTTTGATGAAATTCGATGCAGAGAGTTGCTGGGTATTTTTTCGAGTGATCTGATGTCCCCAAATTTTTGATTTAGATAGGATCAAGTTGATCAGGAAGTATAAAAATTAGCAGATCAATAGTTCTTTTTGATGAAATTCGATGCAGAGCAGTGTTTCGGTATTGTTTTCAGTGTCATCTGATGCCAGCAAATTAATGGCATGATTCTTTGAAAACTTAAAAATCAGATACCAGGAAAAATGCCAGGGACTGGCAAGCTAAACCGAATATGTTTTATGTGAGGCTTTCTCAAAAGTTGATATGATAATCTTTTCAAAACACAAGACAGACGCTTAAAAGGCAGATACAAGTAATGTTTCACAAAAAGTCCATCCAAGACACGACCTTAAACAGCAGACAAGGTTTCATTTCTTCCACAAAAAATTCCCTGTTAAGAAAAACATATACGCACCCCTATAATTTTTAAACAATTAGTGGATATTATAACAATATAAAATAACCACAATTTTCATCATTTGAAAATTACTTAGATTTTAAGAGTAATGTTGGTCTGGGTTTTTGTTGTTTTGTTTGTATTTAATGTCCCGTTGTTGTGTTCCGCAATTTTATTGTGGTGTTTAAGTACTTTTAGAGTTTAAGTCTTCGGGTAAGTATGGGTGTTGGAAACACGTGCATTAAGGAAGATACCTGGACTCAACTACTGCCTGCCTTCATCCAAAGCCCCTGACATAATTGTCAAATACAACATTGGTGACCATCCCTTCGAGGAGGAAGGGCCCCTGGTACAGTCACCAATGTCGTATGCCCAAATCCATGTGGCCGGCGCATTAGAAAAATAATGCTCAGTGAGGGCTCGAACCCTCGACCTTCTGCATACAATGCAGACGTGCCACCAACTGCGCTAACCGAGCCACGTGGATGGTTCGGAAATTGTGGTTGTAGTGGTGGTGGTGAGTGCGGGGCATGCCACGTAATGAATAGCCAGACGCACCACTACAACAATAGATAAAACATCTGGCATAATAACTGCAAGGTTTCAGCCAGATTGTTCGAATATTGACTGACTACAATCAAAAATACTAGACGTCAATTTTTTTGCTGATAAATATTTAAAAAATTGACAGGAATTGACAAAATCAACATGTTTTACAGCAGAAAAGCACAATAGATCCAATCATAAGAACCATACAGCTAGAAGCTACAAGAAAGCCTTTTTAGTGTGTCCTACTTTCTCTTTCATCAAAATTTTAGTTGTTTTTCGATCTGGTCAATGAAATTTTGCTTTAATTGTGCTGTTTTTCCAATTTCAAAAACAAAAGCTCTTGATTTTGTCAAAATTTTGCCCATATTGGAACAAGAAGTTGATAACTTTAAATTACGGGTAACTTACAAATCTGGTTGATTTTTAAAGTATTTTTGTATGTAAACAGCTTTACAAAACTTTTTTCACAATAGGACAACCTTTCTTCGATTTCACAACTTTTACTTTGAAAAATAATCACTCTATTAAATTTATGTTCATACAGTAACCGTAAATTCTAGGGGCATAAAATTTGGCCCTTGTAACAAAGACAAACAGGGCATTCTAATGCAGCAATCCGCGTTATAAAAGCTATCCGTTCCGAAGTTATGAAAGTCAGCACCGGTCGCCTTTTTTGGCTCACCCGTAGATATGTGTTGCCTTCTAAGTAGTTAGCACAGTACTTCTATTGTAGAACTTTTCACCCAAAATCTTTTGAAAGTTGACAAGCTCGACTCATGATTTTCAGTCATATGGAACATTTCATCTCGTAGAAAACAACAAGGATACAAAAAACAACGTATTTTGAGATCCCGCATTTTTAGAAAAGTACTTGTTAACTAGTTTGATAAATAAACTATAGTTTTTTGTTTATTTTCATATTCTGTAACACGTTCAAAAAGTATAATAATGGTTGGATTTGGAATTCAAACACTCCGTTGAGAAAACTACAATGAACCATTATAGTATTGAAGAATGTAACTGATGTCTAACTTCTAAGGACTTTTGAAAGTTATTTTTGGATTTTGATCGACCTATGTAAAACTTATCCGTACAGCATCTTTACAAAAATGAAAATTACCTCTGGTTACCATATCTCTCAAGGTTTTCTTCATTGTCGGACTTTTCCAGCTGCTGCTTTCTCAATTGACTCTTCTTGGGCACTCTATCTGTCACAATTTTGTAAAGTTTCTCTTGTTCGACGATTTCTTTGCGTGGGACCTTTTTCTCTACGATTGCTCTGGGTTGTTCTTCAACAATTTTTGGTTTTTTCTGCTTCATGGATCGTTGTTGTTTTTGTTCTTGTTCTTCTTCGTCTGCTGACGATTCCACAGGTAAACTTTCGTCGATTTTTGTTGGTTTCGGAACATTATGACGTAGTTTAGGTCGCTTGGATTCTGGTGGCGTAGTCGTCGTTTTACGTTGAGCGAATGTTCGATTAGAGGGTCGAGCTTCGGAAAAATGATAAGTCCAAGGAAACATGATAATAAATATGAAAATTTTATGTTTACCAGGTCGAGATGCAACAGTAGTGGTTTCTTCTGATTCGGACGAATTCTCGCCAGAGTTGGCTTCTGGAAAAAGAATCGATAATGTCCAGTTTTCATGCGTTGCCCGTGAAATTTCAGACATAAACTGTTGCAATGTTTTCGTAAGAATTTTCGCATATAATATATCAAATGTTCGGTTAATGGATCCATAAATTTACAGTTTCAGGTTACGTGTAATCATCATGTATCAAAAAAACACAGAAACAAGTATTGGTACTTGCTTTTGGTCTCCATGCGTTTACAATCATTTGGAAGAAAATCAATTATTTAAAAGCTCAAGTTCACTGCGGCGCTGAATTTCTTTCAGGTACAAGGACTCAATCAAAACTAACTATTCTCGGAAGTTTGAGGACATCGTGTTCTAGAACTGTTGTAGAAAGAATTTTTCAAAAATTATAGAAAAACAACGACATGAAACATGAGCCCCCACAGAGAAATAAATATGAAGATCTTAAAGCAATCGAAGTTCGTGATGTATATCATTGAAAGGGAAGCAGAAAAATTAAAGGGAAAAATAATATAGATTAGAAAATTAATGGCAGCTGATGAAAGCAAAAATATGAAACAGTTAGAATGACTGCAAATTGAGAGCAAAAATAATATAAGCGATAAAATTAAAAATTAGAAAAAACAGAAATGAACGCAGTAAGTTTAATAGGAGGGCGAAGAGAAGAAAAATCGAAAATGGTAAAGGTATGGAATAAGGCAAGAAAGGAAAATGGAAAAGGCAAGATTTGAAAATATAATGAAAGCCAAAGTTAAAATGGAACCACATGGCAAGCAAGAAGTAAAAGAGTTTGAATTCGAATATCGAAAACTATAGGAAAATAAAGCAAAAAATTTAAGTATTTACAGAAAAGAAGTAACGATAACAGAAAAAGAAGTTAAAAATCAAGAGTATAACAGAAAAAGAAAAACATGAAGGGGAAAAAAGGAGAAAAAGCAAGGGAAAACAAGAGAAAGCATACGAAAAGAAAGGAAAGACACCAGAAGAACAAAGAGAGGGAAGAACAGAAATGCAGAAAATTAACAGTATGGAAACAAATTGATAGCAAATGTAAAGCAAATAAAAACCAATACGTGCCTTAAAAACAGTCTTTCTTACCTGTAGCTTCTGCTGAACCGGCTAGAGTTTCATTCGCTTCTACTGTAATCAAACTTTCGCTGATGCCGAACACAGCTGCATTGGTCGTTTCTGTAATTGGCACCGATTCAGTCTGCGACGGCGACGAAGTCGCGTCATCACCCTTCAACGACGCACTGAAACTGGATTCGAACGACAATTCGGTTATCGGCGATCCGTCGGCGACGCCAGCGCCGCTAAATGTAGACGGCGAAATCTTCGACGTTTGAACCGACGTTTCGTTCTGCGTAATTGTCGTCTGCGACGGATTTTGAGACGACGCAGCGGTGCCGGCCGACGAACTAGACTCCAAGTCCAAAGTCATGAATAATGTTGAGTCTGATGAAGGCGACGAACTCAGGGTGACGAGTGTTTCACCGGGCGGCGATGTCAACGTTTGACCGGAGGTTGATTGAGAAAGGACGGCCGAGAAAGATTCCGAGACTGTGGGTGAAGCAAGAGGTGTGGTAGTCGCATTATCTGAAATACAATGATTTATTTCGAATTGTTCAGTAACATCTGAACCCATGTTTCGAGACTTTGGGTTCGTATTATAAGACAAAAATTACTCCCATGACTTCAATGCTCATAGAGCCACTACATTCCAAAATACTCCAAAGCTATCTGTAATAAAATGAATCGAAGACTTTTCGCTCGCCCAAAAATACCTGAACCATAGGTGGTTGTATTTTCTACCAAAGTCGTTAAAGTTAGACTAATTTCCGCTTCGGCTGCCCTAGGTTTCCTAGGGGAGCGACTCGACCTATTCCTGTGCCTATGACCGCCACCGCCGTTCTTGCTAACCACTTTGCGGCCGTTTTTCGTTTGTATGTTGACGTAAGGCGTAGAGTTGGTCGCCAAAGAGTCATTTTCCCCCTTAAGGTGAAAAATGGTTTCAGTTTTTCGAGCGGGGTAGAGCATTTCTGTATAGAAAAAGAAGGAAAATGGTAATGATGAAGGACAATTTGTTCACCGATTTAATGTAGGTAAATGCAAAGTTCAGTAGTTTGTATTGAACTGAAAATCTTATTGCAGATAATCTGCATGACATCATACTTCTAACACATTTCAGCAGCTACAGTAAACCATCATGTGAACAAACACCTGATCATCTAGAATCGACAATTACCAATTCCTCAAAACCCAAGAAAAACCCCGCACCGAAAACCTACGCCATTTTTCCTCTCGTCTAAGATGATGGGCGCCGGAGCGTGCAAAACGACGCTTTGGTGGCGCCGGGGCCGTTTAGTGGTCGAAGAAGGGGCGGCAGCGGAGTCTTCCCCGTCCGTTACGACTTTTAACCCACTTGGCAAAGTAAATTTGGCCGCTCCGGTGCCTTTCAAATCGTCCAAAGTCAATTCCTCTACGAAACCGTCGGCCGACGGAGCGGCCTCATTCTTGCCGGCGGAGGGTTTATTATCCAAGGAAAGAGCAATCTGGAAGAAAAAATACGAAAAAATATGACACGAATTTTTCTAAAGTAAACGAGACGCAGAAAGTTAGTGAAAAACTGAGGACCAGTACACTATGCCTAAAAGAGGAATTAATAAAAAACAAATGTATAAAAACTCACAGCGTTCCAAAAGCTTTCTCAAGATGCTAATCTGTATCTGCATCACCTACTTTTATTACCCACATGACACAAAAAAGATGGCTCAATCTGACACGCGATTTCAGCGAAAATACGAATTTCTTTATGACAAAGAGGAAGCCAAAATCAAGGAAACAACATGTCACTTGGCGATTTTCATTCAGATAGGACTGTTACCGACACTTAAGTGCATTCGATCAGGCTATTGAGGAAGTAATCAGTCAGTCTGTTTATCGCTGATGGACAGAGAGTATTTCTGACAGATTACAGTAATAAGCTTGAAGTTTTAGAGATAAATAGGCTATAGTTGTTATACGGTACAGTATAGTACGCATTTTCAATATAATGAATACGTAACCAATTTGATCAAATCGGTACGAAACAAAAATTTGATTGCAATGGATGTCTATAAATATTATGATTCAATTTCAAATTACGGTAATTTTTCAAAAGCGGCATTATTAAATGTGTCAAAATTCTTAAAGTGTATTAGAACGAAATCGAGAATTTTATGTCGACTCTTATTAACTCTGTTGAATGAAATTTCGAACCGTGAAAATTTAGCTCGTAGTGTTGAGTATGAGTGCAGCATAGCCTGATGCTTTGAAGCTAACCCCTATCTGGACATTTTGGAGTAGTATGATAAAAACAGGACGATAGAACGAAATTTGGTGGCATTGCAGTTATACTTTGTGGTTTCTTTTTATGTAGACCAACGTTCTATTGTCTTCGCAATAAATTATATGTAAGAATGCAAAAGTAGTATTAACGGCAAAACGTTTTTTGACCAATTATTCTTCAAAAACGAGTGTTACAAGGGTGACTTGATGTCAGCAATATTCAATAACTAATTACTAAAATTTTTAAATGATCGTTTGAAAAAATGCACATTATGTCTTTGTATACGTAAACTGTCGTACTTGACTATAGTCTGTTTCTTATAAAATGCATCCAGATACAAAATTTACACAAATCAGTACTGTCGTTCAAATCGTTTACATAATGTTCTTACTGTGAAATTTTTCAGTCGAAAAATCGCTAAAGGTTAGGCCAGTATGCTCGCAAATGTCCAGCCCTACATGATATTTTGTTTATCAGAAATCGCAAAAATTTGAAATAGTACTTGCTTTCCACTTTAATTATTTGGAAGCATTTCAAGAAAAACAGACTATATATATACTATGATCATCAGCTTTATCAATATTCTCGTGAACTGTACGATTGATCATGTTTATCGAATAAAATGAACTGAAAATAATTAAAAACCACTGCTCACTTCAGGTTTAGATTTTTCAGTAATGGGTTTTTGTTCCAATTCCGCCGTTCTCAGCCTTGTGACCGGTTTTTCTGTCGAAATTTCAGACGCCGCGACACCAGCGACCGTTGTTTCGATGGGTGAAGTTATTGGCGTCTTGGCATTTTCATTTTTATCCAGTTCTATCTTGAATTGACCTTTGACCGGTGATTTATCGTCACTGTCTTTCAGAAAGAAAATCATGTGTTTATTGATCTTTTTTCAAAAGTTACGTTTGATTAAACATTTCAAGCATCTAATATTACTGTACTCATATAATGTTCGAATTCAACAAGAGTATGCAAATTTTATGATTACCAGATCCACAGCGTTCCGTAGAAATGCGCCTAACGTTAAAACAGCCTTAGGTGATGCTGGAAGCTAACGTAATGATGAGTTAACATTCACAAAACCCTAATAAGCTAAATAAAGCTGATTCGGATTTCTATTAGATTGTGACGAATATCAATATAATTGGCATCAACAGATTCAAATATGTTGTAGAAGTCACATTCTTCCAGACAAATTCGTTCAAACAGAATTTTCCGTCGGGATTACGAATATTTCTCTTCTCGTATATCTTACGTGCAACGTGTGAAACAGGGTCTCCAAAAGTTTTGATCGAGCTGCAGGACAGTTCTGCATGATTCTCACACTTATCGCTTGCAACACCATGATTGTATCTTCGATCGAGATAATGAATATAATGTGCATTAGCATTGTTTCCACTTCATACATTAGCTTTATTATACATGCATTTCCCCCAGGTATATTTTGAGCTCCAATTAATAGCTTTGACACATAAACTTCAATGCGATCTAAAGTATTTAACTCAAATGCGGATAACTGTCTCATTTATGAAGATTTGGTCTCCGACTCGTGGCGCCAATGACGGAATAAATACATGTGATATTACACTATTTACTGAGTGAACGTACTTCTGGAAGAATCCTGTTTTACCTTTAATGGGGTCATCTGCCTTAGAGCGGCCGAAATCGAACGGCCAGTCGAAAGGATGCAAATCTAAAAAATTAAACTCATGTTTACTAAATACGTTCAGAATTGAAAACAATATCTGTCATTCTAGCGCTTAAATTTTGGACCAATTCTTACTCGGATCCAAAGCAGCAATTCTCGGTACTAGCCCGGCTTCCCGGTCAGAAGATCTTCTGTTTCTTCGTTCCTTGTCGTCTTGGGGGTGCTTCCTATACGATAAGAGTTGCCCAATGTGCTGGCCTTTCTTGCCATGGAGTTTAAATTTCGACGGACCAACTACGAAGGCAGTGCCTAAAAAGACAAAATTAATTGAATATTTTGATTTTTAAGTTTTGATACATAAAGATAAATATCAAATTTGCTTTCATGATTTTTTCAAGACCTACTCCGTAATGTTATCAGAAAGATTTCAGAAAGTTTCTTTGCTCAATTTGACTTTTTTTATCGGAGACCTGAAATTTAAAAACCATGAAATCAGTGGTAATAAACTGGGATACTTCATTAATATAACTTTGTAAAACGAAAGATTCAAAATCATTGAAATTGTACACTTAGGCTAAGCAATATGTTAATCAGTGTTGATATGTCCAAGAAGAATGACCAAAGCAAAAGTTGCCCAAAATTTTAAGTTTTTTGGTCGACATGTATATTGCATTACATGTTTTATCCTATTCGACATTCGTGTGCTCAAAAGACTGAAAGGTTGACATGCAATTCTTTATCACCCTGAAGGCTTACGGCACAACATCAAAAAATCACATAAAAAGCTTTTAATAACAAGAAAGGAGTTCAGTTTGGAGTGAGCTTCATTCAGGTAACAAATTTATGACCCTGCAGCAAGTTATGCGTGTCTTACTTCCACACTGAGCTCATACTGGTGTCAACAGAGCATATCAATTGCGAGCAACACCTGTACAAGAATCAATTCTGATTAGAAATGTTCATACTGATCAAATAAGAGCAACAGAAACTTTAAAAAGTTAACTCACATCCAGGTTGTCCTTTGTGCCCAAAATGAGCCACAGTTATAGTCTTCTTGTCCGATACGTAAACATCTCCTCGGACGTCCCGAGCAGCGTTGAACAACTGCCCGAGCGGGACTCCGTAATAGGGAACTATCTCATTGTCGCCGGATGTATTTTCAACAACGATTATGCAAATCAGGGCGAAACAAAGCAACTGAAACATCGTTTTTACGGTTTCGAAATAATCAATGAATTTTCAGCCTGCGACGTGCGAAAAACTCAAGAAAACTATGGATTAATAATTTTTGGGTAAAATTACGAGAAACAATAAAAAAGGGGAAAAAATGTAACTCCTAACCTAATAAACTTGATATTTCGGTCGGCGAAAAAGACTAATTTCCTTTTTTGTGTGCGCATAACGGGTCCGCCAAGGATGGCCATGTTGTTTTTGGGTTAAACTTTTTTTTTATTGAAGGTGAATCCATTTTTCTTCAGGCGTGTATAATAATCGTACTTTCTACCTTTTCAATTTTTTATGAATCCAAAAGTTTGTAATACTTTAACGACTTTGCTCCCAGATTTTATCAACCCGACTTGGAGAATTGGTGTCAATAGAAACAAAAATAAAACAAAAAATTGGAGGTGGAGAAATCAATTGATCGAAAATAAAAATGTGATTGTATACGAGCAGATAATGAGTGTAGTATGGTATGCCACGTATTTACTTATGACGCCTTCTGTCCAACGCATACCGGTGTCACTAACTATTCAATGACATTTCAGACCTTTTTCATCAACATATTTACGCATGTTTTGGATGATTTCATGATTGAGATGAGAATCTTTGCTGAACTGATCAAGTCTGTGGAAACTGAGCTCGATGGCTGCTTTAGAGCAATGTCTATATCAAATATTGCTGTCGATAAAAAATCAACCCAAGTGTCATAAGAAAATGCACAGTCTGTAACTACTTGCTAATTATTGTTAACGACGGGCTGGTGCCAGATCCGCTACCTAGTGCACATCCGCTACCTAGTGCACAACCGCTACCTAGTGCACATCCGCTACCGTAGTCAGATCCGCTACCTAGTCAGATCCGCTACCCAGTGCACATCGCTACTTTCTGCTGAGGTAACACGTTACATTAACTTTTTGCGTTGAATAACCTAGGCAGGATTTCATTATGGAAGAATACACAGTATGCTTTTACAAATCATTAGGCTTATTTAATTTTTTACCGATTAGATGGCGCATGAATCGTGAAAATTAAAAATTTCATTTATTAAAAATTGGGAAATATGCGGTTGCAACCGATGCGACTCAAAATTTTCAATTTGCTCCGTATTTTCACAAGTAAATGCAAGAAATTGTGTTCTGCCAACTGCGTGTCACGAACCCCGGTGAGATGCAGTGGTTTCTTGTTCAAGGCCCAGGGTTGTCCCAATAATTTTCGACAGAAATGGCATAATTTCCGTGGATCCACGTTTGCTGAAAATGATCAGTCCTTGGTCTATTCGGGAGGTATTTTCAACAATAGTTTTTCTTTAAATTTTCAACTCAAAATGATAAAATATTTGAAAATAATTAAAAAGGTCTATGAAAAAAAAACAAAACGAAAACAATATTTTCATCACCCAGATTGGTACAGGTAAAGAATGAAAAATGTCCGCCTAGGCTGATTGTTCTGTCACTCGAGGTGCTTGTGTGATCACTTTGTTATGCAAATAAGAATTTTTCACTCATTAGAATGTGGTTGCTTGGTCATTTTTATGATTTTTTACTTATCTTTACTCATTAGTGACTTATCTTTAGGTAGACTCTCTGTAGTATTAAGTTTTTTAACTATTCTTGCGGTTCCATAAAAGTGACAAACAAAATATTTTTTTACCACGCAGAACGCCTACCGTATTAGATATTCTTTTGTTCTTTTGTCTTCGGAAAACCCTTATGAAAACAATAGCAGAACCTTTTTCACATTTTTGCTGTCTACTAGCGGATCTGACTATGGTAGCGGATGTGCACTAGGTAGCGGATCTGCTACCCAATGGTTTACGACTGTAGTTAAGAGGAAAATAAAACTTGAATCAAATTATTGTAAATGCATGCTCACTCATTCAATCCCAGTTGCGAGGTCCCCAAAAGAATGCCTATCTGTGCGTAACCAGCGGAGGATGCTCTTCTGATAGTTGGGGGAACATTTACTGTATTGGAAGTCTGATAAAAATGAAGTTTAACAGGAAAATATCGAGGACTGTATTACATCAAATTCAACCGATAAATTACAAATGTACACACCACAGAAACTTTGTTCATCCAGTCAGTGAATTCGTGCACTTCCTACATCGCTTCGGGAAATTGGTTCAATATTGCAACTTGGAATATTACAGTTCTATAAATACGCATCTTTAGTGCCAATCGACATCCTCACAATGCTTAAAATTCTTTGATAGAGAGCGCGAGCAGAGTCACACGAAAAATTGAAGACCTGTCTCATTTTGCTTCTGAAGACATGTTTTGGTATACACAGTTACCTCAAGGAACGTAGTGGATTGGTTAGCAGCGCAGTTTTTGGGCGAGCTCCAACTCCGTACACGTGATATTCAGCAATAACTAATCTATTTTGAAATGCTGTATGAATGTTGAATGACTCCAATGAAATGTGATTATGCCTTTGGTGGATGTAAAAGTCAAAAAATCGTAGTCCATCTTCAACTACGTCATCCATCCTGTAGGAAATTTCTTCTTTTCGGCATATTTACTGATTTCTGCTTGAATTAGTTATATCTTCACTACGAAGCCACTTCTCGGTTCTAACATAAATTTTAGATATACAATTTTTCTCTTGCAATTTTTGTGGTACTCATTATTGTCTTAAATTTGTTTTCTTCACACCTGAAAGTCAAATGATCGCACAAAATAAAAATAAAAATTACATACTGTCGGAAATTTCTGAGAAATTGAACTGGTCCTTATCGTTTGCTCGAAGATTGAAGAGGTTAATGCATAATCAGGAGTGGCGTTTCATTTTTTTGCTATAAATTGCCCTTTGGGAATTTCTATTGAAAACAGTTAGATGGTAAAATGAAAGCCACAATCTTTGTTCTTTTTTCAATGCATTCGCTTTGCTTTTATACTCCAATTATTTTCAAGTGATCGATGCCGCGACCACATAACACGAAAACTGTACTCCATTTATTTTGAAATGATCGATGCAACGAGGTCGCAATTAAAGATCTACTCAAAAAATATGAAAGACTTTTTGACTGTTCGATAGATTTTTCTTCATGATACAGACTCATTGATGATCATTCTTTTCAACGATTTCAAAATTATAGAAATTGACTCACCGATCTATAGTAAGGCTGCATTTGCGTGAATTCCGGGGCCGATTCCACTATCCGTACTTTGGCCCAAAGTATACTTTGGAACGCCCAAAGTTCGCTTACTTTGGCAAAGTCCGATTTCACAATGCATACTTCGAAAAAAATTGCCTAAGTATACTTTGCCAAAGTATACTTTGGCTTGGGGCGCTTTAGACCGCTTCTTGGACCATACTTTAGGTAATTTTATTGTGGTAAACATGACTCGTCGGGTGATTGATGAAATGGTAAATGGCGAGGATGACTTCCTGTTGATGCCTCGCAAAAAATTCCGTGATCAGACGATTCAATGAAGATGACATTTACAACAGATATCAATTTCCACCAAAGGTGATTTATTTGATCACTTATTTGGTAAAAGAAAAAATTTACTTAATTTTCTTTTTTTTTGAAAATAATCATTTTCATTTAGTGACGGTAATTTAGATTTAATTTCAGCCATTATTCGAATAGTTTTAAATTATAAGAATATACGATTCTGGAGTTTTGACATAAAACAGTATGATGAAAAATATCAAGAAAAATGGTTAGAACTCGAATAAACATGCTATTGTTAAAAAAAGTTAGTCGACCATAGAGTAACTCTTTCTCTCAAAACCAAAAAAATCATTCTTGCTAATCCAACCCTTCTAATAATGCATTGGTTGTCCTATGGGCATTAAAATATGTGCACAATCATGTATAGTCTGTTTTCCTTGGAATGCTTCTAAATAATGAAAGTGAAAAGCAAGTAGTATTTCAGATTTTCACGATTTGCTGTTGAACAATATATCGTATATGACTGGAAACTTGTGAGCACACTGAGCTAAACCTCTAACAATTTTTCGAGTAAAAAATTTTACAGAAAGAGCTCTACGTAAACGATTTTGACAACAGTACTGATTTGTGTCACTTTTCTATTTGGAAGCATTTTATAAAAAATAGCCTTTAAATAATATGATTCATGCCTAATGTATATCTCTAAACAGGGTGTGAAAATCGAAATTGGTGTTATTTTCAGGCCAAAGTACACTTTTGTCAACATCAAAGTATACTTTGAGCAATGTAAAGCATACTTTGAAAATTGGAAAGTACACTTTGAAAAGTAGGGTTGTTAGTGCGCATTGTGGAATCAATTTTCGAAGCCTACTTTTCAAAGTATACTTTGGGCTCTCAAATTATTCTTTGACGAAGTAAGCATCGTGGAATCGGCTGCTGACCACCGCATCGATCATTTCAAAATGAATGGAGTGTAGTAAAGCTTATTAGTACGATGAATTAAGAAAACTTCTCGCTCATGAACGGTAGATATGACAAGTGAAAATTTCCCGACGTTATCTCGCTATGCATATAATCAGATTTATTCGAGTAAAATTTGAGTGCCAAATACAGTTCTATCCGAATTAAAAGTGGATAAGCATCGTGGTCTTTCCATGCTTTTGGCCTTCCCATTGTGATTGGAAAATTTAACGTTCATCTACAGTTTAAAAGTTTCCACTTGAGGGAAGTCGGGTATCACATTGAACCTATCTTTTTCGTTTTGCAGCGAAAAACTCGAGGGTGAGAAGTCGAAAAAATGAGGTTCCTTGCATTGTAAAAACGTTCAAATATCGACAATTTGGAAAAGGTGCTTTCACAATATAGTTTAGCTATTTTTTTTACCAACTTATATAATATGCTTTTATATTTATTTTTCTTATTATATACTGTATATTTTTGTCGATGGGATAAACAAATGGGTCGAAAAAAGTAGGAATACTTCAGCAAACATTTAGAATTGCGGGAACTGCTATTTCTTTAGTAAGCTTGAGCTTTGAAAAATAGGACTAATGCATCCGATGAAAATTTTTGAGCGTATCCCCATTCTCCGAATGTCCTGATTCCCCGAAGGTCTTGTTTTCCCGATAGTCCTGGGGGCCGGTTTCATCACAGAGACTTAAGCTCCAGCTAAGCTGCAGCTTGTGTTATACCATTGTCGTTAAGCTGCAGCTCAGCTAGAGCTTAAGCCTGGAGCTCAAGCCTTTTTGATGAAACCGGCCCCTGTTTCCCCGAAGAATGCTTTAAATCAAACAATGATTTTCCCTTTTACCGAAAGTCGCTGTGCCAAATCCCGTTTCCCCGAAAATAGACGGAGGTTATTTTTACATTGAATTCTGTAAATTGCTATTTTTCCCTGGAAACACTGTAAATTGTAAGTTCAATAAAAATGTTCCCGCGAAACTTCGTCAAAAATTCGAAATTTTTAGTATATAGAATTATAGTAATTAGTGTAAATGTTAAAGTTTGAATTATTGTCAACAAATAAATTACTATGATCTTGTTAACCTTGTTACTTGATGGGAGACTATTGTCAAGGACATTTATTCTCATGAAGCATCGGAAATCGAAATGACTGAAATAAGAAAGCGTGGCGAATGCAACTTTTTTATTATAATGGAATTTTCCTATTGCGATGAACATGGAATCATTGATTTTGCTCATACTCTTCCTTCACTTATTTGATACAATTTATTTTCCGACTGAAAATCTGAATCGAAAGTATTTATGTTGATTAGTGCAAAATTTCTTCAGTCAATGCTGATAGAAGCTTGCATATAAAGCCGAGTCTAAAGATTTTGATCTCTTGCTTCAATTTGCTTCTCATTCTAATGATGAATAACTCTTGAACTGCTAAGAAATATGAATCCATACAATTTGATTTGGAAAAATTAAAGATATTCGATTATTCATTCACATGCTTTATACAGGATCCGGATCCAGTCACGTTTGCTGCGTAGCATCCGGTTCCGACGATTGCAGTTTTCTAGGATCCGAAGTGGACTCGTCCCACCCTAGTATTCGGAGAGTAGCGACCAATGCATTGTTCGGGGAAACAATAATTTTATTCATTATTCGAGGAATCGGGACCCTCGGGGAATAGGGTCTTTCGGAGAATCGGGACATTCGGGGAATAAGGACACAATCAAATTTTTTGTCCGAAAACCGCTAATTTTGCAGCAATTGATGGGTCTCGCCGAGCTCTATCCATAAACATCATTCGAATTTTCAAGCTCTTTTTATAAAGTTACGGCACAAGTTTTATTGCCATCAATTTTGTTATTACAACCAGGTTTACAATCGTTATAAAAACTTATTTTAAACGACGGTTTCTCGTGGCCAAATCGCCATCCGGTCGTCTATGAGTCCAAGGGCGTTGTTTCTGTTGACCGCCGTTATGGCTACATCGGCAGCGAGGACGGCAAGCTGCGGAGGTTCAAAATCGTCGACGACGGCGACAAACACCACAATCGTTGGCGATTCGATCATCGTTGATAATAACGATCAAGGACATTCGACTCTGGTTTTAATTTTGTCCGTTTTGGGCGGCATAACTTTGACCGCTTTATTTCTACATTGTTGTTGGTGCTGCGCCCTTTATTGTTTGATCGGTTGGCGGACTAGAACGCTACAAAAGCAGATAATAGCCAGGCGGGAGAAGATGCCCAGGTGAGGCCCTGGAGCCACGTATTGGTGGTGGTCGCTTTCAGGATTGTGACCCGTTACCTCGAATAATGCCTAAACTTCGTGTTACCTCTAGAAGTGTATTTTTATTCAAAATGCTTATTATGCTGAGCATCCCCTTACCTCGAGCGCACACCTAAGCCCAAGCGCAAGCTTGAGCCCGAACCTAAGTCACATCCTGTTCCTAAGCGTATGTGCAAGAAGTTTGAGAAAGGTGAAAAAGAAATTTTGAAATTACACCGAATTCCTCCACGTTGGTCCGGACCATTGAAAGTTTGACAAAAACGGTCAGCCTGGCTTGCTAAAGTTCGGGTTTTTCAAGATAAAATAATCGAGGCAGAGACCTGACCATTATAGGATATTACTTATCAATTCTGAGATTCCGGTATCATGCATATATTTGCAGTAACATTACTATAGTTTGTTTTTCCAAACGTATTTTTTCCGAAAAGAATTGAAAGCAGGCAATATATGTACGAAGCGTGTTTCCAGAATTTCATAATTTACTGTAGCACGGGAATTTTCCGAAAACGTAACGTCATAGTTCGCCCACATTCGACGAGACAATTTATTTTTGCCCATTTTAGAATCTGTGCCAAATGCGAATGTGAGGATTTCTGGAAGCAGATTTCGTTTTTCTCGATGGAAATAGAAAGAGGGAAAAGCAGAGATGTACTAGAGGAATCGGGAGTTCGCATTTTCCCTGCATCCCGTGAGTTGTAATTCATGCAACTTTGTTGAGAAAAATTCAAATTCATGAAATTTCGACATTAAGTTTACTCTCTCCGAACCTAATATAATTGCATCAAAAACCAAAATCACTGAATTTTATGATTTTCTATTTTTCCGACCTATCCGAAATTCAGGTGGCTACAGTCACTTCGGACACTGTAAAAATTTACATCCAGAATTAATGGTTCAATCACGTTGATTCAGGAGATACTTGAATAGTTCGTATCTGGAATAAATAGCTCTAAGGATACTACACGTCGGAAAAAACAAAGGTAGATTTAGAACCAGCATACTTTTTCCCACTGGAAAATCTAAGTTTCGTGTGATACAATTCAGTAAGACGTAATCTGATTCACGTCAAAAGAGAAATTAGAAAACCCGTTCTGAAAAGTTTCGTAACTATCATAGCGGAATTTGAAATTTTCGGCTATGATACCGAAATGAAAAACGCAAGTGATATTCAAATATCGCAATGCTATGTTTAAGATAGTAGATAATCATGCAAGATTCACTATAGTACGCCGAAATCGGTTGCTTCTTTGCTGAAATATATGCAATTAACCGAGATACTTTTTGTTTCGTTATTAATGTGGCAACGCTGTAACGAATTTTAATTTGAATTTGAATTTACGTGAAATCGTCGCCATTCTGTGCCGAAAGAAAAGAAATCAAATTATAAATGATGGTTTTTAATTTAATTTTTGTGGTATCAAATTATTTCTATAGAACAAAATAATCTGGAGAGATAGAGATGAAAGAATAATCCCAATTTGAATCCAAATTCTGGCCTACTCGTCTATAACTCGGAAAATTACTATTGATATTAAAACAGTTTGCTAGCAATTATCCATGCTCTTGGTAAATTTTCTATGGGCTCGGCAAAATGCGTTTCTTCGCTGAAAATAGCAGCAGAAACAAAATATCGCTCATATTATATAAGATTTTGGAGGTCAGATATAACAAGCGATTCATCGCTTAATTTTTGACCGATTCATATTTCTTAAAAGTTAACTTTGTTCCTTCTACTAACCAAATAAAATTTTCATTCTCCACTGAAATTTGCGAAAAACGGACGTTTTCCACAACCTCTGATAGCCAGAAACCTGCATCTACTCGAGTAAATTAGTCTGACATCAAATTAAATAACTTACAATTCTTAAAACCATCGAATAAAAAGCGTAGATGGGACAAATTCAATCGCAAATGCGTGTCGCTTTGTGTTGCCGTCACATTTATGTTACAGTAGATTACGGAATTCCATCGAACACACTTCATGCATACAGCGCTGGATCGCGACATTTGGTGGAAGACATTTGGTAGGACGACAATTGGTAGGGTACGACAATGATTTCTGCACAATATGGGATATCATAGGACACACGCATGTCCAAAGGAATCTACGGCAAAATGTCTCCAACAGAATATCGCCAACATATGATCCCCACACAAAATGTCTCCGTACAAAATATCCCCGACATAATATCTCCAAAGAATATCTCCAGTAAAATGTCTCCAACAAAATATCCCCAACAAATGATCTCCGAACTAAATGTTCCGGTGCAAAATGTCTCCAACACAAAATGTCTCCAACAAAACGTCTCTAACAAAAAATCTCCAGCAAAATATCCCCAGCTTTATAATCTCCAACCAACAAAGATATTTCCGTGATCCTATTGAGGAAAGGGCTTTCGACATTGGGAATTCAATGGATGCGGTCAACTTACACAAAAAAATTACCCGGGTGTAAACAAGCATATTTTCGTGAATTTTTTGGCGGAAGGGTTTTCGACTGCTTCATACCTGTAAGAGGAACCACAGCCTAGCAAGCGAAAGTATGGACTCGGTGCAGGACAAAATGATGCATTCATTGATGATTATCCAAGAGACTTGGCCCATAATTATAATTTTTGAGCATTTTTGAATTTTTTAACAAATGTAAACACAATGTAAAGTGACCATACCTGTTGAATTCACAATGATCAAGAACCACCAACCCAAAAAATCACAGAAATATCTTCGTTTATACGAAGGACAATTTTTTGTGTAAAGTGACCGCATCCATTGAATTCCCAATAGTCGAAAACCACCCGACCAATTGTCCATCCTACGAAATGTCGTAACTACCAATTGTCGTCCAACCAATTGCCACCCTACCAATTGACTTCCTACCCATTGCCGCCCTACCAATTGTCGTCCTACCAACTGTCTTCCTACCAATTGTCGTAGACCCATACAGCGCTTGCTTTCAACTTTTTCCAGATACAAAATTCGAAAAAACAGACTATAAATTTGGAATGGGATCCTTTAGTTACACATTACTTTTCGCCGCCTGGATTCGGTGGGAAATCATGTAAACTATAGGACCGGCTATTTCGAGTATAGAAAATATGGGGATTTTTTCCATTAAGATAATATCGATTTAGGAAAATCTAAATTCACATAATTAGTGGTAAGCGTACATGCACGTGGAGGGGGTTGGGGGTTTTGACCCCAGCACATTCTAGCTGACCCCAGCAGATTTGACCCCGAGCAATGATTGAGGATATGACAAAGGAAAATGAGCAAGACAGAAGAAAAAGTCGTCATAAAGATGGAAACGACGTTGTAGTTGAACAATTTTTCTGAACAAAGCACACTTGATTCCAGAAAAGTAACATTAAAACTTTAAGACACAATTTCTCTAAGACTCGACCAAGGTAGTGAGTGATAAGTAAAAAATTAATCATACCTCAAAAATACATATTTTGTACAGTTTTTTTGCGCTGAACAACATGCCAGTATTCTTTTGATCAAAAAATCTAAATTCGCATTGTAACATCAATCCAAAGGTTCACATTTTTTGCAATTTTTGAAATTTTAGGTCACAATCATTGAAGGCCTATAAGTAATCAGGTATGCAATGTCTATCAATAAAACTTTGTCAGTGAAAGTAACAATGTTTAGTTTATATGCATGACACATATAGATATATGTAGCATCAAAATTATGGTTTACACTATACTTTAAGTTCCAATTTTCGGCAGTTATCAAACTCAAATTTAGACATTTTTGTAACCCATAAAGTCAAATAATGAGTGTCATCGAAATAATGAAAGTGGAGTAGTTGACGTTCATATTCTAAATGAGGATCAAACATCACTGGATCCTCGTAGGGTTCTTCTTCATCTCCAACATCACATTCTCCTTCCAGGTTGCTACTACAAAATGTAGTATGCTCTTCCCGACAATGGCTGGCTTCCCTAGCCCAGAATCTGGTACATTTGTGGTGGTGTGAGGAAGTCAGATCTGACAAAAGATGGGTTCCTCCTCTTTTCTTCAGCAATTGATATTGTTTTTCTTTCAAGGGACAACATATCTTATGCTAATTTGAAGCCCAACCTTTTTCCATAACATTGAACCAGCCAGCTTCATAAAATAATTGGAGAGCTTCTTGAACTTCAGACAAGCCAGGGGTCAGTCAAACACTTTCTAGTGTTCTACTATAGCTCCGTATTGCCATATCACGTAAACTTGTTCACTGTGGCATTAGCTTGTGGTTATCCAAAGTAAGATGTGGCAACAAGTTGTGATGAAGTACAAAGGTACAGCCTTCTTCAGGGCAGTTGAAGGCACAACTTTCCATCTTATATAGCTCATCAGCAACAACTGGATGATCTTCAGATTCTTCTTCAAAGTTGATGATTGAAATTTTTGGATGAATACCAATCGAGAACTTTGGTGTTTGGAGGGGTGCAACCTCTGGCTGGTTTTCATGAACAACATGATGAATTTCAAGCTTTGGTAACTGTTCAAACCTCAATATTTTCATCTTGAATATGCTTCCAGTACCAACCTTGTAAGCTTCAGTTGCCTCAATTTCAGTAGGTGTGAACTGTAAATTGAAGTAGCTCCTGATACCAAATGCTTCAAGGTTCATCTTCTTGTGTGGAATTTTGAGATTGCCAGTGATGAATGATGTTTCCTTGACCATTCCATGTGTCGCAGCACAGGTGATAAATTCTTCAGCAGTTGTACATCGATTGTTTTCATCTATAAACAGTCGAACTTGCCTCTTTATTAGTGCAGAAATTTGATCACATGGGCTTTCACAGAATTGAGATTCAGAGAAGTCCCAGTTCTTGATAGTTACTCCTGTTTTCTGAGATATTTTTGGCACTATGAGCAAGGTTGGGAAGCCATAAAAACATCAAGCATTGTCAGATTGCACAAAAGCTGCATTGATTGTGGGCTGCTTTGCCTTGATTTTTGTCAATATGTCAGTTAGTATTCCAATAATTGCATTACTGTCTTGTGAAAACGAGTTGAAAACATGGACAAATATAAGGTGGTGTAGTGTCTACTTTTCATCACAAGGGCATAGGTGATGTGCCATGGCAAACTGCACTTACCAAACCAGCTTGACTGATCTTCCAGTCCACTGAAAGACAGAAATTTCATTGCCCAATCAAGCTGGAGGTAAACATGATTCTTCTGGAGGTTGTCAATGGTGTTTTTCCATGCATCATTTGGTCCATTGATCTAAGCTGGTGTTGATGCCATTCCAATGTATTACTGATACTTTCATCAGCTAAATATTCAGCTTCAACTTTATCAATTTAGTTTGCAAATTGGAATTGAGTCACTGCCTCTTTGATGTCTTTCAGTGTCTTCTTTAACTGCTCACAATTGTCACATCTCTTGTCATAAATGTTATCTGTATATTTTTCCTGTAACTTTGGATGTATTGGATCACTAAGAGCATGCCATAAACAGTGATCAAAAATACATGATTTTGGCTTTATGTGGAGTCCATAATCATTTTTTAAATACAATTTTGCTTCTTTCATCTTTAATATAGTATCTTGTGTCAATGTGGGTCCCATTTATCTGAGAAAGATCCAAAAAGTTTATGTTGGTTCACTACTTTATCAGTTTTCGCTAAAAATTTGAACAATCTTTCATCTTATAGTTAACCAAAAGAACATGGCTTTTCTAGCAAGTTGGTTGGTATATAGCCACATACTGTGGCTGCAATGTAGTCGATTTGGATTAGAATTAATAGTATTTCGACTAAATGGAACACCAATTTGCATCTGAAGTTCTTTCAACAATATCTAGAATGTGTTTTACTTTGTGTAATTTCCCATGTAAGTGATAAAGATATTGTGACCAAACCTTATGGGTCAAGATGTAAGCCTGCAATGCATAGTAGTTTTGATTGGATTATTAGAATTTTGGGTGAATGACTGCATTTTTAAGCAAAAAATTTTGTAACTTTATTCAAAAATGGCTTGCACTTGTTTCACCGTTACACACTCAATGGTTTTTTTATTTTGATAAAACTTTGTGGGTATGTGGCCAAGGGGTCCAGCCATAACATAGTGGAGTTTAATCAATGACACTCATTATTTGACTTTACAGGATACAAAAATGTGTGTATTTCAGTCATTGATAAGTGCTGAAAATTTGAATTTAAAGTGTAGTGTAAACCATAATTTTGATGCTACATATATCTATATGTGTCGTGCATATACTCTGAACATTGTCACTTTCACCGACAAAGTTTTATTGATCGACATTGCATGCCTGATTACTTATAGGCCTTCAATGATTGTGACCTAAAATTTTGAAAATTGCAAAACATTTGAACCTTTGGATTAATGTTACAAAACGAATTCTGATTCTTAGATCAAACAAATACTGGCACGTTGTTCAGCACAAAAAACTGTACAAATTACGTTTTTTTGAGGTATGATTAATTTTTTACTTATCACACTTAACTACAGGCCTCGGTTGATTATTACAGAAAATGTATCTTAAAAAGTGTTGTATAAGCAAATAATTTCATATGTCTGACTAATATATAGGTCGACGAGTATCTTGCTTGGATGTTAGAAGACCTTTCTTTTCATTATCAAGAACGAAAAACATTTTCTATTTCATCCACTGTTCTCGCTGACCCCTAGCAGAATTTCTACATGCTGTGCATGTATGGTCGTAAGATCTGCATAATCCAAAATTTTGGTGATACCTAACATTCGAATCAATTAAGAGACTATGTGCGCAAATCGGCTTTATTGAAAAACCAGAACCTAAACCTCAATTCAGAGCTGGAATGTCTTGCTGTGCTGAATTGAATGATTTCTGAAGACTGGCTACTCAAAATATTCACATGGTATCTATCAGAGTTTACTAGAATTCAAACATCAATGAAACAAAGAAATTCAAAAATGAGATGATACAAATATCTATGGAGCCATAAAAATACAGCGTTATTCGGAAAATGCCCGCCAAAAAAAATTTCCACATCTACCACTACTTTTTGTTGTAAATATGTTTCATTCCAATAAAGCTTGTCATCTTTATAGAGAAAAGGGAAATCGTTTTTGCGAAAAATGATTTACACAACACTGTTCAACGTCGAGAACTACTCATTGTGTGTTTTTGGCGAGTTTGGGTTGTGATTTCAACTGACGGACTTGGGTCGATCCTTAAAGAATTGACTTTGCATTGCTTTGAAGTATGTTCTAAATTTCAAATTGCAGACACTAATTAACGACACTGCCTATTCATTTTTAAATGAGCCTCCGAAAGCAACATAATTGTTATAAATTAGTGAGCAGATAATAAACCCGCATCATAGGCAGACATCTTTTTTTCCAATTTGTTCGCCGAACTGCTTTATTATTATAATCCATTCATGTTGAAATGATCGATGCAGCGGTTGGAATTTCAGCAGACACAGCCTCATTAGAGATCAGGGAATAAACTTCGACAATCTTGAAATGATTGAAAAGAGCAATCGTCAAGTTAGTCCGTAATACTAAGGAAAAATTTATAGAATAGAGTCAACAAGGCTTCCACAGTTTTAAATTTTTGATAAAAATTTGACCGCAATCTCACTGCATTGATCATTTCAAAATGGATGGAGTGTAGTCACACGGACATATCGAACGTAGGCAAAGTTTCCATTCCTTACCACATTTACGCTAATTTTGATGTAAACAAGACCTACAAGGAAAAATTCCTAGCGTTACTTTACTCTATGGGCCATTATTTCGGAATTTATAGCCGGCGGCCATCTCCATCATGAATCCTAACCTCATGAAAATTGTGCAATGATTCTGATTACTTTGAGCTATTTGTATTTTCGATTTCGGTTCATCAACGAAAGTAAGTGGTGGTATTTTTTACAATGAATAAAAAAGTTATCAAATGTAAGACATTGATTTTAAATGTGAAGTCTATCAAGAGGTCTAAAGGCCGATGTATAGTAATCCGTAATCCTGATCCTTAATCCTGAGTTCCTGACCCGATAAGGATCAGGAAAGGATAGGACCAGGTAAAGTCGTCCTTAACGTCCCTAAATTTAAGGATTGGGACGACTACATGACAATTATTTTACAGTAAGATTAGATATTGAGATGCGTAAGTTGTATAAATAAAGACGATCAGACAGTAGATTTTATACATTTTATTGATCTTATTTATTATTCTGATTATTTTTTTGTTTTCGTTCACGTTGTACATGTTTACATACATGCATTTACATTATTTTGTTTACAGTGTTTTTTGTTTATTTGTCATATTTTAATTCCCCCCTAATTAATTTTTTTGATTTTAAATTTTAAAATTTTTTTTTAATTTTAAAATTTATAGTTTTGAATTTTTAAATTTTAAATTTTCAAATTTTAAATTTTTAAATTTTAAATTTTTAAATTTTAAACTTTTTAATTTTAAATTTTTTAATTTTAAATTTTTTAATTTTAAATTTTTCAATTTTAAATTTTTTAATTTTAAATTTTAAAATTTTTTAGTTTTAAATTTTATATTTTTTCGAATTTGTTTATTTGAAATTTTAAAATTTTCTAATTTTAAATTTTTTAATTTCAAATTTTTTAATTTCAAATTTTTTAATTTTAAATTTTTGAATTTTGAATTTTTTAATTTTTTAATTTTTGAATTTTTAAATTTTTAAATTTTAAATTTTTCAATTTTAAATTTTCTTAGTTACTAAGTTTTCAATTTAAAATGTTTAAATTTTCAATATTTTAATTTTAAATTTTTTTAAATTAATAAAGTTTGACACTAAAATTAATTAATTTTTTAGAAAGTTAATTTTTAATAAATAAAAACGCTGGTATCAATCAACAAAAGCCGCAAATCTGCCGTTTTGTTGTAAACAAACATGGCTACAGTATTACAACACACTGTAGTTGCAAAGTATTGCACTTGCGTAAAGTGCGCATATTTCATCGAAAAAAATGAAAAATCTATTTCTTAGCTGACTACTCTATCTTATCTGATAACAAAGTTTTTGCTAATTTCACTTCATTTTACATTCCAATAACCGGAAAATGTAAATAGGATTATGCGCAGGCTGAAGCCGTTACGCATTTTATGAGTATTTACTGTAGCGTGTAGCTTTCCCGATCCTTAAAAAGTACGGTAGGCTTGTACTTTGTTCCCGACGTCAGGAAAGCCGATCCTTTCCCGATCAGGAAGACATCGGGAACACCTTTCCTTATCAGGTCGGGAACGCTGTCCCGATCCTGATTTCAGGATTACGGATTGCGTCAGGATCGAAAATTTAGGGAACGAGCTTTCCTGATTCAGGAAAGGCCATTTTTTTAAGGATCGGGACGACTATACATCGGCCTTAAGACCGTTTGAATTTTTTTTATCCACGTTCACAGTGATTTCTGTTCTTTATGCGAAGCAGTACAAAATTATTATTGTGTGTGGTCCTTCGTGTAAAAAGTACTCTTGTTGCAACAACTATTTCCAACTTTCCGGGTTCCGTTTGTCATAATCAATAAAGACGACGATAGTAAATTGGACGCGGAAATCGTATTGAATTTCGATCGTTACGAAGTAGCCGACGAAAAATGGTTCGCTTTCAAAAAAGCCAAAGCTTCAAGCACCGATTGTCAATCGAACAGAAACGATAATACGCATACCAGCGACCTGATCACAAACTGAAAAATGATTATGGCCTTCTAGTGAATTAGTTTGATTATTTTATTTAATGACGTACTATTAGATAAGTGATGTAAATTGGTGTTCATCTTGATTTCCACTGTACTTGAATGCTCGAAACAGAGTAAACATATTGTGGTTTCACAAATCAGTAACAGATCGATTAATATTGCTGTGTGGAGAAATCTATCTTCATTACGCAAGTTGCCGAAGTCTTTTGATTTGGTGTCTTATAAAAACCCCATCTGTGTATATCGGTCACTTACCCTACTCGGATTCTGCGACCCTCTTACGCCTAGCAAAGTTCACAAGAGAGTTTTCAATCAGCCGTAGGCACCCTGCACCTCTGCCAAAAAGTTCAGTTTCCTTGATTTATCGCTTTCAGAGTAATACAGTTTTTCTGTTAAAGTTGTCTTTGAAATTTAGTTCGTATATGTGCAAGTCGTAGAATGTAGATTGAGAAATCTTTCTTATCGAATTGATTAATTTGTACAAAAACTTTGATGAAATTCTGTTTTGCCGAGCAGCAATAAAAGTATTTAGTTCTTGACAGCAATCTAACAAAAAATGATTTTGTTCACTGTGGTTGGCGGTAATTTTAGATAAATGTTTCACAATATAACCTTCCTGACCTGAATAGTAGTTCAAACGTTGTCTTCGTAATTGATCTTCTTAAAGTTTATAACATACTGACCTTGCTCTAACTTCAATAAAAATTGGGGCTGAAGTGTTAGGATAATTTCAACTGGATCGAAAAACGGAGGAATTGCGAAAGACTGAAATAAAGAAACGTTGAATAAAGTTGGCGCGGATAATAACGATGGCCTTATCTTTTACAATAGGAAACCTTTTTGCTACATTTAAAAATACTTAGAATTCGTTCTGGGCCCGGTTGCACAATTTCATGAGTTCAAGAGCTAGGAGTATCAGGAGTAATTTTGCTCTTTGTCTAGGAGTCTCCTAAATCGGGTTGCACAATTTCCAATCGTGGTAGGAATAAATTTTTGGGAGTAACGCTTTTTTACTCCTGTTAAAAGTAATTTTTGGGTGTAAATTTGGAGTCAACTTAGGAATAATTTTTCAGGATAAAAAACCACCATTGGCTAAATAGCGAAGGCAAAGTAAAATTTGTTCTTTTGGACATAATGCGGCATTCAAATAAGATTCTGGCTCCAAATATGGTCCAATAACGTTACATAATTCCTCAACAACTTGTTGAGATAATCGAAAACATTCACGAAAATTAATTGCATCAAAATTTATAAATTGTTGATAAAGAGAAGCCTTCCGAATCTACATGTCACCAAAGTGATCGTCCTCTTCATCACTTGAACTGTCCATGAATGCGAGTATTTCAGATCGTATTGAATAAAAATAACAATTTAGGAACAAAGAAAGCATCCCAAAATTTGTATAGTGTTCTGTAGTCTGTTTTTTATAAAATGCTAATAAAATGAAAAAAGACACAAATATTAGGTGACTTGAAAATCCTGCACATGAAGGTTCTATTGTTCCTTTTCTCGCTTAAAAAATTTCCAAGCGTTAATTGAGTGTCGACACAAAATTTCACTTCCATACGACGTACGACTTGGCAGAAAATATAAAATAGGACTTGCTTTCCAGATTCATTATTTGGAAGCATTTTATGAAGGAGTGAATTACGCCTCGATAAATACTCCTGAAATATTGCGCAACTGAGTTTAAGAATTGCTCCTAAAAATACCTATACACGCCCTTTTTTAATCCGAAAAACGCTCCTACAGTCTTTTACTCCTAAACTCCTACCTCCTAAATTGTGCAACGCGATTTGCTCCTTTACTACTTATTCCTGAGCTCCTGAAGAATTTTGCAATAGGCACCTGATCAGACTATTTTATAGGGATGGCTATGGCAGGGATATTACCTCTATCTAAGGTCCTAAAAATTAGGCGTTGGGTGTTAAATTTTTTAAAAATTGCATATTTAGTGAAAGTGTGGGTACCACAACAAATTTTGACGAAAGTGTAGGTACCACAGTAAATTTTGAACTCTGCGCCCATCTGCAAACCTGGGCCGGTGTCATCAAAGAGATTTAAGCTCCAGCTGAGCTGCAGCACAGACTATTGCTTAACTTTATATGTTATACCTTTTTCGTTAAGGTGCAGCTCAGCTCCAGCTTTCCAGATATGTTTTGTGCGTCAGAGTAAAGCTACTACTGGGCTGCAGCTTAACGGCAATGGTATAACATATAGAGTTAAGCTACAGCTTGAGCTGCAGCTCAGCTAGAGCTTGAGTCTCTTTGATGGAACCAGTTCTGGATCTTTAGGACTTTTGGTGTTTCCAATCAACGTGGTGTTCCGTTTCCAGTGGAATATCTTGTGTTAGACGCTATATGGCATTTTGTCTGAGTTCTTCGTTTTCTATTTACTTTGAATACTTCATTTTTTGAATTTTTACTATTGCACTTTCTAGTCTTCCTTTATCAATAAGTATCAAGGCCGATGTATAGTAATCAGTAACCCTGATCCTTAATCCTGAGTTCCTGATCTGATAAGGATTAGGAAAGGAAAGGGAAAGACGAGGTAAAGTTGTCTTTAACGTCTCTAAATTTGAGTATCGGGAAGACTAGACTAGTTTATTGCTTGGACAGTTGCCAAACTAAAAGGATTCAACTAGATTTTTGATAACTTGAGTTGAAGCTTAGAAAATCTTGGAAAAGTATGTTCTGCAGCTTTGTTCTCCCATGACATTGCATCAATCACAGAAAAATTTTTCTGGATGAAAAGTGTACTAGTTCATTAGAAAATGCCCCGATAAGGCAGAAAAAAGAAGAATATATTTGCTTGGATGGTTGACAAGCTGGAAAAACAAATAGACTAGATATTTGAGAACTTGTGTTAAAGTTAGAAAAAATTCACTTTCGTTATATTGGATTTTCATTTTTTCCCGAAAAAAAAATTTTCCATGTCTGTGGAAAAGTATACTCTGCAGCCAAGTGCATTTTGTCCTTCCCTGGCATCAACTATAGTAAAATTTTTCTATACGAAAATTATATGCACATTATTTCGAATGTAAAGAAATGGTAATCCAAAAGCATTCTAAATCCCGACCAATTCAAAACTCCTGCCTCTCACACTAGCTGAAAAATAGTTAGGGAAACATATTATAGTCATTTTCAGACTAATAAAAAACCTGAGGTTATTGCACTAACCCAACCTGAGGATAATTTCAACATCGGAATAAAATGATCGTTGAGATAATGGAGATAATAAGTTGAGATAATCGCAATGTCCAAATTATTTTCTTCCAGTGCACAAACAATACTCACTTCAGGATTAACTAATAATGAGGTTCAAGATCGAGTTTGGGAATTGCAGACATTTTTATATTTATTCACTTTAGAGATGAGAAAATTATCCGAAAATGTTAGTGCAACCCCACAGCTCGAGCTGGGGGTAATCTTGACTTTGAGCTCGTTATAATCCTGATGACATTCAAATTACTTGAGGTCGAACCGAGTCGCCTTTTGGTTCGAGATTATCTGATTATCTTGAGCTCGAGTTTAGACCTCTTTAGTGCAACTGTGCCTTGGTTACAGTCATTGGGCACCGATCTGCAAATGGGAGAACAGGGTAAAGCATACAAAAATGCCCCTGATTCAGCCGTGCCTATATTAGGAGTGTGCACGAAATCCCGTACCCGGTTCTCCCCGACTCTACTGGCACTCTCATGGCAACATAACGACTATTTTGAAAGCAGGATCGGAGCGACAAGGATTGGTGAAATTGCTTCCCATTTGGAATCCCGCAAAAAAGCGCCTTTTCTGCAAATTTCAGTTTAAATCCAAAAACTGTGAATGATGCTGTTTTATTCAATAGTTAAATAGAAGAGAATAAATTTGTTTGCTATTTTTTAATGATTGCACGGGAATATCTGTGCATATTCAAAAACCGTCGCACAACGGCTGCGACACAAATGCACAATTCAAAATGTACAAAGCCAACGCTCACTGCAGAATATTGTACAAATTGAACGGTGAAGAGGCACATTGCACATTGGGCAAAGTGCAAAAGCACCGTTGTGTTTCAAAAAACATCTGCAGTGAGCGGTAGAAATGCCCATTGAAAATGCGCATTGTGTAAAAGCACCGCTCACCTTCCTTTTTTTCTGCAGGTGACCGCTAATAGAGCCCGTGCTCTATGTCTATAAATAGGCAGACACAAAACAACTGTTATCATAAAAAGAACGGATATTAGGTGCATTTCTATTCATTGAATTTGGGATCTTTATGCAAATTATTATAATCCTAATTCCCATAACAAACCTACAGTGAGCTGCAATTTTTCTTTATTAGGATTCACAAGTATATTTTTACAAAACTGACACTTTTCCAACCGGTTCTTATATTTTTTCTTAGAGAAAAAAGTTTGGATTTGTGCAAAACATGAATTTACTCAACATTTCCCCTTATCAACAGAGTGTCTGTGTAGAAGAAGTAGGTGTATTTTTTATTTGTTTGTTTTTTGTTTTTCTTTACTTTTTTATCTGACTCTGCATTGAACTTTATGCAAAGGGAACTCTAGGAAGGTCATGAGGGTCAGCAAAAAGCTTACTCTGTAAATTGCACTCTCCTCCATTAGGATTCACAAGTAACATATTTTATAAAGATGATGTTTTCCGAATTTATCCGATTTGTTTCATTTTCATGTAAAATTTAAATTCATACTCGTACCGTGTATAAATTTCCACATTTTCTATTTTATTTTACTGTCAGGTGTGCGTACGATCATTATTTTGATTTCTTCTTTTTCAGTGTTTTTATTCACTTCCTCCATTCATATGTGCTTTGCTTGTATTTGCTTGTATTCGTTATATTGATTTAGTTGATCTGGAATTCGGCAAGGAAGCGAAAAAAGGAAGATAGACAAAACTAAATCAGAAAGAGAATAATGTGGGGATGTTGGGTTGTCAAAAACTGAATGTGATTTGCAGGTACAAATTTGTGATTCTGTGATTTTGATATTTGTAAACCTCGTTGTATTCTTCGCTGTTTTTGGTTCTTCGCTTGTGTTTTAGGTTTCGACAACAGAGTGAACAAGAGGATAAATAAAAAAAGGAAGACGATGATGTGAAACTGGGGCGATGCTAGGAAGGTAAGTTGGATGCAAGACTTAAAAAACATGTGAACAAACTCTAATGGTGTTAAGAAGACATACGGTAACCAATTCAAAGATTCTTTTATTTACAGGAATGTCTATTACGAAGCAGCAAGAAAAATGACGACCATGGGTGAACAAAAGAGCGAAAATACATTACCCATCTCCAAAAGTAAGAAAACATACAGCTTATATATAAAATACAATGTGAAAGAAACTATAGTCTGTTTTTCTTGAAATGCTTCCAAATAATGAAAGTGGAAAGCAAGCAGTATTTTAGATTTTTGCGATTTTCTGATGAACAAAATATCATGTAGCTGGGTATCATGGGCTGGAAATTTCTGAGTATACTGGCCCGCCTTCAGACATTTTTTGAGTGAAAAATTTTACAGTAAGAACTTTATGTAAACAATTTCGACGACAGTACTGATTTGTGTCACTTTTGCAACTGGAAGCATTTTATAAAAAACAGGCTATAGAAAGCGGAAAGATCAGATATCATCGAATTTCATCAAATATTCTTCTTTCTATGCAGGATTCCAATGGCGACGAGGCATACCATATTTATTCGAATAAACGCCACCCTTGAATAAACGCTGCCCTCGAATAAACGCCGCACCTTATGTGTGAAAAAAATAAACGCAGCCCTTGAATAAACGCTGCGGCGTTTATTCTTTATTCCAGGACTTATCATCCTTAGTTTAAAGTGCAAAAATAAGTACAGTTTGCAGTAGGTATTTTGCATAAATATAGGTACCTACTACTAATAAACTTTGAAGTTGATTCGGATGATGAAATTATAACAGTTGAAATTCCCTGAATATATACCTAAGTACCTATTATCAGTGCTTTTATAAAAATTTGTTAATTATGAATAGTAATTGTTAAAACAGTGAAAATTTTATTAAAATATATGAGGTGTTTAACTCAGAATTTAAATAAACGCCACCCTCGAATATATGCCGCCCTCAAATAAATGCCGCACCAAAAGTACAATTGGAAAAATAAATGCCGCGGCATTTAATCGAATAAATACAGTATGATGCAAATCGTTTCTGATCTTTTGGTGAGTCTTTATCATCCAAATTTATCTAAAGTTCTTTTTTCTATCTCTTTCTTCATTAGAATGACTCACGTAACTGGAACGAGTGATAGATTACTGGAGGATGACGTCAAAGAAAGCTAAGAGGTCAGTTTTACTGTTTATCAGCTTTCCGACATTTTCCTCCTCTTAGAGCAGAACCTGGAGCCACAAGAGAGGGTGTCCAATCATAAAATTTGTAAAAGGGATTTTTGATGAAGAAAGAGTTCCAAAAATTCACACTCTGATTCTTATTGTCTAAGATTCTGTGTTCAATCAAGGTGTACTGTAAGTGATTGTAATATTTTCTGTGAAGTCTATTAAGTTCTGTGAACAACTTCAATCTGCTAATTGGAGGTTTCCAAGATTAGAGTGCTCCCAAGATTTTATTGGCAATAAAACAATTTAATGCCCTTTCTTTTGTGGGCTTTATAATGGACAATATTGGCACATATTTTTTTAATTCAAGAAATTTCACCAGAAAATATGCAAAAAGTGCCTCTAAAAACAAATATACCAATAGGAAATTGTGGCAATGCCTCTATCTGTGTCGTAATGCCTTTTTGCTGTGTCAGAAAATGCACCATTTCTTTTTGAGCTGCATAATAAAAAAAATATTTTGTAAATTTTTAGCATGCAAAAATTTTACCCACTTTTTTCATCTTAAATTTTTCCTACAATTACTCATCTTTAAGATAACATCAAAAGTAACTTTTTGTGTGTATGTTTCATTTTTCACATTTCGCGCAAGCTTATTTTCAAACTTGATCATCTCATGCTTTAGGATTTTGAGCTAATCTTCTCATTACAAACTTAGAATTAATTCTGTATATTCCCTGAAACTTCGGAATTTTACTGTCATCTGTGCCCTCATTATCATTAATTGTTTTAAATAGTATAATTTACAGTAATTTAATTTTCGTCGCATCACTATTTTTCTTCATGATTTATTGCAGTTTCTTACAACATGATTTTTGACCATTGTTCTTCTGATAAATTTTTACTCCATGACAATTTACTATTTTTCGAACCATTTATTTATTCACCTTGTTGTACTTTTTCCTTTCAATTAAGCCACAGCTTAAAATTATTGAAATGGTTTTATCTGTCAAATGTATCTTTAAAAATTGTTGATCATATGTAATTTGTTTTGAGAAAATGACTTACTATTTATGCACCCTTTATTTTTAGATACATTGAAGTTATTGATATTTTTATCATTTTTGATCACCTCGAAATGGCAACTGTGATGAAGAAAATGACAACAAAGAGAAGTATTGAAAAAATGGCAACAACAGCGCCTACAATGGATACCTCAATGCCATATGTCATCGAAATCAATAGCAGCAATGATGAAGCTGGCAGTTTGATAATTGATTGCTGGATAAACCATTGGTTGGAGGTAGGCTTAAGTAGTCTAGATATGCATCCCGATGTATTTGATCACTTTGTGAATGATGCGGGACACATCCCTTTGAAAGGAAGATTTATTCATTGTATAGATTCACAATCTTGCCCTGAACTATGTCAGTTTCTGTTAAAAGACCCACAACACCCTGGATTGATTGCCATTTCCACAACTACCATAACACATGAAGTCCCTTGGGAAGAATGGCCCATAGAATTTAAAACCTTATGCCCAGTTGAAGCCCAAAATGACTCTGAAGCCAGAGGACCTTTCTTGGTAACCATCCAAGTCGCCCGATTTGATGGATCAGTTGTAATTTTCAATCTGCTACAAATGCATGAAATTCCCCCTTCACTCATTGCCCTATTTCTAGAAACACCATTCACCATGGGCTTTAACAGCCAGCAGGTTGCACAAATAATGTCTAATTCTGCAGAAGAATTGACACTTTACAGCACCTTAGCCGATCGGAAACATATATAGGACGCCTTGAGACATGAGAAAACAGTTAATTCTACAAGAACATATCAAAAAATCTGAATCAGCTGAAAATGCATCCCTTTGCACAAAGTTAGGATTACATTTTGCAATAGAAAATGCCAGATCCACTCTTCCAGCTATGCTTCAACACTTTTTAGGACCCACATTGCCTCAGACTCCAGAATGCACCACAGGAAATCAATCAGAAGCTTGCTTACGATGCACAGCTTCAGAAGCTTTGATCACCTTTGATCTTTACCTAGTCTTGGATCACCACCACTCGACATTGGTCCATCTCCAAAACTTAGTTTCCAGTGAGAAAAGACTACTCAAGTTGCCTTTGCCACCAATTCAAATCACCAAATGTCCCAATGCACCAGTACAGAAAGTAATCACTAATAAGTCAGCCCCAGTCAGGTTGATTAATACAGGACACCCTATTGACATTGTCACTCTACCATCGAAAGTTATGGAATTTAACATCCCAAAAATTCCCTAAACTTGACAAAAAGCCAGTTACACTAATTTTTCAAAAGTCTAATGCTCAGAAGATGGATAACCCAGAAAGAACTGGATCACAAAACACATCTGAAACTGAATGGCCACATTCTGCAGGTCTTGAGTGCTCTTACTCACCAGATGAACACTGTTTGAATAGGATCACTTCTAGGAGATCTAAGCCATGATAAGATCCTAGAAAACGAAGCAGAACTAAGTCACCTGTCGAATCACAAGGAGTTGAACTTTCTGTAAACTTAAAGCACAGATTTCTTTCATATTTTCCGCAGGAGGGCAAACCGACGCCTTTGATCGATTTTTCTGGACCTGACATCAGAACTGACAACGAAAATTTCATAACTAGTCCCAGAACGTGGTCCAACAACCCTCCACCACTGCACTTCTCTTTTAGGTTTTCTGTGCCCCCAGGAGCCCTGATAGTTGGTCATTGACAAGGACTGGCAGAGCTCCAAATTGAAATGGATGCAGCGAGACCCTTATATGATTTCAAAATTCGGTTCCAAAGTGAAATCGAACCTTGGAACAAAAGCCACAAAATGTTTTGCCAAGGATGAATGTACGAGATGGAGAGGAAGTTTTATCGCAGCCTCCATCTGATTAGGATTTTATATGCACAGCAGTACGTACACTTTAGCTGCTTCAGCGAGAATTGCATGCAACTTGGAAGTGCCAACCAATGCCAACATCCTTATTAGACGCCCTAATACAACCCATTGCCCTTGATACAGACAGTAAAATACCTTTTCATCAGCTCTGTTGCTGACAGCTGAATCTGAGCTATTGTCATTGTATGATTGCTTCTTCAATTTTTTCTGTAACGCCCCCTGGGACAAGAATTCCTGCTGGGCCAGGCGTTTCTGTTCCTGAATCTTGGCCTGAAAGACCTCCTGTTTTGCTTGCAAGTCATCAGCGTTAGGATCTTCAGACTGGATAGCAATTTCTTGCAATGTTTCCTGTATATTGTCCAGTCTAATGTCAATTCCTGACATTTTAGTCACTGCCTCATCTATTAGAGTCTGGACTTTTTCCTCCTCTATCTCTTGCTGCTGCGTCTTAGCCTCCATGGAGTCTTTGTCCTCCAATCTCTGGCTCGCAGGTTCCAGAATTTCACCTTCTTTTCAATGGGAACTGGACTTGGAGTGTGAATTCTGTATCTTCGGCAAAAGCTGCTTAACTTTTGCTGGCAAAACAGCTGGAGCTGGAGGCACAGATTGCATAATGGTGACCACTTCTGGTTCTACCTCTGTCAGTTGTTGAGGTTGAGGTACTACAACCTGTTGTGCTACAGTTGGTTGCATTTGCGGCAGCACTACGACTATAACTGCAACTGCTTGTGTAGCTCCAGTGACAACCACTGCTAGCTGCATTTTGATCACCTGCACTCGTGCTTGCTGCTGTGTTTTAACCTGTCCTGACCCTCCAGCTTGCACTGTCTGGGATGTAGAAGGACGATTTAATGGTACCTTTTAAACCAACTCACCAGCTGCGGTATACGTTTGAGTATACCCAGGTATGTCTGAGGCCAATGTTCTCTCCTGGAAACTGTTGGCGACAAATTCGGGTTTGAGTTTGAGTAGATTGCGCAGAGGATATGCCATTGGATAATCCATAGGGTTCGCATCTTTCCTCATAGGGTACTGCAATCCCAGTGTTAAAGTCTCGAAACCTATACAAGAAAAGATTACATAATAGTAAGGATTTACTTTATAGGCTTTGTCCTTCAAGATCAATTTGTACTCGCCCACTTTGGGTGTTTCTTCTGCTTGCCTAAATCACAAAGGGATGAATCCAAGTCGATTTTGCCATGCGTATACCCCAGTCTTGAATGGGTCTTGGGGTTGTGATGGCTGCAATGTTGCGGCTAATTCTAAACAGTAGGCCAGGTGGTGGCCTGACTTCCAGGACATGTGCTTTATCATCTCCTGGCCCTCCCTAGTATAACTATTAAGAAAATTGTAATTTAACAGGTGTGCTGTTTCAAAATCGCATTCCACTCTCGAATGAGGCCATGCCAAATGATAGGCCAATGGCATAAGTCTACAGACTTGCTCTAACTCTATGAAGTGTCACTTGTCTAAAGCCATAGATATTTTGGCCAAATTTGACATATAAAAGTTAGTCTTATAAACTTGCTTGTGGCTTTTGATGTCAACTGGGTGATGGTTGTTACTGGAGAATGCCTCTCCTGGAATATCATTAGGCTTCCCAGCCTGTCACCAGTATAGCTTAGCATTCTCGTATAAAGTCAGTAATATTTTACCATCTAAATCCCACTAAGACTTACCATTTCTGAGATTTTCCAGTGTATCCAAACTGATGTTGTCCCAGTCTGGAATCTGGAGCTATTGTATATCGTTTTGGGATCGCCATTCTCAGTGTAACTGTCCTTTTTAAGTGGTTTATTATCCCTTGGGATTAATGGAAAAAATCCACTTGGTAAGGGTACGTCTCATCTTCTGGCAGGATCGCACTTGAATGCTGATGTATAATACTCTGTTCTATTTCCCTGCATCTGGACAGCCCACTGATTATACATCTCACACTTCATCATGTGGTACACCATATTAGGCTCTACCTGATAAGTTTCCATGGCTTGGGAACCTAGTCCCATTTCATGATTGATGTGCCCCAGAATGGTTGAATATTGTTGATAAAAGTGTAGGGCAAGTGTATTGATTTGCTTGGGCTTCATTCTATCATGGTCGAAAACCTGGGTTTGCATCAACAGGGCCATGCCATAATGAATTGCGGCAAACATGACTAATAAAGAATAGTATGCATCTAGAGCTGCATATCACAGCTCTTCTAGTAGTATGCCTCCTTTGGGAAATGGATCATGGTTGGCGCGAAGTGTGAAATCATATTGATAAGGGCCCATGTCTATCAAATAGAATTCTGTGAACAATCCCTTTAACCTAAAGGTTTCAGGACAGATGCCTAGCCGAAAACACTGTTTCTCTAGGTTTGGCCCTATCATAATCAGGGCAAAGCAGTCTAAATCAAAGTATCGACCTCTGGTCCTCCTTAGATGTTAATACAATAGGACAGTTTTGTCCCTGTCCTTATTGTCACGACCTGCTCCGCATACCTTATATATCTTAACTAGGTCCTCTAGTATGGAATAACCAGAAAATAACATGTCCAAATTTAGGAATTCATGTAAACTTACCCACTCTTTCTCTATGAGGCCGGTAGTGTGGATAATGTAGCTTTGACCATTCATCAATGTGAAGCTAATATATTGGGCAAATGGTTTGCCCATCGGATTGTGGAGCTCTCTCCTTTTGAACATGGCCGCGACCTTATCTTGATTGATCTTCTCCACACTCTGAAGATGGATACTTCTCAGACATACTCGAGTAACTGGCTGGTCTTCCCAATGTCTACCAGGATTGGTTCCTTGGGATTGGCGGGCCAATATCCAAAGGTTCCTATGAACCATTGGTCCAGCTGGTGGACTCGGGCAACCCATTTGACGTTATAGTCTAAATAATTAAAAATACTATAAGTTTTATTATTTATTCTCCTTTTTTCAGCATCTGTTTGAGGTCTATAATCACCAACACCACTATACCAAGCAGGTTAAGTTTCGCAGAAAGATAGATTAGTACAGGCTTGTGTTGGGTGAGCCACTGATATAACAAACATATAGCTGGTAGGCAACTAACACCTTACCAAATCTTACTCTTGCTACCTCTATATGTTGGGGAGGGTAGACTTGATCTGATTGTCCACCATTTGATCAGATCCCAATCTCTGACCAGCTGCTTGAGCTACCAACTATGCTCCATTTGTGGTGCTGGGTATTTACAATTTAATAGCACTCGAGATATGTAGTTTTATTGATATTTTAATTTCCAAAAGTAATATGATTTAGTTTTAAAATAATTAATTTTTGTTGAAATTTTATAATTTAAAATTTGAACAGGCTGAACCCAAGGTTCTAAGTTTCCTCCAAAAGGTATAACTCTCGCCAATAGCAGGTCTATTTCCAAATTAGGAAATCCCTGATTGCCTATGAGTTTCTGATTCCTGGTACTCCTGTTTTTTATTCCCTCTAAGTTCTGACCTCATCTGCCCTTAATTTTGGGCACCAAGTTGGTCTTCCAGTGACTTATGGGCATTTTCTGTGATTTCCAAAAATTTTTAATAAAATAAGTTGGACACTTACTGTCAATGAAGAAGAATTGGTTATCTTGCTGTTCTTGCAGCTTTCTGATTTCAACGTGGGGCTTGGAGGGCAACCACTTGCACATTGGAGCTTGTTGGCAGTTCCGTGCACCTTTTCCCATTTTGGATTTTAAAAAAAGAAAAAGGAAAAATTTGAAAATTGTAATTTTTTGAAAAGATCGGAAAATTTTTGGGTTGTCACTTGGATCTCAAATTTCAAAGAATTTTTCCCAAAGTCCGAGATATACGGAAAAATTTACAAAATTAATATGAATTTTATGTAAACGCGATAAATATTAGAATATTTTACAAAATAAAATTAAAATAAGTACCTACGCATGCGAGATATGCACAAAAATAAAAAAAATCTGCCCAGAATTGCGCATAGATTCACCTTGAGCCAAATTTCACAATGAATGTGATTGATTTGGTGCTCCAGTTGTAACTGTATGCACCATATTGGAAAGCGATGTACTTTCTTTGCATGGCCCGTCCTGATTGGCTTGCGCTATTCACAGCAAGACCCTAGTGGTCTCGTAATGAAAATGTTTCAACCTGCTGATTGAAACAATATGGCGATTTAGCTGGTTGTCCCAATGAACAATGGTAACAACATTCTTCGCTGCTCACAAAATGTTCAAAATTATGAATGGACTGAACCAAGGTGGTTCTAATTTTCTCTGCTTATCTACTTTGAGCAGAATCCAGTCCTTTTCTTTGAACCTATGTTCCTTGGACTTTTTATCGAAGTATTTCTTCCATTTATCTGCAGCACTCTGGATATTTCTTGCAGCACTCTGGATATTTCTTGCTATATCCTCGTACAGATTGACTAAATGATTTGTCAACAGAAATTTGTATGCCTCTGCATTGACATCTGGCATTACAATATCGTTCACATTCCACAAGTTTGACCAGAAGGTTGCCTCGTGACCTCTAAGCAATGAAAAAGGGGATTGCCCTGTTCCTGCATGTAGCGTAGCATTATAGGCAAAGACCACAGCTCTCAAACATCTTAGTCAGTTGTTCTTTTCTTCAATCTTAACTTTTCTGAGGTGCTCAATAAGTGTCTGATTGAATCTTTCAACCATGCCATTTCCTTGAGGATGGTAAGCTGATGTATAAATTTTCTGACACTCTAATAACTTGCAGATTTCTTTCATTAGATCCGAGGTAAGACAACCTCCTCTATCACTGAGTAATCTCTGTGGAGTCCCATGTCTAAATACAATATCTTGTAGAAAAGTATCTACAATGGTGCTAGCTGACTGATCAGGGATCAGTTCAGCTTCAACTCATTTTGTAAAATAATCCTGAAAGACTATGTCTCTTCTCACTTAGTGGAGAAATACCCACAATATCCACCAATACAATGTCAAAAGGACCTTCTGGAATTATTGGTATCAGTGGTGGAACTTCAGCATTTTGTCGGGGATGGATATAGTCTATCTCCAGGTTGCGAAGAAATAGCCAAAGTTGAGGAAATTTGTATTGACACTGATTTGCATAGACACCGTGCATAAAAGGGCCAGTTATTTATGTTTTTGGTCATTCTGTTTTTTTATTTTTATAAATAAAGAAAATCGGGGGCCGGACTGGCCATTCATTATATTGATTTATTATTGTACATTGTGGAGTTATCACCAAATTCCAATGTCCCCCGTTACAACATTTAATATTGATCTCACAGTGGAGGGAAAGCATGTTAGAGCCTAGATCTCATGAGTTCCACTCAGCATGCAAGTCTACATTTGAAACTCAATTCTTGGCCTGATTTCTGAGTTTGTCCCTGATTTGAAGTTACTTGAGCTCAGAGTGTTATCCATCTTCTGCAATTCCTCGGAATGAAAGCAGGTGATCTTTGTTGAAACTTGAGACTGACCCAACTGTTGCAAACTTATTCTACCTAAGGTTTCAGCTTGACTAGGTGAATTAGCGAGTGACTGATTAGGTCTATTTTTGATTCTAATCTATTTATCATATTTCTCTATCTCAACCCAAGTCTCATTTCAACAGTTTCCTGGGTTAGCCATCTGATAAACTGAAGAAAACTTGATCCAGTGCTTGACATCCTTTTCTAATCCAGGCCAACGAGAACCCTTTTTTAATCATAGAAAGAGTTCTCTTCAACCCTTGATGAGTCATCTTAATGGCAACATAGTACTGGTGCAAAGTATTGTCTCTCAGACAGGTTGGAAAGACCACTTGATCATCAGCTCCCCTTGCCAGTATTTCATTCTGGATATAAAATCCATTGTGATACTTGGTTGTCCAATTTAGACCCAATCTATCAAAATATTGTTTTAATACCTCATCTTTTCTCTTCAAGAGGGCCATGAGATCATCTCTAATTAGCTCTTTTGGCAACTCATTTTCTTTGGGGTCTGCCAAATTAAATTCTGGTTCCTTTTCCAGATATAACCAGGTGACTCTTTTTTCCTTACCTTTTTCCTAGTTACCTTCTTTTCCTCTTACCTGCCCCTGATTGCCATCAGGCGGAACTTGAGCCTGAATACTGTTTTGTGCTTCTTTTGCCATGCTCCTTATAGTGACAGCATCTATGGAGTTTCCTGGTGAACTAGATTCTATATCATGCTCAGAATCTTCAGGATATATTTGGGGGAATCTTGGAATTGCCTCCATTCTTTGACTTTCCCAGATTTTTGCTCTGGATATAATGGAGTACCATCTTCAGGATTCTGAACTGTCAAAATTCTGAATCTCTTCACCAAATTGAGATGCCTTTCCTCATTTTTTTGTGCTTCCAGATCTTTCAGATTTGACTCTCGTCTATATTCTGAGGACATGTGTTCCCATTTTGGCAGTATCTTTTCTGTTTGATTGTCTGGTTCATCCATTCTAGAAAGGAAATCTGCCATAGCATTTTCCTTTCCAAGCACATACTCTAGTTTGTAATTGAACTGAGAGATGAATGAGTACCATCTCTTCAACTTACCATTGGTCATCACATTTACCTTCATTGAGAGTAAAGGCTTGTGGTCTGTTCTAATGGTCACTCTATGACCTACTAGATAGTCCTTGTATAACTTTAAGCCATAAACGATGGCCAGACATTCTGTTTTCATGGGTGACCTTTTCTTCTCATCCACTTTTAAAATTCTGCTGTTGTAAGCTTTTACCCAGCAGTCAGATTTGGTCTCCTGGTAGAGAACTGCTTCCAGTGCTGTTCCACTGGCATCTGTCTGAAGGACAAAGTCCGCAGACCTGTCCAAAACTGGATACCTCAGAAAAGGCACTGACAACAATGCATCCTTTGGTCTTTGAAAAGCCTAATGATGAACCTCCGATACTTCCCAAACACTATTTTTTCCAGTTAGTTTATACAAAGGTTCTGTGAATTTAGCCAGACCTGGTATGAATTTTTTACACCACTGTTGCATTTCTAGAGACATTTGGAATTTTCTCTTGGACTGTGGGAATGGGAACTTTTTAATGGCTTTAACTTTTTTCAGATCTGGGGAAACTCCATCCCAATTTAAGATATGTCCTAAAAAATGGACTCTCTCTGGGAGAAATTCACATTTCTTCGGCTTCAAGGTCAACTGAGCCTTTCTCAGAGCTTACAGGACTAGCTCTAAATTTACTAAATGTTCGTCAAATGTGTTTGAGGATACAATAATATTGTCTATATTGATGAGATAGATTTTCCACACATATGGGTGCAAAACTCTTTCCATAATAAACTGGAACTCTGCTGGTGCATTGTTTAAACCAAAGGGCATGACTTTAAATTGATATAGCCCTTCCTGGCATATTAAAGCAGTTTTTTCTTTGCTTTCTTTATCCATTGGAATTTGCCAATAACCTGATTTGAGATCCAAGGTGGTACAAAATTTTGCCCTTCCTAAACAGTCTAGGTAGTTATCTATTCTGGGAATGGAATACTTGTCCTCCTTTGTGACTTCATTTATACCCCTAAAATCCACTACTGGTTGCTTGGTACCATCACTTTTACCTACCAAGAATAAAGGAGCTGCCCAAGGCGACTTTGATGGTTCTATGACATCCTTTTTGAGCATATCTTGTACATGCTCAGGAACATGTGGCTTTAAATTAATGGCAGTCCTGTGATATTGTTAAGCCACAGGTGCTGCATCACCTGTATTTATTTTACAGGTCAAATAGGCTGTAGTAGTTGGTGGATCATTAGGCAAGCTGAATATGTCTGTATATTTGGGGAGACACTTCAAAGCTTATTCTAACTGATCATAAAATATGTTGGATTTAGCTAGCATACTGTATAGAGCTTCCCTGAACTCTTTCTCATTGCTTTGAGTCGAATCAGGTTTAGCTTGGACTGTACAAGTTTGCAGCTTCTCCTCCTCCTCAACTATCTTCATCTTTAGTTGATCTTGATTAGAGGAATCACATAACACAGAATTAGTATAGCTAATTATTTGGTTTTGATTCAAATGGCATCCTGATCCTGTGGTATTAGATACCATAACTACAAAATAACTTTTAGTACCAATTACTATAGTACTATCTATGTGGAACCTATTTTCATTTTCCTGAGACTCTACTATGATCCTATTCAGGCCATTTTAGCCTACCTTATCCCAAAGTTTTGCTTTCACAAGTATATCAGTACTACTGGGCAAGTAGATTTGATTCAAACTTACTACTGGCAACAAAACCTTCAAGAGGCTGACATTGATTAGTGGCACAAATCGTTGATTCCCTGGCACTTGTGGTCATGACCTCTCCGAAATTAGGTTGAGGTTTTTCTGGGGTCACATATATCCGTTATTACCCATTGTTGAGAGTCATCATCCTGTTCCTGAAATCTATTATGGCTCCTACCTGAGGATGAGCCAAAAAGTCTGTTCCCACAATTACATTTTCATCTGATTCAGGGATAACAATTGCTTTTATAGGAAACTGTCCACACAGGGTATCCATCCTGAATTGAATATACCCATGGGCTTGGACTGTTTTACCATCAGCCACAGTAACATTCAATATCCTTGGATATTCAGTGTAATTGGGACCCAAAGTTTCTTTCTGAAACTTAGCTGACATAACCGTACACTGAGCTCTTGTGTCAATGAGAGCCAATGTTCTATGTCCTTCTATTATAATCTCAATATAGAATGGGGCTGTTTTGGGGTAAGTATCCAGCAAATGTTGCTCCTGAGGACTAGCTGGTATGCCTCTCTTTATCACCTGTACTGCTGGTACTACGGTTTGAGTCGCAATAGCATTCATTTGGACAATGCTGCCCAATACTACATTAGGACAACTCACTCTCTGATCTGCCTGTACAAAAGGATTCATTTGTGATTGCCTAGCAACCATCACACTGGAATAATCCTTCTGGGGCTGCTGATTTGTGAATTGACACTGGTGCAGAGTCTGAGTTGGTCCCGTAATAGCCTTAGTCAGCTGAGGTGGCTGTAATGCAGCTTGCTGCTGGAATTGCTGCATCTGCTGATACTGCTTCTACAGTTCTTTCTGCCTTTTGAATTCCAGAAATTCGTTATGGTCGGAATTCTGTTCAAAATCTTCATGGTTATCCTGATATTTGGAATAGCCAACATGGTAGGCACCTCTGCCTCTACTATTAAAGTTTGCATTCCAGTAACCTCCTCTACCTCTGTAGTTACCTCTAGCAAAATTGTTGGAACCACCCCTATTGAAAGTAGGGAAGCTAGCTCTGCCTTTGCTTCTGCATCAGACAAAACTTGCAATGTCCTGCAGTCTGCAGTAGTATGTGTTATGTTCTTGTGGAACTCACACCATGGCTTTGTAGGATTTCGGGAGACTTGACCTCCCTGGCTCGAGCTGGGTATGGCCACATCAGACCAATTTTCCTTATGTCTACCATCAACCTTTTGCTTTGATCAAATTTTTCGACCAGTTGTACCATTTTTTCAGAAATCTTTAACACAAGAGACTCCTTCTTACCTTTTTTGGTCTGAGCCCTATGGGCTTCCTGAACTGGAATCTCCTCTATTTCAGGTGAATCACTCCTGGACTTCTGGGTCTGGGCTGGTACCTGATTACCTAAACTCTTGTACAGCTTAAAACCTTTGTCTCTGGCTTTGCTGAAAACCCTCTGACTGATTCCATGCTACTACAGCTATTTCAGGGTCTTGCCTGTTCTGCATGGCTACCTCATTGATAGCAATTGGGTGTTGCTGAGTACCTTTAGGTCCATACCTTTGGAAGGCATTCTTGTATCTCCATTCAACATCATGAAATTCAACTGCTAAGTCATAAGAAGTCCTTAAGGTATGCTTAGAATTTTTCAGTCCAGACTGAAATGTGGGATCACTCTTATACACAAATGTGTTGATAATCAGTCTCTGCTTTGACTGATAATCCAAATCTCCTTTTACAAGTTCCACTAATATACTGACTCTTTTTAGAAAGTCAATGGCTTGTTCCTAGGGTCTCTGTTAGATCTCAAATAATTCCCTGGTAAGCATTTCCAGGTTACATTCTGGTGTGAAGACATTAATTATGGCCTTCCTGGCCTCCTTATAGGTCATGTTATCACTTGCAACAGCCTTTGGTCTGTCATTAGAAAGCCTCAGCAGTGCTTCATACTTAGCTGATTCGGGTGTATCTCTACAAAATTCCCTTTCTAGTGCTGTCAAGAAGCCAAGCACTTGCTGATTTACCATACCTTCTAAAAGTCTGGGTAACACACCTTTTACGATATTCCTTATAACAATCTCTTGTGCCAAATTGGTTGTTGGCATTTCCCTCTGATCATATGCTGCTGTAGGAATTGGGTCCATATCAGAGTTTAATGATTGCAACATAACTCCATTTGGATCTCATTGCAATGGTACACCTCCTTGATTTGATGGGAAATTGTCTCTGTCAAATCTGTAATCCCTATATTGAAAACATGCCAGTTGATCTGGTCTAAGGGTATTTGGATCAATTATATTTCCTCTACTATCATAGACCATTCTTGTCAAAGTCCGATGCTGCTGAGCTAGCTGATTTTGATTCCTCTCCTCTACTGATTGTTCAGTTTTCTCAAATCCAATGTCCCTAGCGAGACCTCTCCAACTTTTGGGTTCAAAATTTGGTCTTAGTCCTTCATCAAGTTCTGGCCTATTACTAGGCCCTGCACGTGCATATGTTTCAGCTGAGAGATTGTTGTCTCTTTCTGCACCCCTATTACATGATCTAATCTGTATATCTGGCTCCTGTTGGTGACTTCCGGCTTCCCTCTTATTGTCCTCTGTGGTGACATTCACGATAACGTTGAACAAGGATTCGAGGGTTCCTTTCAATTCATGTAATTGCACTGCCAATTCTTGATTGGACATCTCAGGAGCTCTTTCCAGCCGCTGGAGTCGCTTCTGATCTTGTCGGTTCCTCTCTAACCATTTCCATTTGGTTTCGGGGTCCAAATCGTTCAAATTTGGTCAAATTTCAGGCGTAACAATATCCTGTTTCGATCCTGCTAATTCGACCGTCAGGGGTGATTATTTTATGTTCAGTGGTAGCTGCCCATCAGCATCTGGGTTTGGATTTGCTGCCTGCCTGTTGTGGTTCCATGGCAATCATCGGCGAGCAGGCCACTGGCACACCTGCATCCTGGGGCGTAAAATGCATTGCCTGCTGTAGCAATGGCTGTACCCTCGCAGGAGTCTGATCTGGAACCACTGGGTCCAGAGCAGGAAGACCTTGCTGATACCTCTCTCCCAGATTGACTAGATTCCCAGCACTCACCACTGGGTGGTGGTGTATTCAAAGTATTACCTATTGGTATCCTTTCATTTGGCATTTTAAATCCTGATAACTTTCTATAGAAACCTGGAGGATATTCTTTTCTCTTAGTCTGACTATGAAGTTCTGTTATGAAGAGTTAAAAGCCACCACTTAATGTAGAGGTCTTTATCTAGGGTTTAAAGAAAGAGCGGTTTGGTCTGAACTGACCTGTTAGAGCTAATTCCTTGGCTAGATCTTAGAGATTGTGCAACAGTCCAGTTCCCCAGACCTGGCAACAACAACTATTAACTAACCTTTAGTTGAGGGGCTTCACAACAAAGCCCTCACAATCTCCTAGGGGAGAAAGTTTCCTCTGCAGGAATAGACTTACTTGCAGGATCCTGATTATTGTCTTCCTGGGCTTGGCATCAGCAAGCGGGTGCCTACGCCTTTGGCCCTTTGCTCCAGATGATTAATATCGAATCTAAATTATAAATAATATATCAATAAATATGACGACTATTAAAAGAATGTGGGAACATCACTAATATTTTATGTAAATTAAATACTAAATTGCTGGTGAAAGGTTTATTGGACCCCAGCACTAAGTTATCGAAAATATAATAATAATTGACAATGATTTATCATCATCACTTCCATCCTTCTGTGGTGCTCAACTTCTATGCAAATGTTTGCGCCACTGGTCATCATTCGTCGATTTGCATGTCGATTTCCCATTACAACTTGCCAGCAACACATGTGCAGGAAACGCACACTGTAGTCTGTGGTCTCAAAATGCTTCCAAATAAAAAATCTGGAAATCAAGTTCTATTTTATATTTTAAGCATTTTCTAACTATGTTATTAGAAAATGCCCCGATGTGGCAGAAAAAAGAAGAATATACTTGCTTGGATAGTTGCCAAGCTAGAAAAAGGATTAAACTAGATTTTTGAGAACTTGGGTTTAAGTTGGAAAAAATCCACTTTTTTATATTGGATTTTCATTCCTTCTCAAAAAAATTTTCCATGTCTGTGAAAAAGTATATTCTGCTGCATTGTGCATTTTGTGCTTCCCCTTGAATGGACTACAGTAAAATGTTTCTATATGAAAATTATATGCACATGATCCCAAATGTAAAGAAAGGGTATCCCAACAGCTTTTTAACTCCCGACTGATTCAAAACTTTTGCCTCTCACACTGAAAATAGTGAGGCAGGCATATTATAGTCATTTTCAGAACTATAAAGAAACCTGGGCTTGGTTGCACTAACCCAACATGAGGATGATTTCAATATCGCAAGTAAATTGATGATCCTGAGTTTAAGCTGATCGTAATGTTCAAATTATTCTCTTCCAGTGCACAATAAATACTCACTTCAGGATTAACTACTACTGAGGTGTAAGTTCGAGTTTGAGAATTGAAGACATTTTTATATTTACTTGCTTTAGAGAAAAGAAAATTATGTGAAAATGTTAGTGAAACCCGACAGCTCGAGTTGGGGATAATCTTGACATTGAGCTCGTTATAATCCTGACAACATTGAAATTATACTGAACTTGAGATCAAACTGAGTTGCTGTTTTGTTCAAGATTATCCTGAGCTCGAGCTTAAACCCCTTTTGTGCAACTGGGCCTACAGTCATTAGGCACCAATCTACAAACCGGAGAACATGGTAAAGCATACAAAAATGCTCCTGATCTGCAATCCCGCAAAAAGCACTCTTTCTGCAAATTTCAGTTTAAATCCAAAAGCTGTGAATGAAGCTATTTTGTTGAATAGTTAAACAGAAGAAAATAAATTTGTTTATAGCTTTTAATCAGTACAACTAACAGAGTGAATTCAATGTGACATGTTATACTAAATCAATGAATTAAACATAATATCTTGTACAATCAATTTAGTTCTAAGAAGGCTTTGTGCTGTAGCTTTTTTTCTAAATGAACTGAGTGGAATTTTATGTGCCACTTTCCCACAGTGATTCTGTTTTATTGAGACGAAATTTGGCAAAAAAGTTCAACGCAGTTAGAATCACATATGTGTGAGGGAGGACATGGGGGTACAAACTAGCCCAAAGGTTTTGAAATTGGAAAATTTTTTATGAAAGAAATTTTTTGGTAAACTTTTTTGAATTTTGTTGTCTCAAAAAACGCCAAAAAACCAAGGTCCAGTCCATGTAATCTCTCCAGTCCATGTAATCTCCTCACATGTTTGGTTGGAAAGTGCAGAATATACTTCACAGCTGCACAATATATTTTTTCACAGACATGAAAATTTTTTTTTGAGAAAGAATGAAAATCCAATATAACGAAAGTGAATTTTTTCCAACTTTAAGCCAACTTCTCAAAAATCTAGTTCAATCCTTTTTCTAGCTTGGCAACTATCCAAGCAATTATACTCTTCTTTTTTCTGCCCCCTCGGGGCATTTTCTAATAAACTAGTTCACCTTTTTAGTTGGCCTGAACCATGCATGAAAACCTTCATAGAAGCACATTGATGTTTTAAATTTGGTCTTTTTCCCATCAAAGAAACAATAAAAAATCTTAAAGCTACGAATTCTCACTCTCGGTGAAAGTAAAAAGTGTTTAAACCGCATAGAACTAAAAACACATTGTAAAGAGGGTGCTATGTGATCATTTCCATTGAGTTCTTCATAATCAGGAACCCCTCAACCCAAAAAACCGCAGAAAAAACTTTGTTTACACACAGAACAATTTTTGCGTGAAATGATTGTGTCCATGAATTCCACATGGTTAGAAACCTATTCCCTCAAAAATTGCAGAAATATATTTGAAATACACTCAATATAATTTGTGTGTAAAGTGACCCCCTTCATTAAATTCCCCATTGTCAAAAACCCCTTCCACAAAAAAATCACGAAAATATGCTTGGTTACACCCGAGATAATTTTTTTGTGTTAAGTGACGTATCCATTGATTTCCCGCAACCACAAACTCCTTCCACAAAAAATTACGAAAATACGCTTGTTTACACCAGGAATAATTTTTTGTGTAAAGTGACCGCCGCAATCGAATTACCAATGGTCAAAAACCCTGTTAGCTCAAAAATCCCAATAAGGCTACCGGTTCAATTGAGACTGCAAAAAATTAGTAGTGCATCATGCTGCAAAAAATTATTTTTTTGAAGCCGTAAATATTATATAACTAGTTTATTAGAAAATGCCCCGATGGGGCAGAAAAAAGGAGAATATACTTGCTTCGACAGTTGCCATGGTAGAAAAAGAAGTGGACTAGATTTTCGAGAACTTGGGTCAAAGTTGGAAAAAATTCACTTCCTTTATATTGGATTTTCATTCTTTCTCAAAAAAATTGTCAATGTCTGTGAAAAAGTATATTCTGCAGCATCGTGCATTTTGTCCTTCAACTGGCATCAACTACAGTAAAATTTTTCTATAAGAAAATTACATGCACCTGACTTCAAGTGTAAAACCAATAGCATTCTAACTCCCGACGGATTCAGAGCTCCTGCCTCTGACTCTAGCTGAAAAATAGCGAGGGAGGCACATTATAGTCATTTTCAGAACTATAAAGGAACCTGAGGTTTGTTGCACTAACCCAACATGAGGATAATCTCAACATCGGGATTAAATTGATGATCCGGAGTTTAAGCTATTCACAATGTCCAAATGCACAAATCATACTCACTTCAGGATTAACTAAAACTGAGGAATTGCAGAAATTTTCATATTTATTTGCTTTAGAGATAAGAAAATTATGCGAAAAATTTAGTGCAACTTGACAGCTCGAGCTGGGGATAATCTAGACGTTGAGCTTGTTATGATCCTGATGACATTCAAATTATACCGAACTTGAGATCAAACCGAGTGGCCTTTTTGTTTGAGATTGAGCTTGAGCTCAGACCCCTTTAGTGCAACTGGGATTTGGTTACAGTCTTTGGGCACCGATCTGTGAATGGGATTCAGCCATGCATATATTAGGGTTGTGCGCCAAATCCTGTATCCGGTTCTCCCCGACTCTAATTGGAGCGACAAAGATGGGTGAAATTGCTTCCTATTTGCAATCCTGCAAAAAGTGCTCTTTCTGCAAATTTCAGTTTAAGCCAAAAACTGTGAATGATGCTATTTTGTTGAATAGTTAAATAGAAGAGAATAAATTTGTTTATAGCTTGTAATCAGTAGAACTTACGGAGTGGATTATATATGAGTAGTAGTAAGGCCGGCCCGTATAGGTCGTACGCTTAAGGATACTCCTATCTTTTGTGTACGACCTATAATTTGTCACTTTTTGCCGATTTATAGGTCGTACAGTAAACATACACGATTGGCTTTTGTCGGATTTACAGGTCGTACAGTAAACATATACGGTTAATTACTTCGTCGATTTATAGGTCGTACAGTAAACATATAGGTCGATTTATAGGTCGTACGGTTAAAAATGTATGTTCTAGAGTTACCGTAATAGTAGAATTACGGTAATTTTTCGATTATGGTAATAAATGAGTTACTGTGGGTGGAAAAGGAAAATCAATGATGAACGCAAAAAGGAAAACTAAAATGAACAAAAAATGGAAAAGAAATAAAAAGAGATTGTGTGTAAAAACGGCTTCCCCTCTGGGAAGAGGAAGCCCACAAAAATTTGCACCCCGGACCCCCTTTGTCAAAAGGGTGCCACCTGCAGGTGTAAATATATTTCGGAGGTCCCATTTTCCGAAAGATCGTTCAAGTCAACAAATGTCAGAATGGTCAATCTGGTCAGTAATGGTCTGTTTAATGAGTAAAATATCGGGAGAGTCATTACGCGATGAAACATTATCCTTACGGGTGCATGCGTATAAATTTTGATGTTCTGCCAAAAATGACCAAGAAGGTCTTTTATAAAACTGACCAGAACGAGCTGGTCATAAAAAGCATGTAGACAAATAAGGTCTTTTATAGAAAGATGAACAAATGAGCAGGTCGTAAAAAGCGTGTGGAAAATTTGACGAGTTAAAATCTTTACATATCAAAAATTTTTAATTCAATGCAACATTCTAGTTTATTATTATAAAACTTTTGAAACACTTTTTTATTTTTGTTTATCACCAAAATACTGTGGTCTAAATACAAAAATAATAACGTGAACCAAAAATGGAAAACATAAAAGAAAAAATTCATTTAGAAAATTGACCCCCTCCGCCCACGGAGGAAGTCCTTCAAAAAACGCGCCCTCGGGCTCCAAAATAAGAGGTGCGCCATCTGCAGGTTCACAGAATAGCTAATCGGAAGCCCTGCATACTGAAGGATCGTGCAAATTAGAATGGTCTTTTAGATCAGAATGCTCAATTCCACATATAAAAACTCTAAGAGTCTATAAAATTTGAAACATTATTCCTACGGGTTTATACTTATAAAGTCGTAAATGATCAAATTCTTTTATAGAAAAATGACCCAAAAGAGTGGGCATAAAGCGCATGTAAAAAAGTGAACAGTTGAGATAAAAAATATTCTAGATGTAAAAAGTAATTGATACTACAAAAAATATTTGAAGAAAAGAAAAAGAAGAAAAGAAAAGAACTAAATCATTAAGGGTAGCCATACATGAACGTTTCTCTGCGTATAGAAAATTAATACATAATATTGTGTGATTTATGTAGGTAGATACGATTTTGTATACGGAGTGTTTCCCAGAGCAAACATAGAAAGGTTAGACAGCTGAAGCCATTTAGATCGTAAAACCAATTAGAAATGCCAGAAAAGGTCAAAGGTTCTATAAAACACGGTAGCAAGAGACGCTTTACCAAAATAATTAAGGTGGTGATTATTGTTATTTTGATAGTTTTCTAGAATAACCTAGAGCCTAAAACCTTTAAAGAGACGCAATACCAAAACAATTAAGGTGGTGATTATTGTTATTTTGATAGTTTTCTAGAATAACCTAGAGTCAAGAACCTTCAAAGAAAAACCGAAAAGATTCAACCAAAAAGCAGAAAAAACCGGAAAAGGTTTAATGAGGGTAAAGAGGTATAAATAGAAAAAATAGAAGAAGAAGAACCATTCTTATTTTTGTACTTGCGCGCGACACCCGAGACTATCAATGGAAGCCGTTTTCGTTACGTTTATTTGGACGTTGAGAGCCGCCTACGAGGCTTACGGTACATTGATTTTACAAATATTTTGAATTAAAAATTAATATGTATACTATTTTATTATTATTATTAATTTAGAGCCGTTTTTAACGACGGCCGACATTGACGCGTGGGCGTCCGTCTTCTGGTAGGAGGCCTCGACGGACTTCAAGAGCTGGTGGAAAAGCCAGCGAGGGGTTGAATATCCGGCTAGACAGAAACCCTTTTGGGGTTTCATGAAACGTCTAAGCCAGATGTTTGAAAACCCTTCGCTGGTCGACGGCCACCTAGCCTCGCACCTGTGGAATATCCTCCCCCCAGGTGCGAGGGCTGAATGGGAAAACGCAGAGGGTCGCTACGTCGAGGAGAGGGTAAAACTAGCGCTGCCGCATTTCTAGTAAGTTCAGATGTTATAGTTAAAACACGTTGTAGACATATAAATTTTATATTTAATGAGAGTAAAATTATTATTATAAGCTTTTACTACAATATTTCAAGATAAATATGCGTAGGTTAAAATGTGCTAACTGCAACATGTTACAGATTTCTAATTCATGTATATTAATGTATGGTATATAGCTGAGTTGTCTTAAACTTAACAAAGAACATTTCTAGAATATTCTAGAAGCTTTCAATTATTTACACGATTTATACGATAAAATTTTACGATAAAATAAAGGCTATTGATAGATCTTGTACCTATTACTAAACAGTTAAAATGATATATATTAGAGTAAAATTTTTGTTTAACTAAAATAGTTATTAAATTTTGTAAAAATTTTAGTGGATACGCGTGAAACCTCTAGCGTGGGGTGCGACGGTGGCAGCGGCGGCGAAGGTCGATGTATATATGTATATTTTATTTTGTTTTTAAATTTTGTATATATGTATAATTTATTCTATTTTGTTTTAAATTTTGTATATATATTTTGTTTCAAATAAATTAAATTGAATTAAAATTAATAAAATTTTTTATTTATTGCGTTTAATAGTAAAGGTAATTTCTTTAGAGTTCTACTATGAGTGTGTGTGTGTGTATGTGTCAACTTCGGGAATATAAAAAAGGGTTTACTGCAGTCAGATATTTAGAGATGTACGAGTAAACGATATGTAGAGAATATGCACAAACAGGTCTTAGGGTAAAAAGAACGTACAAGATAATTACATAGTACTGTAGAATTAAAGGAGAAAATAAAGGAAAGAAGGAGTAATAAAAGGAAGTTCATTTATAATTAGGAATAAATTAAAAGAATATTTCTAAACAATAGCTAAAGAGAAGGAGTGTATAAACAACAACTATAAGTGATTTTTTATTATAAAAAATGAGATGAAATGTACATATAAATATAACGTATTTAAATACTATAATCTGTAAAGGTTTCACGATTTTTATCAATCATTACGAGAGAGTCAAATTCTGCATATATAAGTGCTTCAATACCGCCATCTGGTATATCCTCTCCAAAATTCATCTGTAAACTAGTGGTTCCTTCATGTACGAGTTCCCAAAAATTACCATCCATACCGCAAGGAGTCAAATCAAAAACAAAAACCGTGTTATGCCTTGTAAAAGAATTTCGAGTAATTTCATTACCCTTGTTATCTGTACCGATTCCTACACCCTCAAATAATTGTACAAAAGTGCGCAAATATTTGTTTTCTTTAAAATTTAGCATATATGGTGTTGTAGGTAAGGTTGTAGTACCACTTGTTATTTTAATCTCGTTTAATCTGAAATGCTTAAAATTGAAGGGGCTTTGATTATAATCACCCCTAGCAGCCGAACCATCAACGAGCGCCACAACGAGATGACGAGGTAAAGGACCTGTGAACAATGAGTTCAGAGGAGCTGAGCGACGACTAGTTGTTATGTATAGACTTGTAACATGACATCGACGAATAGGGTATTTTGCAGCTGTATTTTGTAACATGGATTCAATAGCTAGATTGATATTATCCGCAACTTCAACTTTTTTAATAAATAGAGACATGCTTTTAACCTCGATTTTATAAGCTTCGTTGTCAGTAGATATAAATTTTTGCAAGCAAAAATCATCTCTATGTCTGTATAAATCAATTTTCAAAGTACATTGATTCAATAGAAAACGTTCTTGCATAAATAGATCAGCGTGTATAGGAGCCATTAATTCAACAACTGCACTGTTTTTGAACATCTGAACTCTTTCCAAAGCACCCTTGTTTTTCTTTATATCGAGAACATCGCCATTTTCAAAAGCATAACCAGCAGCTGCAACATGTGTCGACTTAGCATCACGACCATAGTTCAATTCCGTTTCCAAATAAGATCTGTAAGCGTATCTATCCCCACTGAAATGTTAAAATGTTAAAATTAAAAAAAGGTAAACATACATTTAATTATAAAACTTACCTGTCAGATATTAATTTTCCATTTAAGTACATCTTGATCTGTTTAAAAAATGTTTTGCCGATCAAATTAATTGGTGCTACAACATTTCCAGTAAGGTTATTGTTGGCGTCTGCTGTTAAAGTGCAAGCAGCGCCATTAGCTTTCATAATTCGAATAGTAAAATATATAAAATTTTTTGATAAGTCCAACATATATGAATCAGGTGAAATAACAAACTCGTAAGGTCCTTCATTAGTACAAGGATTTTGTAACTGAATTTCAGACCAAAAACTTCTACGAATAGCAACTTGTGTTGGAGGTACGGTAAATAAATCTAACTCCGTTTTACTACTAGGAGACGATGCAGCATCAATAAATTTACTCATTTTGAATAGATATCCTTGAAACCGACTACTCTACGTGGAGTCTTTTTTAAGAATGAGGAACGTCGTTTCAGGTGTTTACGTTTATGTTGTTTTTGATGTTGATGTTGTTGACGCTGACCATCATTTAACTTTTTATTGCTTTTTATATGTATCGTAGAATTTATATGTTTACGCTTCCCTAAACCTTTTCCTTTATGAATGCGCTCGCCCGTTTCGTGTAATAAGCTACCAGCTGCGTTTCGTCCATGCTCAGCAACACTTTCTTTAAAAGAACGACCTTCTACAACATCACCTGCAATTTTGGAACCTGCAGCAAGTGCATGCTTTCCTGCAGATTTTAACAAAGGCATAGCTAGACGCCACAAACTCTTAAAAAAATTACCAACTCCAGCTCCTTGATGTCTATAATAATACGGGTATGCTGCTCGAAAACCTTCTAAACTACCACCTAATTGAAATTGATTATCTTGAATACTATGTTGATAAATTTTGATCCAGTAATCAACGGTTTCAGGAATAAATACGGTATGCATATTTTGCTTTGAAAATCAAAAGGAACAACAACTAAATGAATTAATTAATTAAGAGGGTTTGCGAAAATTCAACCTGACGACAACGTGTCCAAATGCAAATGAATGAATGAGTAAATAAAAATTTGATACTATGCTTATAGGAATAAAGGAGTACGTCGCCGAAAATGTAATTTAACTATAACATTCCCAAACTGAAAGGGTATAAGCTCATTCATACTGTTTTTTATATTAATCTCGAGTACTGTAATTTCTTTCAATTGAATTGGTATATAGTGAGGTGTTTCATATAATGGACTCACATTATCTTTGTATTTTCCTTGAACATTTACTATACCTAAAAGCGGCGCTAAATTATTTCCAACAATCTGATTTTCAATAATATTACAGTAAACATAAAAATTCTGTAAATCATTCAAATTTGGTGGTTGAATACCTAACATGTATAAATGATTAGTTCCAGGCTCGGCAAGAAAAACAGATTTGGATGGTGGAATATGTGTGTTAGAATTTTTTGGAGGTTTCTCTCCAACAGTATATAAGTTAATATTCACAGCTCTATTTAAAAAATCATCAGCAGTTGCATAGGCCTCAGTATTGGTAGCGCCAAATCCGAGAAGCTCCATTAATCGTTTGCTTATTTCGATTTTACGTAAAATTGTACCACTTTTTATTTTCAAATTAACTAATCCTCTACTTTGTTCATCATATGAAAACATGATTTCCATGTTAGTTCCGGCAATAGCTGCTCCAACTTTTGCATTCAACTCTTCAATTAATTCAGATATGGTAAAGTAATGTTTTTCAAAAACTATTACTTTAATTTTTTTGACCTTATTTCCGACACCATCCGTAATTAACGTTATTACATTATCTCCACCATGATTGGTAAATGTAGCCCAACTATAGGGGTATATTATTTCACTTAGTCCTACCTCCCAGCTTCCATCTAGTTTTAAACAGTAAGGTAGATGGGCTGAAAAATCAGAGGGTTTGTTTCCATTTTTGCTATTACTAGGTAATGTGATATAAAATTGATCTTCAAAGGTTGTCATTATTTATAATGTTGTTTGCTGTTGCTATAGGTACAGTCTTCAATGAATTAGATGACTGTAATACGGTCGGTATGGGGCTAGGTAATAAATATCCTATACAAGCGCACAAAAGACCAACCCACAATTGTGTATTATTATTGTAGAGAGATAAATTTATTATAGCTGTAATGACTACAATGTATATTAGTATGACCTGACTGAAGAAAACCACTTCGTTTCGAGGTAGACGTTTTCCAAAAAACTCCCAAAGGCTAATGCGAGACGTTTCTGAATGCGTACTATTACTACTATCCATTTCAAAATAAAAAATTTTTATTTAACAACTAAACACTCATTTATAAATTTATAAAAAGGCGGAGCTACTAAAATAACCAATAAAATTATACAAAAATATAAAGGAGGCGGAGCTATCAAAGTGAAGTAAAATTTATATATATATAAATACATATAGAAGGAGTTAACTTCTTACAAACGTGTACATAATTTATTTTGCAAGTGACCTTTTACAGAAAATTTACAATGAAAAAACTTACAAATCAATTTATCATTATAAACAAAATTTGTGTTACTGAAACTTTTAAACATTTTATACATAGGAACATGTCGCACTTTATAATACAAAAAATATAAAGTATATATACCACAAACCCTACTATTAAAATTTTGTAAATGTTTCTTATTTGTATATATTATTAAAGCATTTTTGTTAATATAATTTATAAAAGCAGGAATAACTGGTGGTAAGCCATAAGAATCAAAATAATATACAGAGTTAGCATTATCAAAATACATAGCTATCCAATGACTTCCTTTTTGAAAAGATGTATCGGTGTTTGCAATTAAAGCCGCGGGTCTTTTAACTATCTTCGGTAGAGTATCGCAAGCAAAAACTCCTAAAAATTTTTGTGATAATAGCTCATCTTTTTGAGCATAATATGTCAATTCAAAGTTGTTCATCGTAATCGTCGTCGTCGTCGTTTTGTATATCCTTTTCTAAAATCCAACTGTTGAATTTTTCAGGATAACCCCACCACTTCACAAGTACTCTATTCTGACCATCTGGTAATTGTTTAGTCTTCAAAACCATTTCAATTTTGTATTCTTTGATATTAGGATTAAAATCGATTTTCTGTAGTTCTTTTTCATAAAAACGTCCTTCTATATCTTCGCCTTCCAGATCTTGAATTGTATAAAGTATATGATTTCGGGTCTTCACAATATGTTTTACTTTGAAAACTTCTTCACTCCATTGAGGTAAATAACCTTTGTCAAATACACCTCTATGTTTACTAATTCGCACGTAATCTCCTATATCAATCTTAGACTTTCTAGTGTATAATCTTTCAGGGTAGAGTCTTTGCCATATAATTTTTTCGTTAGAATAATCTACATTAATAGGTTTTTCCTTAATAGATCTATGAACAGAGTGATTGTAGTTGGAAACAACTGCGGGTAAAATATCAATCCATTTATAAGTGGTAAACTCTGTAAAATATTTAAATAATTTAGTTTTTAAAGTTCTATTAAACCGTTCCACTATTGAACATTTAATGTCTTCGTTTTGAGAAGTAAAAAAAATGTATATGGTTAGTTTTCAATAATTTTTGGAAATCTTTGTTGACAAATTCTTTTCCTTTATCGCTACGCACTCTCCAAGGGATTCGACCTCTTTTTAAAATATTTTGAAAAGCATCACAAACATTCTTTGAGTGTTTTGATTTTAAGGGTTCAACCCATGCCTATTTACTTAATACATCTATACATGTAAGCATAAATTTGTATCCATCGTTAAAATCTGCTAAAGAAGACATATCTGCCAAATCAATTTCCCATTGTTGATCCATAGCTGTAACATAAATACGGTTACGTGAAAATTTTTTGTTGACTTGTTTATGTAGAGTATAACTATCTTGTTTTGAAAGCCAATCTTTAACATTTTTACGTGTAATTGTTTTACGATGCTTTCTAGCTTCAGCATATAATTTTTCAATACTAAAAAAAGCTGAGGGATTTCCGTGTAAATTTTTGTATAATTTCGAAAGTAAGGTGTTCATCGCTCTAGTACAAAGGAGTATACCGTCTAAGTGCTCTAACTTTGCGCCGTATCTTCTTTTCTGTCGAGTTTCCTTTATTAAAGAATGAATCGTCTTTGATATCTTCCTCGGCACCACTTGAAAATAAATCAACACCTTTCACAAGTGGTTTATTCAACCGCTTGACACTACTAACTGCATGATCATCTGATTCTTTGGGAGGTGTATGGTAGGAGAGTTTCCGAGGTAAAGTGAATAACATTTTACGTAATGGGTTTCCTATAGCCTCTAATGGTACATTATATTTTTTCAAAGCATTAACAAACTCATCTACTCCAAGCGTTTGCGTAATTTTTGAACGTTTACGAGACAAATCATGTAATAAATCAATAATATGTGATCCTTCAATTAATTTTCCATCAATTAATACTTCACCTTGCTTATTAACATTTATACTAGGGTTACGTCGCACATGCTCCAATAATAAGGATGCCGAGCGTTTAAATGGTTTAGGAATACCGCTAAGTAACTTTTCATCATTCAACCAATTTTTTTCTTTTCGTTTCAAATTGTCACTATCCTTCTCATCTTCTTCGTTATCAATAACTTTTTGTTTTAAAATCACTGTAGTAGGTTGAGCCTTTCCATGTTCAAAAGTTAAATATTGTGGAAATAGTTGCGAGAACATTTTGTATTGTTCTTCAGGTGTTAACGTATTATCTTTCAAAATGCGCTCCAGCTCGTTACGATACATGTCAACTTGCTTAGCTATACCTGTCTTTTCATTTGAACTCGTCGTCGTCGTCGAAGAAGAAGAAACCTGAGAGTCATTCAGTTTATTCAGAACCTCCTGAGGTATAAGAGCAAATTTATTAGCAAATTTCATTCTATAATAATTTCTCTGTAACAAAACTTGCTTATGTAGATAATAAAACGGGTAGTACTAGAGGTAAAAATGCTCCACCACTTTGAACAATTCTTACACGTTTATTATGTAAATCTTTTTTCTTGTTTTTTTCGTGTCTAGTAGCTAAACCTCTGAGCAATAATTTATGTTTGGCCAATTTCTTTTTTAAGTTTGAATTAATAGGAATATTACCGTTCAAAATGTTCAAACAAATTTCACATATACAACAGATCAAATCGGGGGAAGAATGTTGAAGAAAAGCATGTCTTTGAACACTATTTGAATTTTTCAACACATTGAGATCGTGAATATATTTCTTTAATCTAGAAGCCATACAAAACAGACCATACAGTACAAAAAAATTTTACAATAATGACCAAATGATGAGTAAACATTGAAATATTTATTGTATTACATTAAGATAGTAATGAAGCTTCATTTTGTATGACGATATTCAACTCTTCGCGTCTAGAAAAAGCACACAAGTTATTCATATTCATAAAAAATAGTTTATGAGCTGTATCTAGTTTTAAAAAAAGATCTTCTACAAAAAAAGCACGAGTTTCGACCATATCCAACTCCGTCAGTAATAGTCTAGCAAAACACCAAAATTGTGTAACTTTTTTACGTCCCATAGGTAAACCAACTTCACGCCGTAAATGGTTGCACGCCTTAGCTATGTCTTTGTAAAAAATCTTGGCTTCGGGTGAGAAACGAGTCCAAAACAAATCAGCTATTTCGCATTTCTGTTTGTTGTTTAGTATTTTACCTTAAATAAAAATACTATAGTTCAATAAATAGTTAAAGAAGAGATATAAATTTTTACCTTTTACTTTATTTTGCACCATTCTGACAAAAACTTCAAATGCAGCTGACATCGTAATTGTCACAAAACAAACGAATTATAGAAAAACGACCAACCTCTTCAAAATTCTCGACTAGACTGATAAAGGGTATAATATTTTTTTCTGATTATGTAATAAAGCTATCGTATCAATATATCGTAATCTACTTCCATTGATGTACAAGTTTTGAAATTTACTGCTTCGACCACAACAAGAAAATACGACAGGATTGAAAATATATATTTTGAAACACACTCGTAGTTGCATAAATTGTCTGTCATTCTGAGGACAATGTAAAATTTTTTCTACATAACGTAGTAAGGGTATTATATGTAATTTATAATTTTCCCCTAATAATAATTTCTGATCTGTAACATTTTTTGTGTTTGGTATCGTAAAATCTGTAACATTTACAGGTTCTTCTTCATTTTCATAAAATTGAAAAGGGTATTGTACCCATACAATAAAAACAGCTATGAAAAGGATCACAGCGAGAGTGTTTAAAAAAATGTGTTTACTGTATATCATATCGCTAAAATAATAGGATCCGACTAATCTGTATAAAGTTTTTTGTAAAAATGATGAATCATTTAGGTGTATACAAAATCATATGATCATTGTCGGGGAATATATTAGATCTAAGTCGATATTTTTCAGGACATGTCTGTGTAAGATCTATTAATAAATAACCGTATGGTTTACTAGTAGCATCCTCATACGCCTCTATGAAATAATTTGAGGTAGTTGGAAAAATCTGTCGAGCCAGTGTGCGGACTTGTAATCTATCGCTTGGGTTTTTTAAAAGAATTAAATATTGAGCGTTTATCCTACTTGTACGCATTCCATCAAAAAAGGCATTCTGAACTATATGTATAATTGATATATTCCAATGATGCGATCCTTTAGTAAAAAGTTGAGTTGAACTTTGATCATTCTTCATCTCTTGCATCATATCATCCATAATTAATAATTTAGGTGTATCTTTACTTTTCTGAAGTTCATTCAAATCAGGCGAACCTTGAATAAATTCTACATAAGAACATTTCTGAACTAATTCATCGTAAGCTTCTTGCCATTCCGAATAACACCAATAAATTTTCACAGGAGCAGGGTGAAGCATTTCTTTAGCAAAAATTACAAGTTTTTTAACAAATTGTGTTTTTCCTGATTTTGTTGGAGCAGAAACTATACAGTTAAATGGATATTTCCATATATAAAACTTTTCATCATCATCATTTGACATCTCTTTTTGACAACAACAAAAACCAACCACCTTTTTACTTGAACAATTTTTAAAATTATTTTTTATTATTATTTAAAACAAAATGTTACATAATTATCAAAATTACAATATAAAACAGTGCACATGTAAAACATAAAGATAGATGATTATATAAAATAGAATAGCATTACTGTATGCAAAATATACGCGCAATGTATGTATGAAATTATATATATATAACAAGCAAATACGTAAGCAATTACATAAGCAATCAAAATATAGCTAATTAAAACATACAAACTGTAATGAATGAATGAATGAATGTAAGCAAAACTTTTACAATTTACTGTTAATAAAATCGCGTAGTGTTTTGATAACAACAGCATCATCAAAATCATAATGATAACCTTCATCAATAAAACAAGCTACAGTATCCTTAAGAATTTTACGGCCAGTACTTGTAAGTGGTATACATCTAAATATGTCAATCATCTGTTTAAAAGCGCGAAGACTGTAATAACCTTGAACTTCACCTATAACACATTCAAAACAGTCAATGATAAGTCCCATCTTTTCATATAAACGATTAACTGTTGGTGTAATTGCGATATTATATATGGAATTATGAGCTGGACACTGATGATCCTCAACAATTCCTACCTCTTTCGCGCAATAACAATCAAAAATACACCCATTAAAGATGTCTTGTATAACTAACTCAGCACATATAATTATAAATAATTTGTCACCTTTTACTACTTGCTCATCAAAAAACCATGGAATATCTAAACCCGGAACAGGTAACTCACAAATACGTCTATTTTCGGCGTCCAATGAATTGGTATCCGACGTTGAATCGTAGTCTGGATCATTGAAACAATCGATGAAGAGATCATTAATAAACGACGTTTGAATGCTAGCTTCCTTTTGATCTTCACGAGCATTGCTTTGTTCTCCGGCGAATTTTGTAGCATGAATCCCTTCTTCTTCTTTTATAATTTTCTTATCTGCACCGACTTCTTCTTCTTCTTTAACGATTTTCGGGGTAGAACCATTTTTTCCAGCTACGTCGTCGTTTTCATTTGTTTTGCGTTTTATCGCTAGCTTGAAATTTGCTGCTAAAGCGTTGTACTCGTTTGAAATAGCTGGAGCTATCTCATGTATCATATTGGTCCAGCGCCAAAATTGCTAAAGAATAAAACATTATATTTTAAAAGAAAGAAAGAAAGAATTCATATATCAACTCACTTCTTTAGATAAACACCATGTCGTTCCATTAAACAAATTGTTAAATCGTACTGTAACCCCGTCGCTCTCGACTAGCATTTTATAACCAAGGTTGATGCCGCATCGACCTCCATGTGAAAATGTCTTTTCAATAATATTGACATTGCGACCTAGTATACCGTATTGTGGTAAAATGAGCTTGAATCCGCGACCGTACGCCTCTTTTGTTTTAGGGTCGACGTTATGAAAATAGATTGACATGTATCTACCTTCAACCACTACAAATAATGCCATGTTTTCGTCTAACATAAACTGGTGTTCCATTTTTGAAAATTCTTGAAGAAATATTAAAGAGAGAGAGAGAGAAGAAGCGAGTAGTTTTTGTAGCAACAAAACAGATAAATGTATAAAGTGTTCAAAATTTTTGAGTAAAAGGAGGTTATAGTTATAATAAAATAACCAAGATATATAGCTTATAGCTGTAAGAGGAGGAGTTATAAGCATAATAAATATTCAAGACATATATCCTACAGTATTCTACTATTCTGAGGAGTATATGAGAGGAGGAGCTATGTTCTACAAAAATAAAATAAAATGTGTTTATGTGGTACGGTAACCTTTGAGGTCAAAGCTAGAAAAATATGTGTTTTATGTGTTATAGTAATTATCAAGGTCAAAGCTATAGAAGCAATATAGCCACGTGCGCATGAGTTATAAGGGTCTTTAAAGCTTTTCCACATAAAAAGAAAAGATGGTGCAACAGGGTTATAAGCAGCTATTACAGTTATTTTATAGCTTCAAGAATCAAAACAAAAATACTAGGGTTGTACAGTAAAACAGGTTTTCAACTGGTTTTAACTGGTTATATGCTAATAAAATAAGCTAAAGAAATGATATGGGCACGTGTTCATGAGTTATAGAGGTCTTTAAAGCTTTCCCATCATAAAAAAGAAAAGTACTACATTAACCTCGTAAACAATAATTAAATCTCTACCATAAAATTAATAGTTTTTGCTGATTTATAAAAATTTTCTATTATTATTACTGTATAAATTTTTGATGAATAGGTTGTTTTCTATTTTTCTAGTTTATAGTTTTTATATTTTCTAGTTTAGATAATTTTTATAATGAAACCTATTTAAGAGGATATTACTTCGGACGAAGACGACATGCCTATGGAAATTTTAGAAGATATTACTTCTGATGAAGATGATGAAACAATAGTGAATGAGTCTTCAGAGAATATTACCTCTGAGAAAGAAGAAGAAGAAACACTCGATAATAATAATATTTTGGAAGAAGAAGAAGAAGAAGGAACTGTTTTAGATTATGATGATGAAGATGATGATCAATACAAAAGTTATACGCCTTACAGTTCTGATGAGGAAGAAATTTACGAAACAGCTCAAATTGGTGGTGGTGGTGGTGGGGGTAGTGGAGGTGTAACGAATGCATCTTTTGTTGCGGATGATTTTTTCGAACTAGGTCAACCCAGTACCGTAAATATTAGGCGTTTTAATACCGAAGGTCGCGAGTACTCTGTGAACTTTCGTAATACTGAACATATGGATGATTTAAATGCTCAAATAGTGCCAACATTTCAACGTATAGTAGAGCGAATTTCTGAGAATGTCGCTGATAATGCGTTTATAGGGTTTTCCTTTGACCATCCAGATTTGACAAAAGGTTGTGTTTTGATACCTTTTAGACCGAAACATGCTTTAACTGGAGAGTTGATTGTAAACACTCTTAACGCTGTTCTTCAATCAAACGAGCAAATACAAATTGATAGTCGTCAGTCTACAATTCGTACGATTGTTGTAACACCACCTGCGGGTAGCGGTAAGCTGATTAAAATTACTTATGTAAGATTTTTATTTATTTATTTATTTAAGGTATTCACAATGCTCATCAATATTTAAAACATAAGGATTTTCTAAAAGATAAACGCTGTATTATTCAAATCAACAACACGGATGATTTATGTTTTGCTAGAGCTCTAGTTGTTGCTAGAGCTTACATTCATAAAAAAGATAAGAATGCTGAGCACAAATGGGAAAGTATTCGAAAGTCTGACAAGTCACATCTGCTGCAAACAAAGGTTGCTAAAGAACTGATGACCTTAGCAGGCTTAGCTAATCATCAAGGAGCTTGCGGTTTTCATCAGTGGGAACAATTGCAAACTGTTTTATTACCCGATTATCAAATCAAAGTTTTTAGCAGAGAACGCTTTAAAGATTTAATATTTAGAGGTTAGAGTTTTTTATTTTTCTGTTATTGTGTACGTATTTAGAGTTTTAAGGACCTGAAGCAACGCATGTTTTAAATATTTACCATCATGATAACCATTACTCCGTCATTACAAAGATGCCTGGATTTTTTGACCGCAGCTACTTTTGTCCTCATTGCGATCTGGCCTACAACAACAAAATGGAACACAGATGCAGAAACGTTTGTCCTCTGTGTTACAATACACCCCCATGTAATCAATTTAATGCTCGAAAATGCAAAGATTGTCTGCGATATTTTAAAAACGATAAGTGTTTTGCTCGACACAAGCTTGTTTTTACTCAAAGAGGTCAATCCAAACGTCAAAAAACAGGTTTATCTATTTGCGATTGTTTCAAAGTGTGTGAACAATGTGATACACTGGTTCGACGAGCACACTCTAATCCTCATAATTGCGGTTATTTTGAATGCAAAACATGCAAGAAAAGCGTACCTAAAAAAGATATTAGATATGGTTTAATTATTTTATTTTATTTTATTTTATATGAAAATTTTTATTTTAGATCATTTATGTTTTATGCAACCTGTTGGTAGCGAGCAAATTGAAGAGGAAGAAGATATATTTGAAACAAATGTTGATGAGGATGAGTGTCTAGATGATAATGAAACAGGAATTACCGATAAATGTCCTGTTAATCAAAAATTTGTTTTTTATGATTTTGAGACTACACAGGAAAAAATTCTACGACAAAGCGAATTAGGGGATGTGTTCGAACATGAACCAAATTTATGTGTGTGCATACTGTATGCGATCAGTGTCGTCAAAACGAGGGAAATTTTTGCTGCAATAAATGCGGTCAACGCGAACGTATTTTCAAAGGATCTACATGTCTAAATGATTTCTGCGAATACCTTTTTGCAAAAGGTATGAAAAACATTACTGCAATAGCGCATAATTCTCGAGGATTCGATGGACAATTTATAATGCAGTTTTTGTATCGTAATGGACATCATAAACTACATATCATTAATAAGGGTGAATTAGTAAATTGTTTATAGTTTTTCATTTTCATCTATTTATTTATTTTTAGGTTTAGAGTTGATGTGTATCAAAGTAGGGTTGATAAAAATTATTGATTCTCTGAACTTTCTTCCGATGCCTTTGGCGGCTTTACCGAAAACATTTGGAATAAGTGAAATATGTAAAGGATATTTCCCTCATTTCTTTAACAGAAAAGAAAATTATGGATATATTGGCTCATATCCATCACCCAATATGTACGGTTACAATGCTATGAAACCTGCGGCTCATGCCAGGTTTTTGGAGTGGTATAATCGAAAGCTTGAAGCAGTAAGTTTGCAAAAGTATAAAGTTTTGCATTTAAATGCATCATTGTTTAGGGTTGTCAATTTAATTTTGATAATGAGTTAATTGACTACTGTCGTAGCGATGTGCAAGTTTTACGACAATGTTGTATGAAATTTCGCGATATTTTTATGGAAGAAACAAATGTCGATCCTTTTGAAAATTCAATAACCATTGCTAGTGCTTGCAACTTAGTTTTCCGACGTTTATTTTTGAAGCCAGATACTATTGGTGTAATACCATACAAAGGTTATGGTAAAGAAGAAAGACAATCTGTTATAGCCTTAAAATGGTTGAAGTGGTTAGTCCATAAAAATGAAAAACTGTATATTCGACATAAACTTAATGGTGGCGAAGTTCAAATTGGAAGATACAGAGTTGATGGTTTATCAGGTAATTTTGTTCAAAATTTTGAAATTTTAATATCTATATGTTTGCTCATTAAGACACGACAATTTATGAATTTCACGGTTGTTATTGGCATGGTTGCCCTAAATGTATGAAAAATAGATATCAATTAACAGCCGATAATAATACAAAAGCAGTCGATGCATATGAGTGCACTTTTAACCGTGTTATGAAACTTCAATCACTCGGTTATAGCGTAGTCGAAATGTGGGAGTGCGAACTTTTACAACAACTTCACTCAGATCCCGAAATGAAAACATTTTTTGATACAGTCAAAATACCTGAACCTATAAATCCTCGAGAAGGTAAAATCTTGAATTGTTCTTTTTTATTTTGTCAAAAGTTTTCTTGTTTTAGCTTTCTTTGGCGGTTGCACTAATGCTGTAAAACTGTATCATAAAATTAAGTACAATGAAGATGGTACACCTGCAGAAAAGATCAATTATGTAGATGTATGCAGTTTATACCCGTTTGTCAACAAATACGGGAAATACCCTACAGGTCACCCAAAAATCTTTACTGAAGATTTTGAAGAGGTCAGTTCAACGTCACAACCTTATGAGGGGTTAATCATGTGTAAGGTTTTACCACCTCCCAAACTCTTACATCCTGTTTTACCATATCGACATGGTGGTAAATTATTGTTTCCTTTATGCAAAACTTGCACGCATGATTCACAAAAAACCGCATGCGTGCATAACGACCAAGACAGAGCATTAGACGGTACATTGGTTACGATAGAATTATATAAAGCCTTAGAGAAGGGATATAAGGTATATTGTTACGGTAATGGTTCTTTTTCTATGTATATTATTTTTGTTTCAGATCCTCAAGATTTTTGAGGTTTGGCATTATGATAATATTGAGCAATATCATCCAACCAAAAACCCCACTGGTGGTTTATTTACTCAATACGTCAATACCTTCATGAAAATGAAACTAGTAAATTTTATATTATGTAAATGTGACAGAATTTGATTGTAATTTTTATAGGAGAGTGAAGGCTATCCTGCTAAAGCTCAGACGGATGAGCAAAAACATGAATACAAAATGGAGGTCTACAATTGTGAGAATATTTCATTGGATTCTTCAAAAATTTTAAAAAATCCTGGAAAGAGGGCTTTGGCTAAATTAATGCTAAATTCTTTCTGGGGAAAAGTAACTATGCATAGTTTTTTGTATTTCATTTAATTATTTTTATGTTTTTTTAGTTTGGTCAACGAAACAATATGGATAAGACCGTTATCCACAATGCACCCAAAGAATATTTTGAACTTGTGATGAATGTCGCCAATATTATTAAGAATGTTAGACTAATCAATGAACAATTGGTGTCAACAACATATTGTCAACATGATGATTTTGCCGAAGTCATGGGAAATACTAACGCTGTTATTGCAGCTTATACAACGGCTCAAGCTCGATTAAAGTTATATTCTTACATTGAGCGATTAAAAAGTCGAGTATTGTATTTTGACACGGATAGTATTATTTACCTGTCAACAGTTGACAAACAACAATATCAAGTACCCACTGGTTGGTGTCTTGGTGAAATGACTGACGAGTTACCTGAATATGGTTCTGGATCTTACATTACCGAATTTGTTAGTGGAGGTCCTAAAAATTAGCCTACAGGTTGTACAGTCCCTCTACAGACCAATACCGTCACGTAATCAAAGTCCGCGGTATCACTTTGTCATCAGATACTATGAAAAAAGTTAATTTTTATTCGCTTCGTCGAATGGTTTTTGCTTTTGTAAAAAACAATGGAAAAGAAGAAGTAGATGTACATAGTCTCCGTATAGAGCGTCAGCAAGATCGTAAAGTTGTTACTCTTAAAACTTTGAAAAAATTTAGTATAGTATATGATAAATGTATTTTGAAACGTAATTTTTGTACATTTCCTTATGGTTGGACTAAATAATTTTACAATAAAGTAGAATGTTGCATCGAATTAAAAATTTTTCTTTTTGATATGTAAAGATTTTTTCTTTTTTCTACATGTCTTTTACGACTATTTTCTGATCATTTTTATAAAAGACCTTTTTGGTCATTTTTGGCAGAACATCAAAATTTATAGGCATGCACCCGTAAGGATAATGTTTCATCTCGTAATGACTCTCCCAAGAATTTACTCATTAAACAGACCATTACTGACCAATTTGACCGTTTGAGATTGATTTGAACGATCGTTCAGGAATGGGGCCTCCGAGCATATTTACGCCTGCAGGTGGCGCCCTTTTGTCAAAGGGGGTCCAGGGGCGCAAATTTTTGAAAGGCTTCTTCTGCCCACGGGAGAAGCCATTTTTACACACGATCACTTTTTATTTCTTTTCCATTTTTTGTTCATTTTATGCTTTCCTTTTTCATCTACAGTAACACATCTATTACCCTAATTCCTCCATTACCATTATAGAAAAATTTACTGTAATTCTACTATTACGGTAATTCCCGAATCTGTATCCTTTACCGTGCGTCAACTCTCCAAACTTTCTACACGCTTTTTACGACCAGCTCGTTTGGTCATCTTTCTATAAAAGACCTTATTTGTCTACATGCTTTTTACAGCCAGCTCGCTCTGGTCATTTTTATAAAAGACCTTCTTGGTCATTTTTGGCAGAACATCAAAATTTATACGCATGCACCCGTAAGGATAATGTTTCATCGCGTAATGACTCTCCCGATATTTTACTCATTAAACAGACCATTACTGACCAGATTGACCGTTCTGACATTTGTTGACTTGAACGATCGTTCAGAAAATGGGACCTCTGAAATATATTTACACCTGCAGGTGGCACCCTTTTGACAAAGGGGGTCCGGGGTGCAAATTTTTGTGGGCTTCCTCTTCCCAGAGGGGAAGCCGTTTTTACACCCAATCTCTTTTTATTTCTTTTCCATTTTTTGTTCATTTTAGTTTTCCTTTTTGCGTTCATCATTGATTTTCCTTTTCCACCCACAGTAACTCATTTATTACCATAATCGAAAAATTACCGTAATTCTACTATTACGGTAACTCTAGAACATACATTTTTAACCGTACGACCTATAAATCGACCTATATGTTTACTGTACGACCTATAAATCGACGAAGAAATTAACCGTATATGTTTACTGTACGACCTGTAAATCCGACAAAAGCCAATCATGTATGTTTACTGTACGACCTATAAATCGGCAAAAAGTGACAAATTATAGGTCGTACACAAAAGATAGGAGTATCCTTAAGCGTACGACCTATACGGGCCGGCCTTACTACTTATATGATATGTTATATAAAATGAGTGAATGAAACGTATCTAGCACAATCGATTTAGTTCTTAGAAGACTTTGTGCAGTATCTCTTTTTCTAAAAAAGCTGAATGGGATTTTATGTGCCACTTTCCCTCAGTTGATTCCTTTTGTTGACACCAAATTCAGTAAAAATGTTTAACACAGTGTGAAGCAAACATGTGTGAGAGGCGACATGGGGGTATAAACTTCCGCAAGGGTTTTGAAACTGGAAAATTTGTTATGCAAAAAATTTTTTGGCCAACTTTTTTTGAATATTTTGTCTCACAAAATGCTAAAACACCAACGTCCACGCCTGTACCCTCCTAAAAATTTCAGAGATGCACATGCTTGGTTGGAAAGTGTGTTTGATGCACTCAGCTGCAGAATATACTTTTTCACAGACATAGACAATTTTTTTGAGAAAGAATGAAAATCCAATATAAAGAAAGTGAATTTTTTCCAACTTTGACCCAACTTCTCAAAAATTTAGTCCACTTCTTTTTCTACCATGGCAACTGTCGAAGCAAGTATATTCTCCTTTTTTCTGCCCCATCGGGGCATTTTCTAATAAACTACTTCACCTCTTTTTAGTGGGCCTCAACCATGCACGAAAACTTTCATAGAAGCACATTGAAGTTTTAAATTTGGTCATCTGCACTTCAAAAAAACAATTAAAAAAAACTTCAAGCAACAAATTCTCACCTCCGGCAAAAGTAAAGGATGTGTAAACCGCATAGTACTTAAAAAACGTTGTAAAGATACTGAAAGCTGACCATATCTATTGAATTCCTCATGGCTTAGAATCCTTCAACCCAAAAAATCGCAGAAATACTTTTGTTTACACAAATGACTATTTTCGTGTAAACTGACTCGGTTCATTGAATTTCCCATGGTCAGAAACATCTTCCCTCAAAAATCGCAGAAATACATTGGTTTACACTCAATATGAATTAGTGTGAAAAGTGATCACTTTCATTAAATTCTCAGTGGTCGAAAACCCCTCTCACAAAAAACTCACGAAAACAGGCTTGGTTAAATCCGAAATAATTTTTTGTGTAAAGTGACACATCCATTGAATTCCCCGCAGTCGAAAACCCCTTCCATAAAAATCACGAAAATACGATTGTTTACATCGGCGATAGTTTTTTTTTGTAAGATGATCGCATTCGTCAAATTCTCCGTGATCGAAAACCCCTTCCGGCAAAAAATCACGAAAATACGTTTGTTTACACACGGGATAATTTTCGGTGTAAACTGATCACATTCATTGAATTCCTCGTGGTCGAAAATCCCCTCCACAAGAAAATTAGGGCAGTACGCTTGTTTACACTGTGGATAATTTTTTTGTGTAAAGTGAGGACGTCTATTAAATTCCCCGCGGTCGAAAACTCCCTCCACTGAAAAATCACGGAAATAAGCTTGTTTACACCCCGAATAATTTTTCGTGTAAAGTGACCATGTCCATCAAATTCCCAATAGTCGAAAACCGTTGCAGCCCAAAAATCCCAATAAGGCTACAGGTATATTTGAAACTGCAAAAAAATTTGTAGTGCATTACGCTGCAAAAAATTATTTCTTTGAACCCTTAAGTATTATATAACAAAATTGGGGAATTTGGCGTTTTCCCGGACTTTGGTCAACCATATAATTGAATTGAGGCCATAATTCAAAGAAAAAAAAATTCGCATTTGAGATTACACCCCCAAGATGCTTAGGCCGAAGTATGGAGGTTGGATATGGCACACCGATTGCTGGGCATGGTGGAACTGGGGGGCCTAAAAAAGTGCGTTTTTTACCTGTTTTTGGGGCCCCACCGAGCACCACTTGCAGATAGAGGCGAAATGACAAAAGGCACCCCATAGTTTGCCCTTACGCCCGATATTATGCAAAAAAACCCGAAGGTTCTAGCTCTTACCGTTTTGGCTCTAGAGGGGGGGACATGAAATTTGGGGGCCAAGTATACTATAGGTTGACGCTGTCGCGCTACCTATGATAAAATTGGGGAATTTCTCGTCTCCCGTGACTTTGGACCACCATATAATTGAATTGGGGCCATATTTAGAAAAAATAAAAAACTGCATTTGAGATTGCACCCCCAAGATGCTTAGGCCGAAGTATGAAGCTTGGATATGCCACACCCATTGTGGGGCATGGTGGGACTGAGGACCCTCAAAAAGTGCGTTTTTTGCATGATTTTGGGGCCCCACCGAGCACCACTTGCAGATAGAGTCGAAATGACAAAAGTCACCCCATAGTTTGCTCCTATGCCCGAAATTATGCAAAGAATCCGAAGGTTCTAGCTCTGACCGTTTTGGCTCTAGGGTGGGGGGACATGAAATTTGGGGGCCAAGTTATTGTAGGTTTACGCTATCGTTAGAGGTTCATGTAGAATATTTCAAGTTCACAACTTATAAGTGTCATTTTTTGTTTTAGAAGCATTTTATAAAGAACAAACTATAGTAACGAGATGAGATCGTGGAAAGAACACTAACGAAATATTTTTATACAAAAAAATCAGTTCCGTTATTATTTGATACCGCAACCGTGGAAATTTTGTTGGCCACTACTCTAAGCGAACCGGATCGCAACTTTTCATCCTGATTTCCGTAACAATGGTTCATCATCAAAGCGGAACATATAGACCCATGGCTCCTAAAACTGTGGGAATAACACGTATTATTGTTATTGTTATTCACGTAAATTTGGTTGTTGTTGGTCAATTGAGTGACTGCCGACGACCTTTTACCCTTGGTGATCAATCGGCACAAGTTGGCGAAGCTTTTCCTATATTGCCTATTGCACAAAGCGTAGATAAACGGGTTGATGGCGCTATTGGAATAGCCCAACCAGGTGAAAAAGGTCAACAGGCGGGCCGTCTGTTTCGTGGGGCCGACGAACGACGAATAGACCAAAACGGACGAATAGCCCGTCCAACAGAATAAAAAGCACCCGATCACCAATCCGACGGTCCGGATGGTTTTCTTTTCGACCGATACGTGCTTGTTAGAGATTTTACGACCGACGGCCGGCGCCTGCCTATGATTAGCCATTAGGCGAGTGTTCTCTTCGGCCGCCAAAGCACCGTTGACGTTGCTGTTCGTCTCTTCATCTTTGGCCGTCGTCGGTCCTTGATCGCTGTGCACGTATTTAGTGACAGTAATCTGCGGTTGGCGGACGGTTAAGTAGGCAGACCGGCACGTCCAGGTTATGCTGCGGATACGGGGCTCGGACGACGAGCATTTGCGCAACGACGCGATTTCCGTGGCAGGATCAGACGAGGCTTTCCTGGAAAAAGATTCAACTCTCATATTCCAGCACATGTTGTGAGAATGTATTTCATCAGCAAAAACCTTTTCCACAGTTATTTATCACATTAGTTCATGAGCTTTTTCGATGTAGACAGCTTCTTCAATACAATCGAAAAATTCATACTGTTGTCTTCGATCGTGAATGCGTTTTTATAACTTCGGTGATAATTACAGCGAGAAGCTGCGTAAACATGACAATAGAAGGTGTTCAGATATAAATTCTGGGATCATGTGTTAAAATTTAATCAATATTTTATAGCACATAATGATAAGTTTGTGGGCAGATCTTGAATCTTTTATACTCCCTGGTGAACGAACTACCGATTTTTTCAACACATTTATATAAATTCCAGTGCAAAAAAGACTACTGGGCAAAACTTTCAGTAACCTTACGTTGCTCACGTGAATAATTACTTATAGTCTGTTTTTTATAAAATGCATCCAAATAGAAAAGTGACACAAATCAGTACTGTCGTCAAAATCGCTTACATAAAGTTCTTTTTGTAAAATTTTTAACTCAAAAAGTTGCTAAAGGTTAGGTGAGTATGCTTACAAATTTCCAGTCCTACATGATATTTTGTTTGTCAGAAAATCGCGAAAATCTGAAATACTACTTGCTTCCACTTTTATTATTTGGAAGCATTTTCAGAAAAACAGACTATGTAGGCCACCGTCAGGACTGCAACATGGAAAAAGATAATATATAAACATAATGCAATGGCCATCACCTGCCCACGGATTACTTTTGGCTTGCTAGTGTTTCGAGGTTCATTTGAAGATTAAGAGTATAGTACATTCGATAGCCCAGAGTATAGTCAGTTTTTCTTGAAATGCATTCAAATAAAAAAAGTGGAAAGTAAGTACTACTTCAGATTTTCAACATTTTCACTAAACTGTTTGTCATACAGGGCTTAAAACCTGTGAGTATACTCAACTGACCTAACTATTTTTTTGAGTAAAAAATTTCATCGTCAAAAGTTTGTGAAAACGATTTCAACGGCAAAGCTAATTTTTGTCAATTTTCACCTAAGAAGCATTTTATAAAAACAGACTATAGTTATGTTAATCTATAGTTGTTCATTTTCAAATCAGCATAGGCAGAAATTCTTAGAAATTGGTGGGCAGACAGTGAACCTACGGTGTAGTCTTAGCATTGCGACCATCACAACATTGCCACCATCCCAACATTGCCACCGTCCCAACATTGCCACCATCCCAACATTGCCACCATCCCAACATTGCCACCATCCCAACATTGCCACCGAAAATTCCCAACATTGCCACCGTCCCAACATTGCCACTGTCCCAACATTGCCACCATTTTTTAAAGTGGTATCATGGATAAATATTTGGTGTAACATAATGAGATACAAACTTGTGAAGCAAACAGGGTGCCTTCAAATTCATGAAACATGTGAATTAATCATGCCGTCTTTAATTTTCATTATTTTTTGGAAATGATTGACTTGTGATGGCAGTTGGGGTTGCTTTTTTCGGTGCACGTTTGCACAATCAGGGCATTCTGTATGCAATCTCTTCAGGTAGGCTGTAAAGTCTTTCCTGATATTAGCCTCGCGCTATGTACAAGTGGACGAAAGTCTTATGTATGCAAAAAACGCTTTTGTCGGTTTACAAGATGATGATTTTCGGTCTAGAGTTCGTCGATATTCGGAGCACTTAGTGTACCTGCTTGGTTGAAGTTTTTGATTGATTCAGTAAAATTGAGGAAATAAGTTAGAAAATGGAGACACCCAGTTTGCTTCACAAAATCATGTCAGCATGTTATGCCCTCATATGAAATGGTGGCGATGTTGGGACGGTGGCAATGTTATGATGGTGGCAATATTCGGTTAATGAGATCCGGTGTATAGTTTGCTTTTAGCAAAATGCCTGTAAATTGACTAATGACAGAAAAGAAGTGCTACCCTCGAAGCCGTTTACACAAGGTTTTTACTGTAGGATTTTTTACTAAAAAATGGTGACGGTTAGTCGAATAAGCTCACAAAATTTCAATTCTATGCGACATATAGTTAAGTAGGAAATAGTAAAAATATAAAATATTATTACTTGCTTTCCACTCCTAATATTTCGAGATAAACAGACTCTACGTGAACTTGAACCTTACTGATCACATTCCAACCATAAAGAAAAAAGGCGAATTTTAATCAGAAAAATGCGATATCATAGAAGAAATAATCAACAGATTTGCTTGCCATAGTCAAATCCATACTCGCGACAAGATAACAATGTCAAGTTTGGAATAGTAGATACGTTTATAGCATTTGACAAGATTTCGAAACTAAAAAAATAAAATTGACGGAACAACAACTTTGAAAAACTGAAATTTTTCGGTTAATTACCCAATACTGTCGCTTTTTACGCCCTTCTTCCTTCTATTCGCTCAGTGAAGCAACTGCCGAAGTGGATCACGGCTGAACTATACCAGATTATTGAAAAAGTGCAAATAATTTGATCGTTAAGTTCTAAAATTGCACGTAGTCTCCAGAGAGAAAAGAGGTACGAGTAAAATTTGAATTAGATATCGGAAATATGAACGTATGATGTCATTTTTTGCTTCAGTGTTTTCATCATTTATCACAGATTGCCATTTTCATTATGAAACAGACTCTTTTCCAGAGTTAGGGTCGCATTGAAGGACAAAAAAGTCAGAGATAGAAAAAATTTCATATATTTATATACGCAAAAATAAGATATGACCTCCAGCGTTGAGAAATTATGGGAAACTTATTGGAAAACGAAACAGGAAATGAAAAACTGGAAGTGTAAAAACAAACCAAAAAAGACGAAAATGAGGATGAAGCTTTTAGCTAAAAACAACGTAATTTTTAACCTGTGTAAGGCAATGAAATCAGTCTGATCCTCACAATAATCAATATACCACTTGATCCTTCCAGCAATGTTGAATTTCAACATGAAATTATATTGTAAATATTGGATATAGGTTATTTGACCAGAGTGTTATCGGGGAAACAATTTGTTGCAGCCTTCGAGAAAGAAATAATGTTGAATAAGAAGATAAGATAAATCCCAAGGAGATAAATTCAAAAACAAAAAGAATTGAATATTTTATATATCTATATTTCTGGCGCGGTTAAGAGTGATGAGAGTTTCGTAAGAATTAAGCTGACGTTTAGCACATTTTACTTGCTGTCGATCTATAGTAGCAGCCATACATGTGCAACGGAAAAAATTTGCTCGGATTCAGATTCGATAGGGGATTGGTGTACTTTTTCTGCCATACGACTGAAGTCATGCACCTGTAACACTGGTTTTGATATTGTAATGGGTTTCCATATGATCAACGCTGACTAGTTTTTTTGATCAAAATTTAAATATACCACACATTTTGTGAAAATTAGTGCTTTTTAGGCCTGATGAACTCGAAAATCTACTGGGAGTGGAATCTGATACTGGGCGGCCAGAATTCTGCAAGGTGTCAACAGGTAGGCTGTCTTTGGCCCATACCCTCAAATCTCTCAACAAAATGCGTGACGCCTTAACGCTTTTAAATTGATACCTCTGCATCGTTCCATTCTTACCTGCTCAAATGGACAGGCGCCCGATTATACGTGTTCACGCGCCTACTGTAGCCTCCGGCATGCACCCGCAACGTATCTTGACTTTTGACATCGTGCGGGCTTTCTCTTGTCTGCCGATTTGGTGGTGCCTGCCCGGCTACCGAAGCCGATCGCCCCGAGGCACCTTGCAGCCCCTCCGCCTCCCGTTGCGAATGGCTGGCTTCGTTTTCGGCCGCCATCGCAGCCGTCCACGGCATTGTTTGTTTCCTTTTGGGCGTCGGCGGCCGTTCGACATTCAAAAAGCCCTCCATAATGGATTTGCGGACTCGCCTAATGCGGCAATAGATTTTCGAATAAAAAATCAAAATAACCAAAAACGGTACGTAGAAAGACATGGTGGCGTAAAAAACGGCATAAATTTTGTCCGTTATAATTTTGCGGTCGCAAAATTTTGAATATTCAAATTTATAAACGCTGCTTTCTTTGCGGCTGATGATGAGTAAAGGTAGAGAGATCAAAATTGATACGGCCCATACCATTAAACTGACGATAAAAATGGCGTTCCTGTTCATGATCACTTTATATTTCAACGGGAAACTGATAGCCAAAAATCGATCGATCGTGATCACGACCAGGCTATAAATAGAAGCCGTCCTTAACCAAAAATCTAACAACTGCCAAAAAGCACACCAAAATCGATCGGTTTCGTCGCGAAGATAACGGCGATTGTCGATCGAACTTTGTTGTTCATCGCTCGAATCAAAATTCGATACAGGTAAAACGAAAATACCCAATAAGAGATCGGCGACGGCTAACGACAAAATCAATAAATTGTTATTCGAATTCCTTAAACGTCGATTAGAAACGATTGCCAAAATGACGAACGAATTTTCAAGAACGACGGCCAAATTTAGAACCGATAGAATCGATAATCGCGATATTTTGTACAACGACGACGACGAAGAATAATTCTGCAGTTGACGAGAGTGGTAACCGACGACGGCCGTATCGGACCACGATGATATGTTGTAATCGTATAAAATTGGCATGTCCGATAAATACTAAAAATAAATTTATAGAGTATGATCCCTTTTTGAAATGCTTCGGTTTTACTTTGAACACGACTGAAGGACGAGTCACACGGAATTGCACTCTTAAAAAAACTTAAGTTTTTCCACATGAGATCACAAGCCAGGAAACAAATTCCAAGTCAAACATTAAGCACAATTAGTGCCGAAAATGATGCACACTTCTTCAAATCATGTTTTCAATTTCTGTTCGGTCAAACACTTTCCGGGTGAGGTCAAAACTCCAATTCCTCACGTCGCTTGATGTAAATTCGAATTCAATACACATTATGGTGGGTTAGTGCGGCGCGAATGCAAACAAAAATATGGGATTCGGATGTAGGAAAAATACCATTTTTGTAAGTACAAACAATATTAAACCGATCCTTAGTCTGGTACAAATGTGAGGTAGTAAAAAAATCAGTAATTACATTAGCATTTTTTGCCTCTCGGCCTGACTGTAAAGTTCGCATAATTAAGTATAAAGCAATGAATCTGTCTATACTTGATCTCAACAACAATCTGAGGTGCTAAAACGTGCATTGAATAAATCGTTGCTAAACCACAACAACGCTCGTTAGGAAGGAATTTACTTTAAATACCAACTGAAATACAAAGTCTGTTTAGCCTTGAGGTTTACAATGCGAAAATTATCTAGGAAAGGATTGCCATCGTATGAGAACCTTGCCATCGTATTAGCAACAGAAGAGTTCTCAGTGAGTCCTATCGGTTGCGTTCTTTACAGGTCTATACTTTACCACTGAGTGTCAAATGATCCTCTCTATAGTTTGTTTTTCTTGAAATGCTTTTAAATAATGAAAGTGGAGAGCAAGTAGTATTTCAGATTTTTACGGTTTTCTGATAAACGATACATCGTATAGGACTGGAAATTCGTGAGCTTATTGACCTAGCCTTTAACCATTATTTAGTAAAAAATTTTACGGTAACAGCCCCATGTAAACGATTTTGAAGACAATACTGATTTGTGTCACTTTTCTATTCGGAAGCATTTCATAAAAAACAGACTATAGTTTTGCAGTTGCTGAAAATGTACTTACGCAATATGGAACGGTAGTGATTCAGTTGCTGGCGCGAAATCATTTCAAATTGGAATTAGCCAAAAAAGTGTTCCCAAATCAGTTGCAATCACGTTGAAAGTATTGTTCTTATGGAAGGATTTGGAGTCAGCCAAACTCGTGCTAGGTTCTAATATAACTGTCTATAACATTTTAAAATTTGAAGACCGTCGGAACGTGCTATTGACTCCTGCATAGTAATTTCAATGATAATATTCGCAAATGTTCTTACATGATTAAAAATGTGCAATTTTCAAGAATATGGGTAGTCCAAGAATACTAATTAAGTTTAGCCTCTATTTACGAATATGTACGAAAACCTCCCACGAGTTATTTGTGGGTAGGAACCTAGTTTTCCCAAATCTTGCTCAAAATAGGTTGATGGATACAAATCGAAAACAGTTTATCGTAAAAAATCTGCGGCCCCAAAAATGGTACAACAAAAAGCGGGAAAATAATATTATTCACTATATTTGGCTACTACAATCTTAATTTAGAGTTGCAGCGTTCCTCAATTATCTGTGAATAAGCAGGATCCTCGAGACAAAGGGAAGAAAAATTGTCAGAATAGCGAAGGGTCAAAAATTGAAGAGAGAAAGAAACGATTGGGGGTCGTTCCCGCGAAAGGCCCGTTCCCGCGAAAGGCCCGTTCCCGCGAAAGGCTCGTTCCCGCGAAAATTGTATATGTTATACTGTTGTCGTATGTTTATACGTAGGGGGGTTCGTTGCCGCGAAAGGCTCAGTATGTTATACCGTTGTAGTATGCTTATACGTAGAGGAGCTCGTTCCCGCGAAAACTTTATATTATTCTATGGTAGCGTATCTTTTATGATAATTCATTAGGATTCTCATTGTGATTCTCATACATTAGGAGTGTATCATTATTTTGTACAGACCTTCAGAACTAAAAGTTTGAGCAAAAAGAAAATACCTATATTCCACCGGCAGATCATAGGCATCCGCAACTGGAATTCGACCTTTCTGGAACCATCTCTTTAAACCCGATTTCATCGTTTTATATTCTGGAAGGTTTTGCTCTATTTCTTGATGCTCGTCATCATTTGCGATTAGTCTGTTAAGTTCGGTATTCATGTTCGTGTGCGCCTCCAACGGTCTTTTGATACCTAATTTGCATAATTCGCGAGCTTCTCGATCCAAACGCTTTGCTACCACTTGCCCCATTCCCTTCCCATTGCACGCATCGTGATGGCCATTTTCTGGGTTTCGGACAATACGACCATTAGTTACGATGATTGAACAAAAAATCGCGTTAATATCTTCTTCGTTTCGTTGTTCTTTGATTTTTTCGCAATCAACACAATTCCAATATTCATTTCGGTCGCCGTTTCGTAGAATGTGCGATTTTTTTTTCCGAAAAGTATAAATTCGTCCAGGATTGTCTCTACTTTCGTACTGGAGCATAGAGTTCCTAAGTTGTTTGCTTAGATAAAGATTGACATCACCAAAATCCATATTTTTGATCCGAACGACAGAAATTCGATAGAATATTAAATTCAAAATTACCAACTTTTTCGTGATTTTTGAGCAAAAAAACATTTTTTGGATGTGTATGCCTATTTTTAGCTTTTGAAAGCTCATTTAATATGCGTCTTTTTAAAATCCGTATGTATGAGATAGGCACTCCCAGACCACCCACACCTGTAAGAGTTTCATTGCAGTAGTGCATAAATAAGCTCTTTAATTCTTTAATCTTTAATTTATCATTTTTAATTGTTTTATTTTTTATCTTAATTAAATCTTTTTTTTTTGTACGAAAAATGTTTTGCATATGCCTGTAAAATTTTCGCGTTATCGAGCCTTTCGCGGTAACGGGCCTGCCCTTTCGCGGGATCGAGCCTTTCGCGGTATCGGGCCTGTTCGCGGTATCGGGCCTTTCGCGGTATCGGGCCATACCCAAAGAAACACGAACAAAAAGCGACCCTAGGCAAAATAAGCTAAGCGATTGGTTAGACGAAACAATTGAATGTTTTTCCATCTATAGAGGAACGAACTGCACGTAGATTGTTATGGCTCGCGGACACGTCGTCAATTTCATTTTTGATCCGCATATAGGTAAGGCAAGCAGGTCTACTGAGTACCTTCTAGCATTTTGTAAAAATTGTATGAGTAGAAGTTCTATTCTTGGGATAGAAACGTTCCAGGGCTCAGCCAGATGACGGCGGCTACCCATTCGTTAACCTACGCTTGAGCATTAATGGAAGAGAAAAGGGAATATTCTCCGAATGATGAATTATGTAGAGCATGAAAACATCCTTATGTATGTGAATTACTGTTTAGAATTGAACTGATAAGAAAGTTCTGTTTTTCGCTCATGAAATCTCGTGAATTTACAACATGAGTATCATCTGTTTAAAGTATTAAAAATTTTGTAATTGCACCAACTCAATCATGAGATAAATTCAACCAATAAGCAGAGGTATCCAGGTGGAAATTCTGTATCCGAACGTTTTACAGTGCATCTGATAGCTAAGAGCAAACCTATCAGTTTAGCGTGCACCATTTTTCCTCATCGGTGTTAACATTAAAATTTGCATAAATGTGTTGAGTAACTATAACTAGTGCCCACTCTTGCTCCCAGTCTTCTAGAAAAGAGGTTTTTTATCTCGAGAACGTTTTTCTTGTCAACTTTCAAAACTTCAACGAATTCTGCACACAAAAATTTTAAATATATAGTCTGTTAAATATATAAGGTCTTGAATAATAATATATATAATCCAATCAGATATGCCGTATTTATATGTATACATGTTTTGCTTTTCTTACCATTAACCATATGAGTAGTTTAAATTGTTTTATGCATTTATGTTAATTTCAGTATAAAGGTAGAAAAAAATTATGCAGAATAACTCATAATGCTACGGACATTTCACAAATTGTAATTTCAGAATTTACACTTCTATCTTCCTCACCAAAGAGGATGTTCACCAGGAGGGGCCGTGCAATAAACAAGATAATCGCATTTTTATATCTTTTGTGTACAAAAAGATTTGCGATTATCTCGAGCTCGGGATCATCCTGCTTATTGCAATCGACCCCAGAAGTCGTGGCAGCGTTTATCAAGCCGAATATTATAATGTTAAGGAGAAAATCGATGTGAAGGCGTTTTGCATATCATACATTAACACATATATAAGTCTGTAAAAACATCCATAACTATAGTCTGTTTTTTATAAAATGCTTCCGAATAGAAAAGTGACACAAATCAGTACTGTCGTCAAAATCGTTTACTCAAAGTTCTTACTGTAAAATTTTTTACTCGAAAAATTGCTGAAGGTTAGGTCAGTAAGCTTACAAATTTCCAGTCCTATATTGATATTTTGTTTGTCAGAAAATCGCGAAAATCTGAAATACTACTTGCTTTCCACTTTTATTATTTGGAAGCATTTTAAGAAAAACAGACCATAAGTTCAACGGTTTGATGCGGTATGATGTAGAACTTGCAGTTCATTTATTTTCAAATGGGCACCAGAGTGCATAGAAATCTGAAGGCAGGCCCTGTCATACTTCACTGCGGGGTACCGCGCGGTAGGTACCGCTTTTTCTATTCATACTAAAAAGCGGCGCCGCTTTTTTTACTTTTTTAGATTCTGCTCCCTGAATGAAAACTTTCTCGAAAAATTTGCGAGCACTCTTGTTTTTTATCGTTTTTAGAGCTGATAATTGCACTTGGCTTATTGCTAAGACAACATCAGACCGTCGAAACGTGTTTACACCTACTTTGCATATCAATAATTTTTCCACATTCATATCTCTATTGTAAATTGTAATCACAACAGAACCTATGGTCTCTTAAAAAAGTGGAAAACAAATATCATTTTATATTTCTATAATTTACAGAGTCTGCTCAACTGATTCTCAAGATTTTTTTACGCCAAAAATTTTATAGTAAAAGGTTTGTGTAAACGACGTTGAGACCGGTCCGTATTTTGTCCATTTTTAATTTGCAAACATATCATAAAAACGAACTATACATATTTCCAATCTTCCAGAAAATCTATTTCTGAAAACTTCATTAAAAATAACTCTGGGATAAAATTACAGGAAAAACTTCACTGGGAAAATTTCTGAATGCATGACCAAAACTTGTCAATCATGGATTTTTTAGAATGTAGTGTGAATTTTTTCCGAATATAGCATACATGCACGTGGAGGGTTGTTTGGGGGTATTGACCCCCCATCAGATCTGACCCCCCTGCAATGATTGAGAAGATGATGAACGAAAAAATGATCAAGAGAGAAGAGAAAGTCATCATGAATGAAAATGATACCGTAGTTAAACGATCTCTCCAAACGAAGCATACTTGATTCAAAGAAGTAGCGTTAGAACTTTAAAAAATTCTGTCCAAGCAAATAATTTCACATATTTGACTAGTATAGGTTCAAAAACATGCTGCTTGGATGTTGGAAAAACATGCTGCTTGCAGTGGCTAAGTACCCACAGAATTTCTATGTTGTACATGTAATATTTACGAGGCATAATAGAATAATACATGAAAAGTGTCATAATTCACAATTCATGTAAAAAATATGATTGAACTGCATATACAGATGTTATAGTATCCATCAATATGTTATAGCAACAACATATTACAGCTCTATAACACATGAGTTGTTCGGAAATTTCGTTTCAGTTGAACTTCGAGAGCGGTACCGCGCGGCATCGCGCAGCGCCGCAAAAATTAGAAAAATCTGTTCATACTTCCCAGGCGGGATCGGCCGGCGGTGCAGCGCGGTATCCCGCGCTGAAGTATGACAGGGCCTTAATAGTTTCTCAGTCAATGCTTACGGAACAGTCTCTTAACGTCCAACCAGACATCTATCGCTGATTGTCTATAGAAAAAGTATACTATTTCAACATTTCTGCGAAGTGTCGAAATGGCTCACACTTAGAAATCTCAGTCCGATGTGTGGCGCACGTGTCGAGACTCAGTCCATGCTCGGATAAAATTTGAGAAAAACATAAAAATCGAACGCCGCGCCTTTACCAGAGATTTTTTTACAAAGAAATTACCAGCTCAACATCGGATAAGTGTTACTTATACTAAAACGCCTAAATCATAAGATCAGCTCGGTGGCAATAATTTGAAGCCAGAAATATAGGAATCTACCTAAAGATACACCTCACAATTCGCGCTCGCACGAATAAGCGTACACTATGAAGAAAATTGCTCTAACAGTACGATGATGAAAAACGTGATCATCCTCAGGGTCCGATGCTGTGCCTGTACGGAAATGAAGCTATATTAAGAGAGAGATTAATCTTAATATCTTGCTAGATGGGAAATATTTCTCGAACGAACCTTTTAATAATTCAAAGTGAATATAAATAACAAAAAATTGAGCACCGAGCTTGCGACGATTGCTCATTTGCATCAATAAGTTAGAGCGTCCGTTTTAAGCCGGCGGCTAGGGAACCATGCTATAACATACTTGCTAGGTTCGAACTTCAGTCATGTTCATAGAGTGGTCGGGTGTTTTTTCACGGGCAGACTAACCACTGACTCCATCAGAATTGTACTTGACCCCGAATATTCAAACATTCAAGAGCCTTATTGACTATACTCTCTTCCTGTCATTTTCCTGTCCTGAACGGTTTCATCACTCAAACTTAAGCTGCAACTTAAGTCACCTTAAACTGCAGCTGCTACGGCTAAAGGTGCATTTCAATCTTCTCTTTATGTTTTGGGTCTGCTTACCTGCAATGTAACAACATGTAAGGCTGTGGTACAGAACAGTTGCAACTCATAAAACTATACTTCGATAGGGAGGTGTTGCGTAAACTACATTGGAGGATGATTGACTCCCTCTGCATGTCTTCTATCCTTCGATGGAAATCTGGACAAAGTTTCTTAACTACGTTGTTGAAAGAATTCTTTAAAGTGTTGAGAACTAATCAGCAAACGTAGAAAATCCCCCCCCCCCCAACCCCACCCACGACTGAACCACAGCAGATTATAGCTACTGCACATGCATATGCACATAACTGCTGCAAAAAATACCGTAAGCTGGATGCATTAGGGTAATTTAGAACTGACATTTCATGGCTCGTATGCAATTAAGGTCCAATGCATGACGACTATTGGATAAACATTAGCACAAATTTGCTTAATTAGCCACGATTTTTCACCATGTTATGGCCAACACCAATCACCATACATTGATCGAAGATAGAATTATGTTCTGTTCCGAGGCAACACACTCGAATTTTTGAACGCCTAGATCTAGGTTGAGGAGAAAACATGTGACCGGAGGCAAATTTGAAAAACACAATGATAAATAGTTTTAGTTTATGATTGTACAAACAATGTTTATCAAAGGTAGTCCATGTCCTATGCGTATATTGACGACAGATAAGCAACAAAGCTTCAAAAATTTAATATCATCTGTACTGTGACTTCTGCGCGTATCCATCGCTTTTCAAAATAAGCTACGGCTCATCTCAACATTCTTCATGTAATTATTGACTTTTTGCTCAGTACGACAATGAAAATACTAGACTTCTCTCTGCAGAATCTCAAAAGTCGGCGTTACAGGAAATTCTATATCACTATTATGATGCATATTGAAAAGATTTTTCTCATGAGTCGCGTTACAAAAAAATTAACACCGATTTAACGCCAGGTTTTTGACCAAATGTGAAAATTTTCTCACCTTTCCATTGAACTTCTTGATCTTGGAGACTGAAAATATACCTGTTAGGTACTCGTTCAATCCAATCTTCTAGACTGTGTATCAACTATACAATAGAAAATGAAAAAATATTTCTGTCTTGAAAATCACTTACACAAAGCTTTTACAATCTCAGAATTCTGAATGCTCTTCTCCATTTAAAATAATGTTGTACGTTGGTTGAGTAGGCTCCTAAATTCCCAATTCTACATAAAATACGGTTCATCAAGAAATCGAAAAAGAGTGAAATAGTACTCGTTACCTTGATTATTTAGAAACATTTCAAGAAAAAAGACTACAGATTGACAGATTCCAAACGTCGTAACAGTAAAAATCGCCGAAAACGAAGAACCAAAATATATTCGTTTCTCCCGCTACAAGAAATTCTGGCAGTTGACGGTATATAGATATTGGCGCCGGAAATTTGAGCGAGGATATAAGGGCGCGGACGTTAGAGCCCAGGAACATTAAAGCGCATGACAATAGAGCGCAGGGACCATAGAGTACAAGGACATTTGAGCGCAAGACGATAGAGTGCGGACATTAAGGCGCAGCACAATAGAGCACAGAAAACTTAGATAAGAGCAAAATAAAAAAGCCGAAAATATAATAATTTGAAAAATAACTATATTCAGCACAAAAATGCTTTTTTTGCATTTTTTCATGACTCCGGAGAACTTCAGGTCAAGCCTTTTTCTACCGTTGTGTACTTTTTCCCACTTTTTGTTCTTAATCTTTTTTTCTCCTTTTCTAATTTGACTTTTCTTACTTTTTTCCGTCTCCGATTTTTTATACAACATTTGTTTTATCTTTCCTTTTATGTTCGTGTTTTCTTCTTTCATTATTTTATATCTCATTATTTGTCCACTCTCTCATTACTCATGTTCCTTTTGCATTTTTTATTCAGTCGCTCATATGGGGTTTACCTCAAATCCATTTTGTAAAAACTTTTTCTGAGTAACTAGAGTTGCGAAAGACACAAAAATTTCAGATATTTGATCTTCGAATCAAATTTTTTCATTCTGTTATTTTCGAATTCATCTTGAATTTCTAACTCGCATTCAAAATGACACACTCAGTTTTTTGTCTGAAATAAGGCTGCTTGCTTAGTATTCTCTTTTCATGTTCAAATAAAATTTATAATTCGCGTTCATTGCAGACCAGGGAACGTTAGTCCGAAAAAATAAGTTTTTTAAGCGCACTGTAATGTTCCGGCGCTCTTATGAGCCGCTCTTATGAGCCCATGCTCTATTGTTCATGCGCTCTATTGTCCTGCGCTTTAGTGTCCCTGCGCTCCAATTTCTTGTGCTCTATTGTCCGCGCTCAACTGTCACTGCGCTCTATTGTCCTACGCTCTAATGTCTCTGCGCTCCAATTTCTTGTGCTCTATTGTCCGCGCTCTAATGTCCCTGTGCTCTAATGTCCATGCTCTACTGTCCTGCGCCCTATTGTCCTGCGCCCTAATGTCTCTGCGCTTCAATTTCTTGTGCTCTTTTGTCCGCCCTCTAATGTCCCTGCGCTCTAATGTCCGCACTCTATCGTCCATGCTCTACTGTCCTTTCACTCTGATGTCCGCACTCTAACATCCGCGCTCTTTTGCCCCGCGCTCTAAAGCCCTATTCAGAAGTAAAAAATCCTGGGATTTTTGTCGGCACAGTCGGCGGCTCCATGGAATAAAGAGGCAATTTGCAGAAAGCGTAATTTATACGTGAAAAAATCCTAGGATTTTTGTCGCCGACAGTCGGCGACTGCATTTCTGAATTGGGCTTAAGGTCTGGTGAAGAATTTGCAAGAGAATCAATTCTGGTTTGATCGACATTGGATGTTGAATTGGTGGACACTATTGTGAATCTGGCCCTCTTTGTGAATCTAGAGTAATATAAAAATACGATAGAATTCAATCCGTGTTAGCTAAGCTTAGCAGACATTGTGGAAAATAATGAAATGTTTCAAAGTTAATCTGAACGTTGAATTCTAATGCCCATCCGATATCCTTTGTACAATGACGTTTCCAAGCAAAGGAATTTTCAGTGAAACATTGTTTCTCAAACCTAGAAAGAAACCTGAAAAAATGTCTCGAAGATCGTATAATAGAGTCCAGGGCAATAGAGCGCAGGGACAACAGAGTGCAGGACAACAGAGCGCAGGGACATTAGAGCATAGGGACATTAGAGCGTCGGACAACGGTGCGCAGGGACATAGTTTCTAAGATCTTGAAGCGCAGGCTATGTGCCAATAAAAATTCAGGTACACTTTTTTGGTTCAGGAATTAATATATTTTGTAACCTTTTCTTTCTAATAGACTTCTAAGTTTGGGTTTACGTTAATTTGTTTACGGACAGACATAATTAGTGTAAAATCGTTCATCAGGCATTAAGTGCCCCAAACTCAAAATCGGCATAAAAACAGATCAGTGTCTGGAAAAATGCAAATCGTTTACTACGAGTGACTTGATGTCAGCATGACACACTGTTTTCGTCAATTTTGGACGGCCATAACTCAATCTAAACTCGACCAATTCTGATTAAACATATTTTTGGAATCATCAAACTTTACCAGAAATCAAGCAGATTCTCATAATCAGTCTGCTCATACATCGCTAAAAGCTGTGCAACAAAATACGTCAATTTCGAAAGATTAACGCGCTCTGCCAGTTAATGTCCAACTTGCTGTTAACCTTCTGTGGAGCACAACAAAGAAATGCCCGTCAACAGAATGGCGACACAAGAATAGAGCATGGTCTCATCAATGAGTATGCAAACATGGAAAATAGAATCAACACGTTGAGCGAAAAACATCCATAAGAAAGTTTGCAAAAATATTATGAGTGTTCGATCGAGCTCAAAAAGAGTTTGTTTACTTACGCGCGCACAATAACTGGGGCTTCTGTTAATTAAGTAATTAGTTTCGCGGCTTCTCCGCCCGCCCGACGTTGACTTATGCACAAAGAAGGTCAGCGTGAAACCACACTTTTCGACATTTCGAGGAGACGAAATTATAAATAACGTAGGCGGTCCTGGCATACAGAAACAAATACGATAGAAAAAGTGGCGAAAAATAGACAGAGACTTGCATAGAAAGGCCTCTTTTGAGGATGTTTTATGAGTTGAATATAAAATTACGATGAATTTTGATAGTCTTATCTATGTCAAGTGAAAAGATGCACATCGTGCAAAAACGAGAACATTTCTCTTGTTCTAATAATAGTGTTATTCAAAAAGCCCTGCCCAAAGTTTATAAGCTTCGAATGTGAACGAGGACTAATTAGGGGCCAGTGACAAAAGACGGATCCTTAATTGAAGTCCGACAAGAGTACCTGATTAATTTTTTTATTACGAAAGAAAGAAATCTCCGATTTACAAACGTTCCATTTAATCGGAGATCCTAACTGCAACTCCGTGAATTGCAAGTGTTTCTGTGGAAGGATATACATGATAAACAGCGGGTGAGTACGATTACTGTTGCCAAAAATGAGGTCATTGCTGAACGATTCCAATCGAATTTGGCTTTTTCGATTAAACTATATGCATATGGTGGCTTAAACACCCTCAATGTGACGTAAATCTCTGGATAGTGACAGAATATTCTTCATTCAGTGATGGAATCCATGAAAGTTTACAGATTTTTATCAAGCCGATTATCACAGAAATTCAGGTTATCCTAAAACTGATTGGAATGATTACTGCATGGGACGAATAGTAAAATACGTGCAGAACTTGCATTTGAATTTTTTAGTCTAAACTTGAAAAAGTTAATATCAAAAATTTTTTCCTTACAAACATAAGTAATGCACTCCGACTTCCAGAACCTTGTGACATGCGCAGGAGATTATCGCAGAATAGTAGAGTTTGAATCCGGGGATACATGAGGCAGGAGATACATTGGAATTTGTTTGAGAGTCAGAAATAGGCTTCGATGCTTTAAGGCTCAGGTGGGAAAGTCATGATAAATTACTCTAATAGAGAATATCCATTTTTAAATATTTTCGACAGGAAAATATTGTTTTCGATTGGAGGATCACTTTTGTCACTTTGCTTCCATCAATTCAAAATTGACGTCCGATCAACGAATCGACGACTAATTGGCTCTCTGTCGTACATATTTCTAGCTAGGCCAGTCGCTGATTAACTCATTCGACTATAATAGGGACGAATGACAGAAGCCGATAACGGAATCTCCTTCAATCGGAGATTCCGTTATCGGCTTCTGTCATTCGTCCCTTAGAATGATATGTCTAGAAATTCAACACTCGACGGAATTTCACCAACCTTCCAAATATTTTCAAATAATATAATTTATATCCACCAAAATAAGGGTACACAATATATAGGTTTTTAGTGTATGTTCATTATTTGGTCGCGAGCTTTATAGTTCTTTTTTTCTAAATGCGACTTGGAACGCAAAAGGATACTCAGACGGAGAAAAAATATTGACTTTAGCACATGGACTTACAACTTGATCCATATACACTGCGAGTTTTCATCTGTGAATGAATTTCCCAACGTTGTGATTCTTATTTTAAAATGAATGGAATATATATAGTTTCTAAGAATGGAGAAGTGAAATCACCTATTGAAACCATTTGGAACCAAATCACCACACTGAACTATTGAAAAAGACAATATCTTCCGTTGTCCGGCGGCACTAAACTTACGTCCGACCTGCGATTTAAACCCTGGGCGTTAACGTCTACATGCTCCAAACAAATGAGCCAATCGAGCAACAGGCATAGCGCTCTCCTATTCATTTTTTGCAACACTGCGTACTTGAGGTGGCTGCATTCTCAAAAAATACCAGCTGTCCAACCAGAGAATTATCAACGCCAAACAGCGGCGCAAAGATATTCTTTAATCATATTAATAGATGCCATAAGGTAGAATTTCATCAATTGTTTTTGTTTTCATCAATTGAAGCTGCTTTTCGAAATGTAGTAGCGATCTAGGAGAACGTTCTGAAGTTAATACTAAAGTCCAAGAAAATTAATCATTAGTTAACTGCATCAGCAAATAAACTAGCATATTTATGAAACTCAGTCTTGATCAGTCAAAGTTTTGTATGGAAAATTTTTGCTATTTAGAAATTAGAATTATGGTCTGTTTTTTTATGAAATGCCCGCAACATTGTCGATAACAGTCTCTTTAAAAGTGATTACATACAGCTCTTCACGTGGATTTATTTTCTCTAACTCTTGCAATGTGTGAGATGGTTAGGCTCGTAAAGCTTCAGTTTCATGTATGATGCATATTTCGGAAGTAATAATCAAAAATTAATAAACAAAAAATAGATCATGTACAGTAGTGCGAATTTCCTTAATGAGTATTCCATAGTGAATTTGATGGCATAGTCCGGTCGAAGTCATGTTGCAATTTTAGTTTTTTCGATTGTCTTCTCGATTTAACTAGAAACTCTAAAAGTATCTAATCAAAATTTGCTGTCAATTCAGCCGCTTCTGATCAAAAAGACACTTCTTGCACTACACAACGAAACGATAGATATATTTTGCAAATTCAAAAAAAAATCTGTGAATATTGGAAATGTAGAATAATGCAGATTGCAGTTTTACAGTAGAGTTCATCAATAGGATACATTTAGATTGTTTACGAGGACCTGGTATATGCAAACTCACCTTTATCGATCATATTTATGAAGACTTCGTAGAAATTTGAAATTTATCTTAGGCTTTCAGAATTTGCACTAAAAACTCAAAGGGCGCCCATTTTTGCAAGCCTCTGCAAAACCTTCTTAGTAACTTCATTAGAATATTCGTGTTAGGCCTAACTGAGCACATGTCACTTGACCATTTAATATGTCTGCAACTTTTAGACGAACATGTGAGAATAATCTTTTCGAATTCTATAGTAGACGATGATTCTATATCATTAACGAAAATTCGCGAATCGCGCAATATAAAATGATTGGTTACGAAAAATGTCACATATTCCGAATTAGACTCTAATCATGGATCACTATTAGCACATGCAAATATCTACCTACGTTTATACGAGTATTAGAGCAGGCTAATTAGTGTATCTATAGCGACAGGGTGGCTCTAAATTTAGCTGCATCTTTTTTCGACTGCCACAAAAAACAACTTTTTAATGATAGAGCGTTGGCGGGAAATGCGACCATTTGTGTGTGAATGTTGCCACATTTATAGATTGTATGTCCATTTAGGGAATAAGATTTCCGCCCACAAAATTCTCTTTCTGAGTAGGATGAAGGAAGCTGGAACCTAGAAAAAGTAAAGTTCCAAGGAATCGATAAAATAGAATGTACATCTAAGCCATAAACATAAGAGGCGACGAGCAATCAAGGCAAAACATTGAGATCAATATTGTTATGATTGAACAAGAAAAATCAGGGCGCATTGCCGGATTAATCAGACCTTCAAACTTCATCTACCACCTTGAATTTTATATAAATCATATGATTGCAGTAAGTTACAAATACGTAAATTTTGGGCAATACGTCAAAACATTTTTAGTAGTATGCTGCTTTCACAACAAAAGCTGTTCTGAAATGGGGTATGTCTTCACCGAAATTTGCTCACCACTCCGGAATATCGGAAGCTATATAGCTAATGAAAAATAAACTTTCAAGAGGTCATTTGATCCAGAGCAAGAAACCTGTACGTTACGTTGAAAAATAAGAGTCCAAAGTGTAAAAACATAAAAATCCCACAGTCGAAAGCAGGTCATTATAAAGAACACAGATAATTCATGCGTTGCAAAATATGGAAAAATCTGATTAGAACCTGCGGTGGGTTTCCGAATTTCCGACGTCACGAAACTAATCTCGTTGAACGAGGAAAAACGATATTATATCGAGAAGAAAAAAGTCGAATAAAGAATTGGAGAAAAAAGCGAACGAGATAAAATAGGCGATTTTTAGCTTCGGAAAATACTTTGAATTTCATTCATTAATTTTATAATCACAATCGATATGGAATCCAGAATTAGCGAAAAAAAAATCTTTTTTTTAGTTTCCTTACCGAGCTACAAGAACTTCATGTTATGGACTCGAAAACCGTTTTATAGTGGCATTTCATTAAAATCAAATAGATTCTCGAAGTTCAGAATGCATGATTCTCAAAAGTGTGGACAAATCACGTTATTCAAAGCAAAAACAACCTTCCGGTCGTCAGTATCAGCATTTGTACTGATCTCATGTGATGAATCTTTTTACATTAGTACGTGTGATCATTTCTTTTCCAGAAATAGAATGTCATTAGTGCAATAAATAATGGGCTACAGCAAGGATCGTCATCACAACTGTGGCTATTATTTAACATGCTCTTGAATGTCATAAACAGTATAAATTGAAAATTTATTGAGTTTCCTCTTCGCGAATGCTATAAAAAAAGAAAACTTCAACCCTTTGTTCGATCATAGTGTCCAAGTCATCATGTTCTTCTATGTCAACTATGGCGGAACTTCCCCTACGGACAACGATGATTGAAGAATCATTTGAAACCGATCTAATGAGTTTTGCTGTACGTTGATGAAACCTTGCACTGGAAAGCTGGCTATCAAGTTCACACTGTTTTAACTTTTAAAGATCCTTGCAGAAGAACGTATATGTAGCAAATATAATAAGAATAACAACGGTATTTAAACATATACATGAGATTATAACAATACGTAGCAGACTATCGCACCCGCGTAAAAATCTAAAGCTGATGTTTTGTTGAACTCTAATGCACGGCAGTGTTCAGTGGGATAATTTTCACAGACTGCAAAAAGTATTTTCGCTTGGAATGAATCAAAACAATCAAATTTTGATGATTCTGCAGTGCAGCAGAGGAAGCTAAAGTTCAGTTGGCTCACGTAATAACTATATAACAAATTAATTATAAGCATGCAAATTTTTCAAAAGTTTCATCATAGCTTTTTCCCGCAGAGTTTTCATTCCAGGTCAACTTGCTTGTAAACACGAACTACTGGAAAAATAATCAACGCTTGTATTTGGCAGATCAATCATTTTCTTCGTTGGTTTCAGTTAAGGGAGCAATCGATGCACCGTTGTGTAATTTCGCAAATACATTCATTCACCAAATTGCACTGTACTAGGTCATGGGTTATGATAATCACGGACAGGTTTTAATTGTGAAGCAAAACATGACTATTTAATCATCACATCACACTCCCATGCTTACGTTAATTCTGGAGAACTCATTATGAAAGTTCATCCTTTTATCCCAAAAGATGATTATCATTCTGTAGCGAGATGAGTACCAACTGTGCCACTTTCATCCTACATTCTTCTCGTCCTGCTAAAACGAAAGCAAACCTAAATCGGCTCAAAAAGAAAAAAGTTTGCCTTTTCACGGCTGACGAAGAAGAAGCGTCACAATCGATTAACATATCATTTTATATAAAAATGCGGGGAAGTCATTGTCCCAAAAAAGAGAAAAAAGACTGGGAAAAGAAAAGCATGATAACGAGGAAAGAAAGAAGAATCCTGCAATCTTCTGATTCTTTTCTGCATGACAACAATGGCATGAAGTTTCTTGATTGAATCATTACCACTTTGATGCGACAAACATAGACTAATTATAATCCGGCCACAACGCTAATGATCACACTATTTACGTACCACCGATTATTGTAATAAATCTCAGAAATTTTCAGGCATAGTTCGCTCATAAAAGTTATAATCGTTTCACCCGAACCTTCACACTACTGTGCCATGCAGACTACTCTGTCCTTTTTTTCTAAGACCTCACTTATAATGCAAAACATGCTCAATTACCTTTACTGTCCATCAAATCAGTCAATCTGCAAATCAAATCATGTAAACGACAAAAAAGCAAATGAAAAATCTTGTTTAGCTTCTTGGCAGAAGCTGGATTCTCTGGAAACCACCATCTTGTAACGTTTTAGTCATATTTTTCGTTTTTCATTCCCACGAAAAATTTATGTTATATATTCTGCATTCGATAGTCGAATGATTTGAAACTGGTCATTGCAAAAAATGTTCTTTTAAATGTATAATTTATCTGACCAGACTCCGATTAGACTGATATACATATTAAAAACATAAACTTCACTACATTCTGTTTTCTGTAAAATACTTGTAAGTTAGAGAATGACGAAAATTATTACTCTAGTTAAAATCGTTTAAACAAAGTTTTACTGTAAAATTTTCAACCCGAAAGATTGTTGAAGACTGATTCAGTAGATTCACAAATTTTCAGTCTGTGGTTTAACGGAAAATCGTTAGAAAATGAGATAGTATTTGCTCTCCACTTTTATCACTTGTAAGCATTAAGAAAGCACACCATACATTTATTAGAAGTGGGGTTTTCACATGAGCTGATATGAATATTCTATAACATAGAGATCTTTCATTCTCCAATAAGAACCATATGAATTACAGTCTATTTTTCAAACACTTTTAAATAATAACACCAAGCAAGTACCCTAGTTTTACGATTTTCTGCTAAACTAAATGTGACATAGGACCGAAGATTTTTCAGCACAAAACTAAGTTTTAATAATTTTCTGAGTAAAAAATTATACATTAAATCTTTTCTGTGAACGATTTTGACAGCTTTGACGGCTCTTGTCATTTTCGATTTACATGCATTCTTTGAAAAGTTAGATTACAGACATATCTGTAATCTGTAATCGAATAGCTTTTGGTGGAAATTCTGATGCAAAACATAATGACGCATTCGACAGTCGCCCAGACTAAGCTGGAAACGTGCAACACGGTTACTCCATTCATTTTAAAATGATCAATGCAATGATGATTAAAATGATCGATCCCACGAAATATAAGTTCAACATGGAAAACTTAACATAGCTTATTACTGTATTGAATGAGGATAATTTCACGTCTATGAATGGGGAAAAAGCAACTGAAAATATGCTTCCATGAACTTCTGAGTAAAATTCAGATGTCAAACACAGTACTATCCATAGCAAAAGTAGATAATCGTGGTTTTTATAAGATTTTGGCGTTCGCATTGTCAGGAAGAAATTTAATGTTTTTCTAGAATACAAAGCTTTTCACTTCATAAAAATTGCGTATCAAATTGAACCTACTTTTCTGGTTGTCGCTGCATCTGTTATTTCAAAGTAAATGATCTATAGTCGTTTTTCAGCTTATCAGAAAACATGACAGCTGCAAAATACGGAAAAATACATTTGATTGAACTCGATCGTACCCAGAAATTACTCCAGATCCAACTGGCTGATCTCACGTCGTTTTCATTTCTATAAATATTCTAACGTCGCTGACTTGCAGATATCTCTGAAAATATCACAAGTGGTGACTATAGTCTGTTTTTATTAAAATGCTTTCAAATAATGAAAGTGGAAAGCAAGTAGTATTTCAGATTTTTGCGATTTTCTGATAGACAAAATATTGTGTAGGACTGTAAATTTGTAAGCATACTGACCTAATCTTCAGCAATTTTTCGAGTGAAAAATTTTACCAAAAGAACTATATGTAAACGATTTTGACGACAGTACTGATCTGTGTCACTTTTCTATTTGGAAGCATTTTATAAAAAACATATGTTGCGCAAACACTATTACAGTTCCCATGAATATCTGTCAACTGAATGTATTTGGATGGCCTACGCTTCTTCAACTAGGATAAGTAACCCCAGCCGATTTGGGCCATCGAATCACGCATTATGATTTCAGGGTTTATACTTGGGGACCTTATGTCGTCATTTTTTACTAAAACCCCAAAGGAACGTGCTTCGAGTTCTGCAATGTTCTCTAAAAATACATGAACAACACTCAGCAGTATTGTATCTTGCGATGGAAAGTCTCTAAGTGTAAATTACAAGGTTACAAATGTGTTCGATAGCTCATAACAGTCTGAACAGTGTCACACTGTCTGTTTTTCACCTCAGACCTTAATCTATACACTAAAATTTCCGTAGATGTGGTCTCCTATGATAAGTGTATGCATACCTCATCTGAGCAACCAGGCAGCAATTAAGTCCTATATCGAAAACAGTTTTTTACAGGAATATTCTGTTACGGTTCCTGAGATTGCCGGAAGGTCAACTCCACCTATATTTCAGCATTCATGTAACCTTACGGTGTACGAGCCATTAGTCAACAAGATCAGGTTTGAGCGAGCACGCGTGAATACGTTCATGACCGAAGACGATGAGATCTGTATGTACAAAATACATACACGCCTTATCATACAAGGTTTTGAATCAAAATCGAAGACTACTCGCAGCTAGATTTATATATTAATAAAAATTGCATTAAGGAAGAATAATATAATTTGAGAAGTAATTGAATATCCAGGATCGGGCTTCACAAGGAGACAAGCTCTAGCATTGTTTCAGGCTAAAGTGACACAAGTGAAGTTTGATTTTTGAGAAACACAAAATTTGAAGAATTTAAGCTGAACTTTGCTGCAGCTAATAATTTTATATCGTTGCATTGCTCATGCCTAAACGACAAGACATTAACATGAGTTCAGCTGCAGTTCAATATGTACCTTAACTTGCAGTTCAAGTCTGATGAAACTAAAGCCCTGACATGGCGCAGGTATGAGACACAAGTGACGTATTACATAAACCATACTCGCGCACTGAAGATCAACACAATGCACTTTCCACATGAGTCTATTATAAGCCAAAGGAGTGCGGATGATCAACACGTGGACATTGTCTCGAGGTACTTACTTCGGCTTGTATCTATGCATGCTTGCAGCTAGTAATCATGTTTCACAGGGTGACTATTGATTGTCTTGATTTTCAAACAACCCAATTAAAATATAATTTTCGTCGAGACGCCTAATAATCGAGAAGCCTAACAACAGATAATCTTTGACGACATTTTGTTCATTTTTGATGATGCAGCGAAAATTACCACGTTCTTATTCGCAGCAATTATAAAGAGACAAAAAGCAATGCAGATAATTATTAAGAGAAAAAATGGCGCAAGTTCGACTAAAAATACTGTAATGGGGTCGTACCAGGCACCAATTTTCGAAAATCAGGACGCGAGTGCTATGTGGGGTGGATTTGTATGTCTGGGGTGACAGGCGGTCTGTTTTCGGTGAATTGCATCATTACTTTTACTTTTGCATAATCAACAGTGTGTGATTCATCATGCGAAATGTGAAAAAAAGATATATATTGCAATGAAATTTCATTGAAAAATTCTAAGAAATTCTACAAGCCAAAAGGCAGCTATTAAATTAAGTTTTATACCAACACATAGAACAATGTAAAGTGATGGATGTCGGCCGCACACCACACTTCCAAAAGGAAAAATTCAACTGACGGCATTTTAGCTGATTCGCACTAAAACTGGGCCATGTTACCACGTAAATTGTTTGAAACATTTATGCAAATTTCAGCATGAACAAGGCTCGTGAACAAATATGAGACATGATACATTATTTGTATGAACACAGGATATCGTATCGTTCATGCTTTTGGAATTTACACTTGGCTATATTTCCGTACTAATTTATTGGAAAATGTCCCGATGGAGCAGAAAAAGGAGAATATACTTGCTTGGATACTTGCCAAGCTAAAAAAGGAGTGAACTAGGTTTTTGGGAACTTGAGTGAGAGTTTAAAAATCCAGTTTTGTAATATTGGATTTTCATTCTTTCTCATTAAAAAATTTTCAACGTCTGCGAGAAAGAAAATTCTGCAGCTTCGTGCATTTTGTCCTTCCCCTAGAATTGTGTCAACTACAGTGAAATTTTTCCCAATGAAAATTATATGTCCTTTTGTTCGAGATTATATTGAGCTCAAGCTTAGACCCGTTTACTGCAACTGAGTTCTGGTTACAGTCATTTGGCACCGTAGGCAAATGGGCCAACAGGATAAAACATACAAAAATGCCTCTAAAAAGCTCCTGATTCAGCCAAGCGACTAAAATAACATATAGGCCCTATATTACGTTGATACAATTGCAGATTTTTCCTCATCTGCACAATTTTAATGTTTGGTTCACACAATTGATTTAGCTCTGAGAAGACTTTGTGCTGTAACTTTTTCTCTCAAAAACTGAGCTAGATTTTATGTGTTTACTTCCCGCAATTGATTCTTGTTCTATGGAAAATAAATTTAGTAGAAAATTTGTATGCAGTTGGAAGCCCACATGTGCGAGGGGGAAGGGTGATATGCACATACCCCTAGAGTTTTGAAATTGGAAAATTTCGTCTAATAAAATTTTTTTCGGCCAACTTTATTATTCTTGTCTCAAAAAAATCAAAAACTCGAGGTCCACACTCTGTACCCTCCTCGAAATTTTTGATCTGCACATGTATGGGTGGAAGGTCTGTTGATGCACCCAGCCGCAGAATATACTTTTTCACAGACATGGAAAATTTTTCAGTGAGAAGAAATGAAAATCCTATATTACACAAGTAGTTTCCAAAAACCTAGTCCACTCCTTTTTTAGCTTGGTAACTATCCAAGCAAGTATATTCTCCTTTTTCTGCCCCATCGGGGCATTTTCCAATAAACTAAACCATTCCTTTTTAGTGGGCCTTGAGATTGTGTGCCCTTTCCCCGACCATCTCTTTTCCCCGACCATTCCGTTTCCCCGACCATCTCTTTTCCCCAACGATCCCTTTTCCCCGATTAATGCTAAAAATAAATACAAAAAGTTTCCTTTCCCCGAGCATCCCTTTTCCCCGACCATCCCTATTCCCCGACCATCCCTTTTTATCGACTAATGTTTTAAATAAAGTAAGAAAAAGTTATGCCTTATTACGAAAACTTGCCTGCAAGAAAATGTAAACTGAGCTACACATTATTTTCCCATTGATGTTTCCCCACTGTGCTTCACAAAACTTCAAGCCCACTGCAGTTATATAAAGCAAAGAATGCCTGATTAGTTTAGTCTTAGTTCTTTAATTTCTTCTGAAAAATGGAAGATTATGATCCTGCAACATTTATTCTTACCAAACATCGAAAATCGAATTTACTAAAATGTGAGAGTTTGGCCAATCCGAATCATTTTTTTCTTTTTCAAAAGAATAAATGTTGCGTACCCACTTTTTTAAAATGTGTCACAATGATAAAAAAGTATGATATGCAAATAACATGGCCCTAAATCAAAGCAAATCGAAGTTGCTACATAAAATCATGACTAAACATCAACTTTTCAACAACCGATTCTTCGCCATGAATCCGTAACGTCCTGCTGTGCTGAAATGACATTCACTTACAGCACTGGAAGCTAGAATTATTAGTCGATTTGGAAAAGAATCGGTTTAATTCCACAAAATTGGAGATATGTAAAAGGTTATCTGTTGAAGCCATCAAAATTTTACATTCTGTTGTACTCTGTAACGAAATAACAATGTGCATCTTTTTTCATGAATCACCCTGTATGTAATTGCTTTCTTGATTAAGTAATTTTAAACCAAAAAATGTGCCATAAATATCAATGCTTGAGAAATCGGGATTATTACAAAAATTGAGTCGTCCGAGAAACTTCACATTGCCCGGTGAATCGGGAATTAAAGGATTGGTCGGGGAAACGGGATAGTCGGGGAAAAAATGTGGTCGGGGAATGGAGATGGTCGGGGAATAGGGATGGTCGGGGAATAGGGATGGTCGGGGAATGAAGATACAACCGGCCTTGACCATGCATGAAAACTTTCATTGAAGCTCATTGAAGTTTTAAATTTGGCCATCCACATAAAAGAAGCAATAAAAAACAATCTCCAAGCTACGAATTCTTACTTTCTGTGAAAGTGAAAGATGTGTTAACTGCATTGTACTTAAAACACGTAATAAACAAAGCATAATGTGACCATTGAATACCCCATAGTTAAAAACCCTTCAACCCAAAAAATCGAAAAGAACCACAAAAATACCTTTTTTACACCCAGAACAATTTTTTTTGTAAAGTGACCGCGTCCATTGAATTCCCATGGTCGAAATCTTCTTCCCTCAAAAAAATAGGGAAATACCTTTGTTTTACACTCAGGATAATTTTTCGTGTAAAATGACCACATTTATTGAATTCCCAATGATTGAAAATCCTTGCATCCCGAAAATCCCAACAACACTACTAGTTCAATTGAAATTGCAAAAAATTCTGGCGCAGTTGTGCAAAGTATCATACAACAAAATTGCTGAATTTCGCGGTTCCCGGGACTTTGGACTACGGTATAATTGAATTGAGGCCATATTTCAAAAAAATGAAATAAAGACACTTGCGACTGGCCACCAAGATGCTCAGGCCGAAGTATGGAGCTTGGATATGGCACACCCATAGTGCGGCATGGTGGAAGTGGGGGCCCTTGAAAAGTGCTTTATTCGCATGTTTTTGAGGCCTCACCGAGCACCACTTGCAGATAGAGGCGAAATGGCAACAGGCACCCTATAGTTTGCCTCTAGGCCCGAAATTATGAAAAAAACCCCAAGGTTCTAGTTGTTACCGTTTTGGCTCAGGTGGGACATGGATTTTGGGGTCCAAGTATATTATAGGTTTTCTATAGTTTGTTTTATAATAAAATTATTAGAAACTGAAAAATGGCACAAATCAATATTAGTGTCAAAATATCTAGAAAAAGCATTTACGGTACAACTTTTTATTCCAAAAATTCTCAAAGTCATTTGAGTGTGCCCGCAAAGTTTGAGTTGTGTTGACTTATAGTTTAATATAAAGGGAAATATAAAATAGCAGTTTCCTTTCACTTCTATGAAGCATTTCAAGAATAGCGGACTATAGATACAGAATCGCTATCACACCCAACATATAATTTTTGTTATAATTCAGAATTATAAAAAACTTATACTGATGACAAAAGAAATCTGGTACAGTCTATACTTTGACTATCGGCTGATGACGATTGATGAGGTCACACAATAGAAGATTATTAGCGATAAGATAGGGAAGGAAAGGGCAGAAAAACTTTTCGATGAGAAAACTGATAAAAACAGTCAGGAAATTCGATCCTCAATTTGAATGATATTGTGTTTAATTGAGTGTAGACCCAGTGGAAACGTTGACCGGTTGCTAGGCGATTTGCAGACTGAATGGTAACATCGAGGGCTTATCGAAACTGCGTCTGCGAGAATATTCTTTGTGAAATTAGGATATCATTTTTCAACCAAGGACTGAAAAAATATTCTATAAGAAACATTGCGGTGTTTTTCAATTCAAAGAACATTTTACTCTGAAGAAATATGGTTCCCGTTCTCAGGACATTGACACGTATTTCATAATATGCGTGGAAATCATAGAACACGGAACAGTTTTGTTGGTATAGTCTGTTTTTCTTGAAATGCTTCTATAATCTGTTTTTTATAAAATGCTTCCAAACAGAAAAAAGTGACACAAATCAGTAGTGTTGTCAAAATCGCTTACATAGAGCTCTAGCTGTAAAATTTTTCCCTCGAAAAATTGTTGAAGGTTAGTTCAGTATGCTCACAAATTTCCAGTCCTATATGATATGTTGTTTATCAGCAAATCGTGAAAATTTGAAATAGTACTTGCTTTCCACTTTCATTATTTGGAAGCATGTCAAGAAAAACAGACTATAGATAATTATACTGGAAAGCAAGTAGTATTTCAGATTTCCTTGATTTACTGACGGACAATATGTCATGTAGCACTGGAAATTTGTGAGCACACTGACCTAACCTTTAACAATTTTTCGAGTGAAAAATTTTAGTGAGAGCTCTATGTAGACGATTTTGACGACAGTACTGATTTGTGTCACATTTCTGTTTGGAAGCATTTTATAAAGAACAGACTATAGTTGGCTGGTATAGCCTCGGCAAACCTTTTGTGGATCGTGGTAAATTCCTACTTTATTGTTGTCTTGGCGCATTTAAGGCTGTCATGAGAAGCAGCGCCTAAAATGGGAAATCCTCTGTAACTCCCAGGGAAGTGACCTTCTCCTGTTCAAGATAGATGCGTTTAAGAAAGAACAAAACACAGAGGGCGCAGAAACAACTGAACCTCGGACGCCCCAAACACTACTGTCGGTAGGAAAAATACGCACGGCCCGTGGCTACAAAATTACGCCAGAGTATTATGCAAATTTCACACTGACGCGAGCATCTGTAACAAAGAAGAACCAAAATGTGAGAGGAACACAAATCATACAACGGAAATATCTTAGCTGATGAAAATTGAACCTCCTTCTACTCCTCATGGGTCTATGACGTCTGCTGAAGTATAAACTTCGAATCGTCATGAAACTTTTGCTAGCGCAGTCACAGCCATGCAGTCGGAGTTTGACCTCATCTGGAAAGCTGTTAAGCTCACCCAGAACAGGTCTCTCCAAGTTCAGGAAAAATTAAAAAAAAATGGAGAAATTCAGCAGAAATGTGTGCCAAATTTTTAGCAAATTGGAAGAACATAAAATACAAAGTTGATTATGTGTGGTTTCAAAAGGCAGAATTACCACAAGATTTTCCTTGATTTCTACGAGAAAAAAATAGCCGTAGGTTCAAGATCATCAAGTTATTGGAATAGTTGCTGAAAATAGCAGCCTTGGGAGAACTTGATGATAATCACGTAATGAACACTCCATTCAGGAAAAATGATAACCCAGAAACTTTCAAATTTTTCTAACATAATAATGCCACATTGTTTTTAGCTGATTTTCACATCAGTAACTTCAGAAATTCAATTCTTCTCTTGCGATTCAATTAAAATTTTGTCTCGGGATTTTTCAGTTTTTAAGTATCATAGGTGGCGCGATAGCGTCAACCTATAATATACTTGGCCCCTAATTTCATGTCCCCCCTCTAGAGCCAAAACGGTAAAAGCTAGAACCTTCGGGTTTTTTGCATAATACCGAGCATAGAGGCAAACTATGGGGTGCCTTTTGTCATTTCGCCTCTATCTGCAAGTGGTGCTCGGTGGGGCCCCAAAAACGTGAAAAAAACACACTTTTTAAGGCCCCCCAGTTCCACCATGCCCAGCAATGGGGGTGGCATGTCCAAGCTTCATACTTCGGCCTGAGCATCTTCGGGGCGCAATCTCAAATGCAAATTTTTATTTTTTTAAAATATGGCCCCAATTCAATTATATGGCGGTCCAAAGTCCCGGAAAACGCCAAATTTCCCAATTTTGTTATATAATACTTACGGCTTCAAAAAAATAATTTTTTGCAACATGCACTACTAATTTTTTGCAGTTTCAACTTTACCGGTCCTTATTGGGGTTTTGGGCCGTAAGGATTTTCGACCATTGCGAATTCGATGGACACGGTCACTTTACACGAAAAATTATCCCGGGTGTAAACAAGCGTACTTTGGTGATTTTTTTTGTGAAAGAGTTTTCGACCATGGGGAATTTGATGAATACGATCACTTTACACGAAAAATTATCCCGGGTGTAATAAAGCGTATTTTCGTGACTTTTTAGTGAAAGGAGTTTTCGACCACGGGGAATTTTGATGAATACGATCACTTAACACAAAAAGTTTATCCCGGTTGTAAACAAGCGTATTTTCGTGACTTTTTAGTGGAAGAAGTTTTAGACCGCGGGGAATTCAATAGATGCGGTCACTTTACACAAAAAGATTATCCCGGTTGTAAACAAGCGTATTTCCGTAATTTTTTGTTGGAAGGGGTTTTCGACCACGGAGAATATGATGAATACGATCACTTTACACAAAAAATTTATCCCGGTTGTAAACAAGTGTATTTTCGTAACTTTTTATTGGGAGAAATTTTCGACCGCGGGGAATTCAATAAATGCGGTCACTTTACACAAAAAAATTATCTCGGGCGTAATCAAGCCTATTTTCGTGTTTTTTTGTGGAAGGGGTTTTCGACCACGGGGAATTTAATGAATGCGATTATTGAGTGTATTTCAAATGTATTTCTGCGATTTTTGAGAGGAGGGGTTCCTGACCATGTGGAAAAAAAGTTCTGTATGTATTTAAAACAAAGGTATCTCTCCTGGTTTTTTGGGTTGAGGGGTTCTTGTTTATGGGGAATTCAATGTAAATCTTAAATTTACACTCTGTTCACAACGTGTTTTATGTTCTATGCGGTTTAAACATCTTTTACTTTCACTGAAAGTGAGAATTTGTAGCTTTAAGATTTTTTATTGTTTCTTTGATGTGAAGATGACCAAATTTAAAACTTCGATGCGGTTCTATGAAGGTTTTCTCGTAAGGTTGAAGCCCACTAAAAAGATGTGAACTATTTTTTTAGAAAATGCCCCGATAGGGCAGAAAAAAGAAGAATATACTTGCTTGGATAGTTGCCAAGCTAGAAAAAGAATCGAACTAGATTTTTGAGAACTTGAGTTGGAGTTGGAAAAAATTCACTTTCGTTATATTGGATTTTCATTCTTTCTCAAAAGAAATTTACCATGTCTGTGAAAAAGTATATTCTGCAGCTGGGTGCATCAACACACTTTCCACTCTAACATGTGCATCTCTGAAATTTTTACGAGGGTAAAGGGGTGGACCTTGGTTTCTTGGCGTTTTTTGAGACAAAAAATTCAAAAAAATTGACCACAAAATGTTTGGCACAACAAATTTTCCAGTTTCAAAACCCTTGTGGAAGCTTGTACCCCCATGTCCCCTCTCATGCATATTGGCTTCCAACTGTGTTAAACATTTCTACTGAATTTGGTGTCAACAAAAGGAGTAAATTGTGGGAAAGTGGCACGTGAAATCCCATTGAACTTTTTTAGAAAGAAAAAGCTACAGCACTAAGAACTAAATCGATTGCACAAGATACGTTTCATTCGCTCATTTTATATAACATATCGTATAGAATTCACTCCGTAAGTTCCACTGATTACAAGCTATAAACAAATTTATTCTCTTTTATTTAACTATTCAAAAAATAGTATCATTCACAGTTTTAGGACTTCTGAAATTGCAGAAAGAGCGCTTTTTGTGGGATTGCAAATGGGAAGCAATTTCACCCATCCCTGTTGCTCCCGTCCCACTTTCAAAAAAGCCGTACCATTGCGGTGGGAGTGCCAGTAGAGTCGAGGAGAACCGGGTATGGTATTTCGCGCACACCCCTAATATAAGCACGGCTGAATTCCACTTGCAGATCGGTGCCCAATGACTGTAACCAAGTCCCAGTTGCACTAAAGGGGTCTGAGCTCGAGCTCAAGGTAATCTCGAACAAAAAAGTGAATCGGTTTGATCTCAAGTTTGGTATAATTTGAATGTCATCAGGATTATAACGAGCTCAATGTCGAGATTATTCCCAGCTCGAGCTGTCGGGTTGCACTAACATTTTCACATAATTTTCTTATCTCTAAGGGCCGTATGACAGAAGGCGGGTTAAGTTAACCTTAGGTTAGCATTAACCTCGGGTTACGTAGAGTTGACTGTCGGGTTAGGGTTAACCCAAACCGGTATGCCAGAAGGCGGGTTAAAGTAGGGTTACTTAACCTAAGGTTAATGCCACTAACCTAGAGACAATTTCATTAACCTTGGGTTAAAGAAAGCACGTGCTACTTATTCAATGTCTGAGCAAGCGTTCCCATGCTCGAACACAGGAAGTGTGTGTTGTTGCAATAAGAAGATCTACATCTTCAGCATCCGTTTCAAAATTACCAATCAGGTATTGCAGGTGATTCAAGCATACAATATCAAAATTTGTTTTTATAATTTTGATGGAAAATTTTGATTTGTTATGACCAAAGTAAATGTTGTTAGAAATGATTTATAATGACAACAATTAAATTAATAGTTGTAGAAAGAACATAAAGTTTTGTTGCAACAATTGAAAATATAGTGTATACCTGTGTATCCACGGCAAGACTATTATGCCATTTTGTCGTTCGTTGCAAGTCATCTTTCAGAATGTCAATCAGCATGCGCACTGTTGGTTTGGCAAAACGATAATGTGAAAAAAACTGCTGGTTGTTGTAAAATTCGAACGGATTTTTTCTAGTGAAGACCAGTGCATCCAAATCAACATTGTTTTGCACTTCAATTCCAAAATCTAACAATTCAAGAAAATCAACAACATCAAGCGCCATTCAAAATAGTTGAAAAATGCCTTAACCCGAGATTTAACCCTGCTCGTAGCAGGGTTAAAATCTTGGGTTAAATTGGCTGTATTTAACCTAGAGTTAGTTCTAAACCTCCTTCTGTACTACGGGTTAAAGTTAACCCTTGATTTAACCCGAGATTTAACTCTAGGTTAGACTTAACCCGCGTTCTGTCATACGGCCCTAAAGCAAATAAATATAAAAATATCTACAATTCTCAAACTCGAACTTATACACAGTAGTAGTTAATCCTGAAGTGAGTCTTTTTTGTGCATTGGAAGAGAATAATTTGGACATTGCGATTAGCTCAACCTCAGGATCATCAATTTAATCCCGATGTTGAGAATATCCTCATTTCGGGCTAGTGCAACCAACCCCAGGTTTCTTTATGGTTCTGAAAATGATTATAATATGCCTCCCTCACTATTTTTCAGCTAGTGTGAGAGGCAGGAGTTTTGAATTGGTCGGGAGTTAGAATGCTATTGGTTTACCATTTCTTTACATTTGAAATCATGTGCATATAACTTTCATACACAAAAATTTTACTGTAGTTGATGCCAGGGGGAGGGCAAAATGCACGATGCTGCAGAATATACTTTTTCACAGACATGGAAAGTTTTTTTCAGAAAGAATGAAAATTCAATATAAAGAAAGTGAGTTTTTTCCAACTTTGACCCAAGTTCTTAAAAATCTAGTTCTATCCTTTTTCTAGCTTGGCAACTATCCAAGCAAGTATATTCTTCTTTTTTCTGCCCTATCGGGGCATTTTCTAAAAAACTAGTACTGTAATCCCTGAGAGTTTATAATAGTGAAACTTTGATTAATGTTGAAGTTCAACGTAACAAGACAAAATAGGACACGGTTTCGAAGAATTACAGCACATATGCTCACACCTGTAACGAACGGAATATGTTATATTTTTCCTAGAATTTGCATAAATATGGTTGACAGTGTTACTGATTTCGGAGTGAGAAATTAAACTCCTATAAAAAGCATTTCTAAGGCATTTTATGCATACAAGATTACCCAGAAGCATACCATTGTTATTGCAACTCGAATCAAGACAATATTAATTAGTGCATCAAATGTGGTTGCATGCTGTCTATTCCGAAATATGCAACTTTATTTGAAATCATGAAAAATGAAACTGCAAAAAATGTTTTCGAACTCTTATTCCAGAGCGCCTTCATATTTTAAATAAATCAAATATTAATCAGTGCAAAATTTTTTTATTAAAATCACATGATGGTACGGCAACACTTATAACGCAAATCGTTACACGTTGAATAGTTCTGTTCGGTGTAACAAAAATCGACCAAATGCAAATATTCACTTGAAAAGGCATCAGTTACATTTATTAAATAATGCGTTGCCAAAGTTGCTTTTTTGGCCCACCTTTGTTTGTAATTAGAGCCCGTTTAATTTAAAATAATAAGCGCAATGCGAAAAAGTAGATTAAATTTGATCCACTATTTTCACTTAATGGAAAACTTTATACTGTAGAAAAAGGCCGAATTTCTCAGAATAAAAAAACTTGAAATCATTGAAAAAACATCATGCTTATCCAATATCAATTGGGACAAAATTGCGTCGATACCTGAGTGCTACTCGCGAAATTTTGACCACTTAAGATTATTGGGAAAAATTTTTAGCTGTTCTGTTTGCTGCTCACAACAACAAAAATTCTTTCATTGATTACAGTAATAAGCTTATCAGTCTTTCTGTACTGAATTTACTTACATGGGGTCGCTGCATCGATCATTTCAAAATCGAGCATAAAAGCTATTCGAGGTTTGACTTATTGATCTCCAACTGTTTTGTGCAGAAATTTTTGTTGTTGAAGAGTCATAGTCACGAATAAGAATCTTATGGGTAAGAGACGAATCCAAAAGCCTTTCGTAAATAATGTTTCAGGAGTCGTAATAAACGTGACTGGAATAATGAGAGCGTTTTATAAGGTACAGTCTCACTTTAGCGCCCGTCTCACTTCGGCGCATGTCTTAACTTGGCGCCCTTCTACTTTGGCACCCATTGTTTAGAAATTACTTTTCTTGGATCTCTTAACTTGGCGTCCGTCTCACTTTGGCTCCCCGTCTAAGTCTACCATTGAGCATTCATGCTGATCTTAAGTAAGAAACGATTTGCAAATTTGCAAGATCATTGATCGGTGAGCGTTGTGTCTCTGCTAAAAGCTCGTAACGTAGCATAAAGATTTGGAACAAATTGAAAATGGCTCAAAAATTAGCAGACCATGAGATAAATATTACAGTAACGCGTAAGATCAGACCCCAAACGCGCTAGTTCTTGAAAAAAGGAAAAGAGGAAGGAAGACAACGTAAGAAAAGAAACTATATAAAAAAAGAGCGAAACAGAAAGCGAAATGCAAGCAAGTAAAACGAAAACTGAAAAGTAAGGAGGAAGTGAAAACAAGGAATGGAAACATGAAACAAATATTTTGCAAGATTGAAGGAAATTAACAGAGTGGCAAATGAGAGTAGAAAAATCAAAATGTAAAATAAAACAAAACAAAAGTAGGAGGAGAAAAGAATAGAAAACGGGAAGAGAAAAAAGAACATAAGGACAGACAAATTGAAAAAATGAGAACTGAAATGCGGATATAAGATGATAAGGGGAAACGGTGGATGAAATTAAACTTAGAAGAAATGTATGGAAACAAAAATGGAGAAACAAACAGAAACAACACAATATAAAAATAAAACGAAAACGAAAAAGCAGTGGAACATATAATTGTCTGACTCAAAATGACCAGAATAGAAAGGAAGAAACTGAAACAGAAAGAAGAATGAAACGGAAACAGCGAAGAAATGACATACAGAAAATAAAGGAAAAGGGTTAACAAAATGATTTTCTACTGTCCATGTCATCCCCTTAACGTAAGATGTCACACCACGTGCTGTTGATTTTATGATTTAATTTAATATAATGATAATTAGCACAAAAACAGCAATTTACTAAAAAGGACTGTGTCTTACTTTGGCTCCCATCTTACTTTGGCGCCCGTCTCAATTTAAATAATAAAATCAACAGTACATAGTATGACAACAGTATGAAAATTTTACGTTAGAGAGACGACGTGGAGAGTAAAAATTCGTTTTGTTAATCCTTTTTCTTTATATTATTTGTAAAATTTCTTCGCTGTTTCCCTTTTATGAGATCGTGCCACTTTCTGTTTCAGTTTCTTCATTTTTAGTCTCGTCATTTCGAGTCGCACAGTTATATGTCGCACTGGTTTTCTGTTTTATTATCATATTGTGTTGTTTCTGTTTGTTTCTCCATTTTTGTTTCCATACATTTTATTTCCGTTTCATTTTATCCACTGTTTTGGTTATTGTCTTATACTGGTATTTAGTTCTCATTTCTTTTTCCATTTGTCCGTTTTTATTTTTATTTTTTTCTTTTCCCGTTCTCTATTCTTTTCTTCTAACTACTTTTGTTTTGTTTTGGTTTGTTTTACCTTTTGATTTTATTTTACTCGCTCATTTTCCACTCTGTTAATTTTCTCCAATTTTGCGAAATATTTCTTTTATGCTTCCTTTCATTGTTTCCACTTTCTCCTTACGTTTCATTTTTCAGTTTTCGTCCTTCTTTTTTTGCATTTCAGTTTCTGTTTTGTACTTGTTTGTTTCTATATAGTTTCTTTTCCTTCTCGGTCTTCCTTCCTCTTTTCCTTTATTTCAAAAACTAGCACGTTTGAGGCCTTGTCGTTTGCGTTACTGTTTTATTTATCTCATGGTCCCCTAATTCCTGAGCCATTTTCAATTTGTTCCGAATTTTTATGTTAGGTTAAGAGCTGTAGCAGAGACATGATTGATATTTCAGGGCCACAGCAAAGCGACTCTGACCGATCAATGATCTTACAAATTTGGTGATCGCTTCTTGCTTAAATAAACGATCAACATGAATGCTGAAAAGTAGACTATGACGGGCGCCAAAGTGAGACGAGCGCCAAAGTAAGATGGGCGCCATGTTGAGACATCCAAAGAAAAGTCATCACTAAAGAATGGGCGCCAAAGTGAGACGGGCGTCGAAGTAAGACAGTACCCTAAAAAGTAAAATTCAAACCTACTCGTAAAATTTGCATAGATAAGAACACACATACTAGGCACCAAAGTAAGACGGGCGCCAAAGTGAGATGGGCGCCAAAGTGAGATGGGCGCCAATGTGAGACGGGCGCCAAAGTGAGACGAGCGAGTTGCGACACAATCTTTTATAATGCAGGTTTCCTTGGCGACACGAGCACTGACGGATGCCTCGGACACATGCACGACTTCTACTCTTTTGTAAAATTAAAAAATTAGAATACATACTGGGAGCTTAAATTTCAGAAATTGAAAAACAAAATTCAGGATTCACAAAGCAAATTTGAACTTGATTGAAAGAAAATAAAAACTAAACTGAATTGATGATGCGGCAGCAGCAGTCAAAATGCGAATTTTCGGTAAATGAGTGCACCCCATTTTCTTTTTCAGTTATACCTGAAAAGCAGGTATATCAGAAGAACTCATTGCAGATACTCAACTCACAACGTTAGTTTCAACTCTCTGATATGAAACCATACAATGTGTCAGTCCACTAAAGAATTCCATAATTGATCATCTATCCAATTCTGGATACCAGTACGTACTTGTCGCCGGCGTAACGTCGCAAATAGCTCACTAACCATTCTTCCTTTCTCCATTAGAGACAGGAAGAAGATCAAAAGATCTGCACACACGAAGTGTACGTAGAATTGTTGTTCGTTAGTTTCTGGGGCGCAATTTTCGCCCGGAAACTTGCTTCAAATGCCATTTTTCACGGATAGGGAGAGTGGATGGTAGTCAAAAGACAGTATTTTTTTGGTTATGATTGCCAATTTGCGTACAAATGAAATGGTATCTGTGCTCTACGAACAATGATGTTATCAATAGAAAAAAATGTGACAGCAATCAGTCATATAAAAAACGGATTGCGATGCATGTTACTTCATAAATTTTTCAATGAAACTTTTCCAAAACATATTCGATTTCTAACCACCTAATATTCCAACCACACTTTTATGAAACGGATTTCTCAATGAGCTGGTGATAGAGAGTTGAAACGTGGTGGAAAATTGGTGGAAACTGCAAATTTTTGTACAGGCCAGTATGGCCTGGGTGGAACTTATGACGCCCCAGCTAACTTCTGCAGAAGAAAATGGTGCAGAAGATGCCTATGGTCACATATACATTTTCCAGTTTTAATACATTTAGCATTGGGAACGCGTTTCATTCTCATGCTAAACATATGAACGTCTTTAATGAAAACTTCTTAACTAGTCATTTTGTGTCGCAAAAACGTTGCTAGTTTTTACTGATAAGAAGGTGCATATGGTGCCCTAATTATGGCCATGATCTCGTAGAGCTTGTTTGGTAGAAGTTTTGATTAAAGGGTCATACTGTAGCCTACATGCGAAAAGAAAAACAACAAAATACAAAAAATGACACACAAGAATGCATGTAAAACATAATGAACAAAACAAAATAAAAGTAAGTAACTGTCAAATAAAAAGTGGCGAAAAACACAAAATATCAGCATGATGGAAATCATGTGACATTTGGGGAAAATTGATTGGCATGTGACACTATCCTAATTCAAACTGGGTGGTGGAATTACTGTAGTCATTGTGTGCTCGGAAATTGGTCAGTGATTTAGTCTTTGTTCTGTATTAACAATAATCTTGTAAATTTCAAACTCTAAAGAGTGAAAGTCAAGTAAGTGCATGGGCTATATGAGGATGGTTTTCAAAAGAGATTTTTCTTTTTCTGTTGTCCTTCTTCTTTTTTTCTTTGTCCTTCCTCCTTTTTTCTTTCTGCTTTTCTTTATTTCTTTCTAATTTTCTTTTTCCTTCTCTATAATTTTTGTTGTAGTGGCATTTTCCAGTTTACCACAACTGTTTTATTGTCACTTTACATATTCTCAAACTTTAAACCAAAGATGAGCATGTCCTCATCATGCCATCTTAATTCAAACTGGGTGCAGCAATTACTGTAGTCATTGCGTCATGTGCCAAAATTTTGTCAGTGAGTTATTATTCCTTTTTGTTCTCATACTGTCTTGTCGCTTCTCCAACTTCTCCAAAGTGCTATTTACCGTCCCCCTGTTATTAAATATTTTTAATTGGGAAATTGTAGATTTCTCAATTTAGAATGTTTTGATTTGCGATTCGTTTTCAATTGGTTTTTCATTTTCGGAAAAGGCGTCATGCCCTGGCCCAACGTGAAGCAAGTCATAATATTAAGATCTGAACTTCTTGGATAAAACTCCTTCAAAATTACTCCTGGCTCTAAATCAATCTATTTTTGGTGGATCACCAGATGAGAGTCTCAAATAAAAAGAAGAAACTATTTAAAAAATATAACATTTTTTCTCAATTTTCCACTTCAATTGTATTTTATCACTCTGTTATCTTACCCTGTCATAGAATCCCACTGAATTTTGCATTACCTTGATGAAAAAATAATTTTTTAGACATTAAGAGTAGAGGGAACAAAAAGATGTTTCAGATAGACATTTCAGATCCTTCTCTTTTTCTATTCATCTTGCTTTATATTATTTTCTTTCTTTTCTGCTTCTTTTCTGCATTTTCTTTCTTTTTCTGCTTCTTTTCTGCTTCTTTTCTGCTTCTTTTCTGTTTCTTTTCTGCTTCTTTTTCTGCTTCTTTTCTGCATTTTCTTTCTTTTCTGCTTCTTTTTTACTTTGGGGGCTAAACTGCATGGGGTAAATGGTTTTATTCGAAACAATTATCAATGCAGGAGATCGGTAACAATAAAGAAGTGAATCTGGTACAGACACAACTGAGCAAGGTGAAATGTGCAAATAGGCGCGATGGGAAGGGCACAGGTAAGACAGGGAACTGAGACATCACTAATATGCGGAAGAACCAATAAAAGTGAATACAAATTGGTGTGAGGAATGGCTAAAAACACATGAAGATGCTGGAAACCCAGAAATGAGCAAAATAATATCCCAACAGGCGCTTTTAAGTACTCTGTCTGCTACAGTAAGACTTGGGCAGAGTTCACAACACCCAGGCCAAATTCTCTAGAGATAAAAGTGCAGAAAGGAAGTGTATGCACATAGGCACTTTCCCAGTTTGAATACATTTAGCATTGGGGCCAACTAAGTGCCTGTACTAAACATATGAATGTCTTTTAGCTAAAGTTTCCTACAGCCATTCATTTGTGTCAGCAGGAGCAAAGCTCACTTTGTTGACACAAGGGGAAAATAATGCAAGCCAAAATAACTGTGAGCAAGGAGTGCCCTTTGAAGAAAACTTTTAGCTAATGAGGCATGCTGTAGCTGACACAAAATGAAACAAAATAAATGATGGAGCACAAACGAAACAGAAAAGCATAGAAATAACAAATAATCAAAATTATAAAATGACAAATGATAAAAGATCAGCATGAGAAATCACTTGAGGTTGATAATTTTGACCAGCATGTGACACAGCGGTCCTTCCAAAAAGGGCATCCTCATCCTTGTTGGGAGTCGTCTGGGTGTTGTGCAGCATGTCCATAGTTGTTGATCACCCAAGGGTGCAACAGCTGGTGATTGATGGTCTGCTGGGCTGTTGGCATGGGTAGCATTTTTTTGGTTCTGACTCATATGGTGATGCAACAGCTGGAGGTTGGTGATCTGTGAAGTTGCTGACATCTGGTATCCTGTGAGGTGATCTATAATGAGAAAAAGTTTTAGGGGGGTGTAAGCTATCATGGATATGGGCCTGGCTATCACCGAGATGCGCCTGAGCTGTGAGGCTATCACCTAGATGTGCCTGTACCCTGATTCAGATAACTTGGTTGCTGCTCATTCTCTTCTTTTCACTAGAACCCAAACTGTCTTTAACAATTTCTGGACCTTGTAGAAGGGAGAGTTAATAGATCAAAGTGAATAATCCATGAAGGGCATGGCAGTCCTTCGAAAAAGGATGTCCTCATCCATAAGATGGGGACAAAGAAGAGAAGAGCATCTTGATGCTGAGGGGTCAGAGACCTCCTCATCAAGATGTGGGTCAATCAGATTTGGTGTAAAGTTCCTCTTTTTTGTAGGAAACAAAAGGGGAGCCGAATGGTCACTGAGGTTGCCCGCTGCCCGTGAAGTAGAAGGTGTCTCCACTGCTTCATTCAGTGGATCAGGAGACATGTAACATTGAAGCTGATTGACATGTACAGTGTCTTCCTGATCAGTCTCAAGGGCAATAGTGAAATTAGGATATGCCACATTCGTAACAAGATAGGTTCCATCATAAATAAGCCACAAATTAGGAGTGAGTCCACATTTGCTGGAAGTGCGCAGTTTAAGCACTTTATCCCCTTTGTTGTAACAGAAATCTCTAGCCTTGCCGTCATAAAACTGAGCATACCCTTCCTGCAATTTTTCCATCCTACTCTGAATTAAGTTCTAAGTTTTCATTAAATGCGGCTTGACCACCATATCATATGTGGAAACATTAATGATATGGGCTGGAGAATTGAATGAGAGTGCAGCATCAACAGGTAGCATGGGGTGTTCATCGGAATAGGCATATGCAACCATGTATAGCATTTGATTAGCTCTCTCTACTTGGCCATTAGTCATGGGATGATAGGCGGTAGAGAGGATTTTCTCATTGAACAGATGGCAGTGATTTTGGCCATCAGTTTTGATGTGAAATCAGTATCATGACCAGACTGAAGAATTTAGAGTGCCCCATTCCAACAGACTATTTGTGTAACAAAAAGTCAGGCAATGGTTTGCACAGTAATATCCGGTGCAGCAAAGCTTCAACCCATTTTGTAAAGTAATCTATGAAGACTACAATTAAATGGTTGCCAGCTTCGCTAGTGGTCATTACTTCCATACACTCAATGCCTACCTGATGAAAGGGTTCCGTAATAGTGATAGGTTTCAGGGTTGCTGTGGTGTTCTGTGTAGCAGGCTTATTCCATTGGCAAAGATCACACCACTGACAAAAGGACTTGACATCTGGACTGAGGGATGGCCAGTGATACCTGCGAGCTATGAGCTACTCAGTATGTTTAGAACCAAAACGTCCAGCTAAGATGTGATTGTGATGTGTCTGGATAGTGGTACTAACCATGGATTTAGGTATCACAATCTTATTGGACTTGTCTGTCCATTTCTGAAGGATGTTATCCAACAGATGGGAACTGGTTTGGGATCCTCTAGTTGAGCTGCAAGAAGGTCTGGGTGCTTTGCACTAGCAGATATCATTGCATAACTCTCTGGTCAGTTCGGGTGCTGCAGATTGGTGGTGACCATCATCACATGCCCCTCAGGTCGGTAGAGTAGAGTATTGTCAATACTCTGACCAGTGAGGGATGTAGGATCTGGCAGGCAAGATAATGCATCAGCATTACCATTCGACTGACCCTTTCAGGGCTGGATGATTTGTTTGAACTCACCAAAAGGGAGTCCCCATCTAGCAATCTGAGCAGAGGCATTTGGTTTTTCCAATACTACTTTGACCCCAGTATAGCCAGTCTGAAGGACCACCTCATGTTGAAAGAGATATGGTTGAAAGTGCTTGACAAAATGGAGAACAGCGAGAGTTTCTAGCTCTGTGATATAGTAGTTTTTCTCAGCCACTGTTAATCCCTGGCTTGCGTGAGCAACAGGGTGGTCATGTCCATTTTTGTCGAACTGGCTCAAAAGTGCACCTATTCCTGAAATACTAGCATCCATCTGGAGGACGATTGATTTTGAGAAGTCTGGATGGTGCAAAATAAGTGGGTTTGTCAACAATCACCAGAAATTGTCGAATGCCTACTGCTGAGCTCTTGACCACTGGAAAGTGACCTCTTTTCAAGCTTGGTTAGCGGCTGGCTGAGCAGGGCACAACCAGGGATGAGATGCCTATAGTAAGACACAAGGCCAAGAAAGGACTTGATGTCTTCGGCATTTTGCGGAATAGGGACATTGTGGATGGCAGCCAGTTGGGCTTTATCTGGTTCCAGGCCTGCTGTGAGATACAGTAGCCAAGATACCCAACCTTGGAATGAAGAAATTTGGACTTGCTCAGCCTGAGCTTCTTTCCACACTGGTGAAGATGAGAGAAGGCCTCTGTCAGGTGCTCAAGCATTTGGGTGTGGGAATGGCTGAACACCAAAATGTCATCGAGGTAGGTCAATGCCGTGTGCCATTGGATTCCTGTGAATAGTAGGTCCATGAGACATTGAAATGTTTCTGGTGCATTTCACAACCCAAGAGGCAAATAATAGAACTCCTAAAGTCCAACTGGTGTATTAAATGCCGCCTTTTCCTTATCTGCCTCAGCAATTGGGTTTCACCAATAAGCGTTTGCCTGATCAAGTGTGGTGAAGTATTTCATTCCCTTGAGGGTGTCTAGGATGTTATTGATCCTCATAAGGGGGTAGACATCTTTTTTCATGACCTCATTAAGGCCACGCAAATCGACACACATACGGTGAGAACTGTTTTTCTTGCACATTAAAATGGTATTAGTGGCCCATGGTGATGTGCTGGGAGGAATAATACCCTTATCCTAATGTGCTTTGATCTCAAGCATGATGAGATCTTTTTCCTTAGGTGAAGTCCCATAAGGAAAAGAATGGACTAGGCAGGCATCACCCAAGCTGATCTCGTGCTGAACAAGATCAGTGGACCCTGTGTCCTTTTCATCACTGACATAAAGGGCTCGGTCCAGTGGGGAGATATCCAGTGAAATTGTGGCATTGATTCAACCCATTTGCAGTTAAGGACAATGTCTGATACAACTGGTGACCCCTGTAAGGAATCAGCATGCATCTGCACATCACTGATGGTCATGTGCGGGTAGAGAACCACTGAATGTGTATTTGGGTTAACTACCCGTAAGGGTATGCGGCCATTGGCCGCAGTACTTACACTCACTGCAAAATATACACTTCTCTGAGATCCCGTGAGATGCTTTGGGAAGAAGGCTACCTCATGTACATTTGTATAAATTGGTGGTATGGGTACAGTGAACTGTCTAAGCAAGCGAGGTTCAAGGACAACCATATCCTCCAGAGGCAGAGCACCACGTGCAGAAAGGGGATTGTGAATCAGAATATCACACAGAACTTTTCGGTCCTTGAACTGGAGAAAGGACTTCTCAGTTCAAGCTAACACAATTGAACTGTCATAAGAAGTTTGTTCAAAGGATGAATTCAGCCAAGCAATTCTCCTGAATTTTGATCTCCATCTGTTCAGAGACATGAGCTACTGATACCATGAGGTAGGCAGCACCTAGCAGTTGGATCGAGGACCCATTTGCTGCTATGGAGTGAGCCCTAGTCTGTGTTAGTACCAAGTCGTGCAGTTTGGCCGCCAACTTGTCATGCAGGAGTGAAAAGACAGCTCCTGTGTCGACCAGTGAATTAGCTATTACCAAGTTGTTCAGAAGAACCTTGATATGGGGTATCCACATATCATTGGGGTAGAAAGCTAATGCCACATGACCTGGATCAGATATGTGGGCACTAGGAGTCTGCTCTATTGGACCAGATTGCTGTGGGATTGGCAATCATGTGGGATAGAGTAGGCCTATAAGAGCATAACTAATGGACATATCGGGGGGAACTTTTAGGGTTGGATTGTCCTGGACTATGAGAACATGGTCCGAGCAATCCATTGAGCTTTGAGTAGCCCCCCAGTGACTTAATCTATGTGTCTGACAATGATGGCCCTGTCATCACAGGTAATGCCAGAGCATCTGAATCACTTTCCTCATGGAAGCAGCCTTTTTCCAGTGTAACTGGTGAATTCCCAGGCAGGAGTCGAAGGCAACCTGACCCCAGCCATGGTCAGGGATAGACAGTGGGCAGGAGAGGAAAAAGTCTGGTATTCTCTGGTTGACCCATGTGATGAGGCAACTAAGGATGCATGTGACGCTGGCCTTGAGATGGAATAACCCATTTACCTTGATTGAGACCAGACCTTTGGGACACCCTTGATAGTGAATGTGTGTTCTTCCACCATGAGTCAATCTGGTGAATCTCTGACATTGTCAGGAGAAGGGACAGTTCTACTGCATTCAGCAGACATACATTACATTGATAATCAAGTATGATGTTGTTGAACTGCTCAAGGAAGTCCAGACTGAGGATTAAATCAATTGGTGCCCAGAAGGGAGAAGTGTGTTAGTATTGTGATGCTTTTGACATCCCCAATGTGTTGGTATGCTTTTGAAAAGCCATAGCTGCCTCCAGGCTCTCTTTAACCAAGGCCTTGTGAAAATGTTGGCTAATGAGAGTGAGTGGACAACCAGTGTCAAGAAAAGCAGGAGTTTCCTTGGCACCCACCAGTAGGACCAAACACAGGGTGATTCAATCATACTGAGTTGGCATATTATTTGGCACGTAGTAGAAACCAACAATCTGTTGGGCTTTGCGGGAAAGCATTAAGAGGAAAAAATGGCTGGCAAACTGAACCTGTCTGTTCCACATGTGGTAGCTGAGATAATAGGAAATACCAAGATAAGCTAGATATCCTAGACCAGCCAGGACCAAAAGGGTAACCAGGGTGTTAAAAAATCAACTGAACCAGTCCAATCAGGGTGGCGTATAAGCCCTGAGCAAGGTTGTGTTGTTGACCTGTAATCACATGGTTTGCAGCCAAACAGACATGTTCCAGAGATGCCTTGATGTCAGTTCCTACCCCTGCAAAAGCTTGGTAGATAGCATTTGGTTGCAGGGATAGACCAGCCGTGAAGTTAACCAGCTGGTTTCAGACTGCTTCAATTTGCTCAGTCTTGTAAATGTATTGTTCTAAAAAGCAAAATTTGAAGGGATGCTGGTCATGGAAGTGCACAGGAGTGTCAAAGTTAGAGACATTAAAGTGCCGCTTCCAGAAAAGTTTCAGTGGGACCTAGCTCACATAGACCATGCCAGACTCAGTAAATCAGCCCGAGTGATTCTGGAAAATCCCTATAAAGTAGTGGTTGCATGGCACAATTGGGCTAGTTTTCATGAGATCTGGGCCACCCGGGGTGTCAAAATAGAGGATACCACCAACCTGCACAGGTAAGAACTTCTAGCAGAATTTCCCACTTGGTAGAAATGGTAGATGTATGTAGCATTGACCTTTTGGCACAGCCATATGGTCAATGCATGGCCTGTGAATTCGGCTATCAGGTCATTTCTCTGGAAGAATGCCCGACACCCAATATAAAATCAAAGCAAAGCAACTGACAAGTCAAATCAAGGTAGCATTGAGCTTGAGAGCAAAGCTCAATCCACTTGAATCGAAAATTGTTAATATCTGATCTCTGATCTGCTGAGCCAGATAGTTCAGTTTGGCATTGACAGGATCGGGAAGTGAGTCCTTTGCCAACCCCATTATATTGTAGGTCAGATTATAACCCCTGTGGATGCGTAGGAGAAGACCTTGATCCGTTTGGACTGTGGTAAAGCCTAGCTTCTGACACAATCGGAATGGGCAGGAGTTTCCCAGGATCTTAAGGGCGACCTGAAGGTCATCGATGATGACATGGTTCCCTGACATAGAGGCAGTGTAGTTTCCCTTGCCGAGATAGTGACACGGCACTGTGAAATTGTGGGCAAGCCAGACAATGACCCCATCAAGGGTATTGCACTGGCCTGCTGTGGGACTGCATCCACCTACATCTTTTAAATTACTTATAGCTGTAGTGCCATCCCACTGTCCCTCTTTGATGTCCCTCTTCAATGAAAAGGTTGGTCACTGTCTTGCAGATGTCATTGCAGCACTACTCCTACATCACTTATAATATTTGGTTTGTGCTATAAAAGCCATGGTGAATAAGAACAAGCTTTAGTGAGCCAAACATCTTAGTACGATGTGCTAGCATGCAGGCTGCAGGCGCTAGATGCTGTATAGTTATGATGTCTGGAGTGATGCCCTAAGATCTAAAAAATCCAGTGTTGGTGCAGACTTCTTTTTGGGCAACTCGAGTGGATGGCCGCTTCTTGAAATCCCATGAAGATACTGAGTAGCAGGTGTTGGGGCACTCATGCCTAAGAACAGTGATGTCACAAAGGCATATTTTACTAAATGTAAAATATTTACAAACGTAATTTTCAAATATTTACCAAAGTGTACAGTTCTGGCCTATCAGGGGGCTTCAGTCCTTTTCATCATCTGATGATGCGGGTTCATCATCCAGGAAAATGATGACAAGACTGCTGGACACGAGATCGACTTTGTGGAGAATGCTGACCTTTGACAGCCATTGGAGGACACCTGAGGTTGCTGACCACTCATCAATGATGCTGGCGTTGTAGTTGATGGGATGCAGCATTTCCACAATGCTGGTGGCCTCGAGGGCTGGACATGTGATCCCAGAAACTGGGGATAAATGGTGGGCAGGTGCCACAGCCTTTGGATGGCAGTTGTTATGGTTGCCAGTGGCAAAATGATGGCAGCAGGCTGGGGGATCTGACAAGGTGGACAGCCCATCAGATGGCATGTTATGTTTATTTCTCTGCTTAGGTCAAAGACGTCAGCAATATAACTCAAGTCCCATTGGCTTGTACTCAATCGACTACTGTAGGTCACTCAAAGGAGCTTCCTATTAGTAATCAACTAAACACAGTGCAACAGTTCTTACGCAGAAATAAACACAACCTTCAGTCACTAATAGGTAACTGGAAACTCTAACTCTTGCAATCGAAGGGCGCTCAGGGTCTCCCCAGATGCCTCCTAAAGGCTTACACAAATACACAAAACTCACTATAATAATACGTAAAAGGAGCTGGGGCTTTACCTTGGCTTGGCCCCCGTGTAATGCGGCTCCCCCTTCCGCTTAATGCCCAAGTAATGATATAATAAATAATAAATAATAATAATTTTACTATTAATATGTAAATTTGGGTGTCGGGCTGTCAACGCTTGCCTTTACTAGGCGTAAAAGAACAATACAACAAAAACGGATGCGACTCACCCACGACACACCAAAATTACGAGAATGAAAGAACTACCAACATTTCTTCTTTTTTGGTGGAATCGTAACTTTGTCGATTCCCCAATTTTGCATAGATGTGGGATTGCTACTGCCATAAGCACATCCCCAACATCCCTCGGGCCTTGAAACTGACCAATGGGAGGGGAAAAAGGAAACCGTGAGCCGGACTTTTACCTTTTACGGTGTGACCTACTACTGGATCCCAACTTTATAAAAAGATTATGATTTGACCATGAAGGGTGTATGGGTCATAATCGTCCTGACCTAACCCCGAAGGGTGTACGGGCCAAGACCACCTCTAACCTCAAGTCTTTTTACAAGGTTACCCAGGTCTGTCCACTGAGATGCCATGGCACGATTGATCACTGATCCAGCACCTGACGGATCGACGACTCTGTGTCGGCTTGACTTTTCCCTGGCTTCGCCAGCGTGCCTCGAGGCTCCTAGGTACCTTTCTCCACTATTGATCGTCTCCTCCCATTGAGTGATGTGGAGTGTCTTTGGTAGCAGCGTCCTAATCCTTGCAGTAATGGGCTACTTTCGTTTGCTCCATCGCCCCTTCGGTTTGCTGTCCATTTTTGGTACCACAAATTTAAAATACGATATGATAAACAAGTATTTACAAAACTAGTAGGGCGAGAAAATATTGAGCAAAAATTTAAAAAATGCGAGGCACAAATGACAAGAAAAATAAGTTACAAGGCACCAAAAAACGACAAGAAAAATATATGAGGCAAAATTTGACGAGATTGAAATACAAGAAAAAATAAAAAATGCAAAATAAGTGGAAGAGATATTAAACCAAAAAAGTGGACTCAAGCGATGAGCTTGGCCAGAAATGAGATTTTCTGAAAGGCAACAACACAACCAAAAGTTTAAAGAATATTTTTGTATTTTGTGTTTTATAATGTTTTTGGGTTTTTTGTAATTTTATTATGTTTTTGTATTACTGTGTTTTTTGAATAAATGAAATAAAGTCAAGAATGGAGGATTTTAGACCAAGATTTTTGCAGCTAAAATTTATTGTTGCTGCCTGCGGCCTTGCTGCTGGCCTTGTTGATGACCTCCACGACCTCAGAATGCGCCACAAGGGTGTTGTCCTTGGTATATACCTCGGCCACCAACATAACCAGCTCTGCCCCTGTTCGGATTGTTAAAATGAAACTGGCCTAGTTGGGCACCCCTTCCCCGTCCTCCACGAGCTCCCCTAGCACCTTGTGGATGCTGTATAGGTTGCTGTTGTTTGGGAACAGTTCTGGAGGCTTGCCCAGTTCCAGCACTGGGGCCAGCGGAGACCTTGTTGGGTATACCAACCGTGGCTCCTTGACCACCAGTTTTACTGCTTGCAAGTCCGGGTGCCCGAAAGGTCTGTCTGGCATTGTTCTGAACTTTGCTAAATTTAGCAGTAGTTGGAGGACTTGGGCTACCTGACCTTTTGACATCCATCTCCGCCGCTTTTTGACTGTAATTATACATCACCAAGCAATAGGCAGTCTTAAAATATCTGAAGCAGTGGCACTGCGATATTCCTGTAACAGCATGATGTTTGCAAACACTTTGGCTGAGACTGATTGTTTACCGATCTGCTCAGCCATAAGTGGCGCATAGTCAAGCATAAGGAATATCATCATACACAAGTATCTGACTGCTGTAAATACGACACTCCCTCGATATTCTCGTATCTGACTGCTATAAATACAACACTCGCTCGATAAGCTCCCCATTCAAGAACAATTTCACAAATGATCCTATCCCATAGTGGCTCTGGAATATTTCACGAATCGTATAGAAATCCTCCTTGGACATCAAACTGTGGCTGATACAGTTTGTATATAGTCCTGACCGCTTTATTGACCATCAGCCAAATCTCCGGATCTTCAAACTGCTCATCCCAGAAATAATTAGCCAATTCCGGTGTAGCAAAAGAAATTGGACCTCTGGCTCTACTTTTATCTTTGGTAGCTTGCCAAAGATCCAGCAATACATCCCGGAATAATTCCACCGTCATTTCTGGTGTTTGTTGATTTGTGTCAACAGTAACCAGAGTTGAGGGCTTTATTTTTCTTGGTGTAAAGATTTGAACTTTTTGTCCTGCAACTTGTGGCTTGCTAGGAGCTCCCTGCACCTTAGGCTGACGCTGTCTGGAAGCAGAGGTGTCCATAGCCTGTGACACAAATTGTGTGGACTGACTCGTTGCCATAGATAAAGTATCTGTAGAGACAATCTGTGACATAGGAGCAGTTGAAGATACGGTGGTCACGGATACCATTGCTGAAGCTGGAGCAGAAGTTTTGACAGGTTTTGGCTGCATAACCTTTGCAGGCTGCGCAATTGCCTTTTCTACCTTTTTCTTCTCCTGACGGGCTTTTGTTTTTCGTTTCTTTTTCAAGTTGACGAAAATTTGCCTATCATTTAAGCCTTTTTCTTTCATATTTTTTATAGCCTCAGCAGTATAGTATCCGGGAACACCTTCTGTATCCCAGGTCAAGGCTAAGACTTGAATTTCCTTATCTTCCTTAGCCAGCAGGGCCGCTAGATCTTGTGGTGTTTCCACCACAGTATGGCTATGTGTCCCTGCTGTCTGTTCTTCCTCCTTCTTCTCTACACCTTCGGCATCCATGTACTCGCTAATATATGCTTGCTCATACACCTTCTGCTCATCCTGGGCAATCCAAATTTCTTCCGACTGCGCTTGACTTTCTACGCTGGACAAGTATTGACTCGCATGCATAGATGTTTGTATCACTTGCGGCCTAGGTAAGCCAGGCGGCGATGGCAGCATTTCCGTCTGCAGCTGCATCACAACTTGTGGTTGTGGTTGCAACTGCGTGATAGAAGATACTGGGAGAGGAAAGCTGCAAAGAAGTCGTCAACCTCTTTGCAGCTTTCCTCTCCCAGGAGGTCGGAATTATCCTCATCCTCACTCTCCAATTCCATGACGTCCTCGTCCACTTGACCTGACGGAACTGTGGGTTCATTATCAGGGTCAACTATATCGTCCTGAAATCAGATTGTTTGGTTTCGTTACCATATGAATAGGTAACCATAGGTAATTCCCTCGGCAGAGGCCTCCAGTGAATACATTTCTCAGGAAATTCGTATGTATACAACAAATAGTCAGCCGGTATACATCTAATTTGACCAGTCTGAAGAGTAGGCGTGTCTGGTGATAGACCATATCGCAGCGATGAGGTTTTACTACGGAATTCAGCATAGTAGAATCTGACATAGAAAAAGCAGTTGGCCCAATAATCCTTGTTATGGGTTATATTGTCCTTTGCTTTTTCTGTCGAAATTGGAGAGCCTATTTTGTTGCGCAAGGGCAACCGAATAGGCATAAAGCCAAACATATTTTGCCAGGTCGTAACCCTTTTGCCTTTTACAGCATGTTCGGGTACGGTTGGCGGTAAAGATGCCACTATGTTGAAATTCTGTAAAACCCTATCCTCAGTCTTCCATGCCATCTTCTTTATCAAATCCGCATCCTCCTTCGAGTAGGATTTGAGGAAATTATAATTCAATAATTCCCTCAGTATGTAATCGTACTCGGCACGGCTATGCGGCCAGAAAACAAAGAATGGTAGAGGAATTGTGTTGCATGCTGATAATTGTGGTCGAGTATGCAAATTCAAATACTGGCGACCAACTTTCGTAAATAATACACTTTATTCGGACGACGATAATAAACAGTCCATGAAAAATGAAGGGCGAAAAGATCCAATGAGAAACACAAAGATGGCCCAACTATATATAGGCCATCTATTTGCATAACACAAAAATAGGTGAGAAAAAGTGACACAATTAAAGGAAGCTATGTACGCCCAAAAATTCTACACAAATTTACATAACACGCTTACATATCACTGCCCCCTTTTTAATATTGTTTCATTGGGGAGAATATCGACGTGGCAGTCGGCCACAGGTTGATCGCGTAGAGTGACGTCGATGCTTGATTTTGGGTTTGGCAGTGTTCAATGGTAAGTTTATAGTTGCAGGTGGATAATAAGGCCGCATAGTATGAGTGCTCCATGTATTACCATTGGATAGTTCGAATACGTAATCGCCCAACACTTTGACGACAGTGAGGACGTCGGAATACAGGGATTGTCCTTTGCGTATCATGGTCGATGGTCTTTTAACGTGGACTTGGTCACCAATTTTGTAAAGCGGCGCTCGGCATTGATTAATCGGATCGAGTTCCGGCGCTCCCTCTTCCTTAAAATGGACATGTCGTCCCTTCAGTTTCTTTTTCTTTGCTGGTTCTTTTATTCTGGCAGCTTCTTGTTCAGTGATTCGGGGTTCGAATGCTAATCGCGGGCGTTGATTAAACATAATTTCCGCTGGTGACAATATATCCGGTGCCGGACATTCTGCTCGATATCATGCTAATAGTTTCGGTGATGCCCATCGGAAAAGGTGTTTGCGAAGCGGTTAACGTTTGAGCGTGAAATTTCAACGATCGATTGAATACTTCAACCTTGCCATTCGCTTGTGGATGGTAAATTGGCGTTTGATAATGCAAAATATCGTGGCTTGACAAAAATTCTTCGAACGCAGTTGATCTATACTCAGGCCCATTGTTGGAGACAATAATCGAGGGATTGCCGTAATGAGCAAATAATTCAGTCAAAAATTCGATTGTCATTATAACATTGTGATGGGGACACAATCGCACTTCGGGGTAGCCAGACAGGTAATCGACGACTACAATCGCGAATCGATTTTGATAAGTTGTCGTTGCAAATGGACCGGTAACATCGATCGCTATCTTTTCCCATGGCGTTGTAGGTAACGGCAGCGGATCGGTTGGAATATTGGTTTTCAGATTTGATTTCGCGGAATCTTGACATCCTTGACAATGTCGAATCGTTTCTTCAATATCGGAGGTAATTCGAGGCCACCAATATGTTTCATGTAACTTCGCTTTTGCTCGAACAATACCGGGATGTCCATTGTGCGACTTCGCCAATAGTGATTTTCGAAGGCCAATTGGGATGACAATTCGACCGGTTTTCCATAAAATTGATTGTTCGACCGCTAACTCTTTTCATACAACCTAATAGGCCGCTAACTCGACAATTTTGCGGTGATTTGGGTTCCAGCCCTTCGATTCGACTAACTTGATCACTTTCTGCAAAACTTTGTCTTTCACTGTTGCTTTCGCGATGTTGTCAAGCGAAAAATTTCCGAGCTGAATCGATCGGACTCCTGCCATGGTTTCCAGTTGTGGTAACCGAGACAGCATGTCAGGTATAACATTGTCTACTCCGGGACGGTGTTGAATTTCATAATCAAATTCGGACAATCGAGTTCGCCATCGATCGAATTTGTGCGCTTTTCTTCCGTCGCCGGCTTGAGCCAATATCGTGACAAGAGATTGGTGGTCAGTAATAAGCGTAAATCGACGACCCAACAAAAAGTTCGCAAAATGTTCGCATGCCCATACACAACCAAGAGCTTCGCGTTCATTGGTCGCGTACGCACGTTCTTGATTTGTCAATGTCTTGCTCGCAAATGCAATCGGAATTAAGCGACTGCGGCTAATTTGGGATAAATATGCTCCAAGACCAATATTTGAGGCGTCGGTTGCCAATATTGTAAGTCAATCAGGATCAAAAATTGCCAATTGCAAATCGTTTGTAAGTAACGACTTTAATTTTTCGAATGCGGAGGTGCTTTGGTCATTCCACTCGAACTTTGATTGCTCTGACGTTCAGGTCAATTGTTGCAATAGTTCGGCGTGGTCGGCTAAATGCGGCAAGGATTCGCGTAAATAATTAATCGAACCAAGGAAACTTCACACATCAGTGATCGATTTCGGAATAGGCGCTCTTCGAATTGCATTGAGGCTTGATGGATCCGGCTTGATTCCTGACGCTGATATTTGGTGTCTGAGGAACGGGACGTTGTCAACTGAAAAGCAGCATTTCGCAATGTTCAATGGGAAATCTTTGTCCACCAACCTTTGTAAAACGACTCGTAAACAATCGTCGTGTTGATTGGATGTTGAACCAAATATCAATATATCGTCGAGATACAATATGCAACCATCGCAGCCTAACAATGTTTGTGAGACCAGACGTTGAAATATGGACGCGGCATCAGTCAGTCCCATCGGCAAGCATTTGTATTGGTACAAACCATAAGGAGTAATTGTTGTCCTAAGTGAGCGAGATTCGGGTGCCAACTGGATGTGGAAATACCCCTTCACTAAATTGAGCTTCGAAAAAATTGTCGCACCTTGAAGTTGTAAATACAAATCGCCAATACGCGGCAATGGGTGATGATCAGGAATAACGAATTTGTTGAGCAGTGAAAAGTGGGTCGTAATTCGAATTTTGCCGTCAGCTTTTGGAACCGTAACGAGGTTTAACGCCCATTGACTCGGGCCGTTGACTTGTTCCCAAATATCGTCTTTGACCATTTGTTCGATTTCAGTTTCGACTGCGGTGCGTCGGCTAATTGGTACCGGACAGGCAGCTCGAGCGACTGGTAAATGATCCTGCGACAATATGATCCAATGTTCGTAATCGGGAAATTTGCCAATACCATCCGCAACAAGTTGTGGAAGTTTGTCAACATTTTTTGGGAGCGGCTTGATCGCTTGGACTTGAATGGTGGTATTATTATCACAGTGCTCATCCACTGTTACTGCGACGCAATGCTCATCCGATGTCATTGTGATTTTCAGAGCATCGGCGATATTATTATTTTGCATGGCATTGATCAAACGGGTGCTTCCATCAATTATGAGACGGAGAGCTTCGATCGCGTCCACGCCCCACGTTGCCGTTTTGATTGTATCCAAAACGAGTAATGGTAACTTCGCCCTTCGATCATTGTACTCGACGGTCACCGTAAATTGTCCGCTAAGACCATTGATAGGGGACCCATCGAAGTTGTACAATTCCGCATTCGATTGTTCTAAGCGCCCATTGATCCACTTTTTAAAAGCACCGTATGGAACCAATGAGGCTTCAGCACCGGAATCAACAAGGCCATTGACGTAACAATCTTTGCCATTCGGATGCTTAACATGGAACGTACATTGGTATGCCATTGATGATGATGACACTATACTTGGCATGTGGATCTGAGACACCGATTTGTTTTGATCTTTCGACTCATTAAATCGCGACACTGATTTTTCACAATGATGTTGTTCGCACCATTTTCCGAAATGTCCCATGCGTCCGCAATTGTTGCACTTTTGACCTCTCGCTTTGCACTCATCGGACAAGTAAGCATGTTGCGACGATCCGCAGTCTCTGCAGTTGTGCGTCCCTCGAGTTGGCGATGATGTTCGCTTTGATCGGGTTGGCGATCGATTGCGTCGTTGGTCCTCTCGCACAGCGTTGACTTGCTTTTCTCCGCGGACGATGGCGGTGGAACTTTCTGCGTTTTCGACAGCTTGCATGATTTTGATAAAAGCATCGAGGCTGACAATCGGGGATGAGAATAACCGCTTTTGTACTTCCGGCAAATAACAATTTTGAGCCAGCGTATAAGCGAGGTCTACGTCGGCATTAAAATTTTCGTATTTGCATTCCACTTGTAAAGTTCGTAAGCGGCTAAGGAATTCCGTCGCTGTTTCATCTCACTGTTGTCGACACGTTCGCAACCAGTAGAAGGCGACGGCTTGCGGCGTGGTTTGCTCCAACATTTCGCTAATTCCCAAATAAAATTGGTCGGTGGTCGCGGTGTTGATTTGCGCCATCATAGGAGAATGTTCGAAATGGCGGATTGCTTCGGGGCCGAGGTGCACATACATTAAATTGTTCTTATCACCGTTTGAAAGTCTCTTGTAGTCGGCAACTGGTGTCGATTTCTACTGATTCGTAGCAGTCTGTTCCAAGTTGAAACGATTGAAGCTGCTTCGACCAGTCCTGTGGAGGAGTTTTATTCATGGCAAGACCGGCTGTGATATACCACACAACATCTATGGGATCCGTCAATTTGAAAAACGAAACCCCTTGCAACATTTCTGTATGCAGTCGGTTTATCACCTCGTTTGTTCTATTGACCTGTTGCTCCATTGTATCCATGTCCTCCGGATCACTTACGTCTTCCCACTGGTTCACCTTCTTTTTGCTTGGACCACCTTTTAGGGCCTTGGGATAAACCCCAGACAGTAAAGTGTGGTCTGTAGCTTTAGCTGGATTTTTAATATCTGCAGGACACGAATACTCCAGCAGGTCATTATGAAATTGCTTAGCCCACCTGGCCATTACCTCTTGCCGCATCATGTGGTAAACCTTGAATAACTGCCTTTTTAGGAGGTCCTTCTCATCTACGAAGTTTCGATCCTCGAACCCCGTTAGGTCTTGAGAGTACACCGTATAAAAGCTGAAAGCCAAGGTTTTCACTTGGGCCTTGCCACAAAATATAGTGGGGGTACGTTGCCGTAACCCCACTTAATTCACCGCAAAACCCGTAGTGAAAAAACCCCAAAAATATGGCAATTGAGTAATAGGCATCTAGGCCAGCATACACAATTTCTGTATCCTGAATCATGGGGGCCAAGAACTTTTCTCGAACCTTTTTGTCACCGAAGTCGCATTGATATTTGCCGACATCAGCCAAGTAAAATTCAGTGAAAAGTCCTTTTAACCCAAGGTTTTCAGGACACAATCCTAAATCACGAGCGTGATTGGCCATGGGCCCCCTCATCATTCTGACGCAAATTTCACAGTCCCAGTATTTTCCAAATCCTTGGAGTATATGGGCCTGTATAATTTTCGTCTTATCATGAGCCGAGGCCCCTGACCCAGATCCGTAGACATTCAAAAATGCAACTAGATCGTCCACAACTTTGAAACCAACCAAGAAACCATCCACCAATGAAACGAACGAAATCAAAAGATCCCATTCCTGCGGCTTCAATGTTGTAAGGTCGATGACTAAGCTGGAACCATCTATATGTGCAAATGACACCAGCCTAGCGAACTCTTTCCCTTCCGGGTTCTGGATTGCTACTCTATAAGGTATGATACATACCTCAGTCTTCTTGACCTTTTCCACGTCAAATCCGACAATGCCTAGCCCCCGAAACTGGCTTGTGGCCAATTGCCTCAGGTTTGGTTCGACGTTGCTGCCGTGGACCCGTTCTGGCTCCATTGATCGTTGCAGCCAATAACCCATCGCGCCGGCAAACCATTGTTCGATCTCTCCGACGCGGACTAGACGCTTGATGTTATAGTCTAAAAATCAAAAAGAATTTGCCCTTTGACCCTTTACAAATCAGGCATTAGGCCACCACCACCAAATGAATAATCAACTTTGACCGGCACCAAACTAAAAGAAAGATTTAGCGTGGGGAAAAAATAAATTAATTAGTGAGGTTAGGTGTCAAAGTCATAAAGTAAGCAGGCCCGGTGGTTAACCCAAATGCTACACCAATTTTTTAGGAACCTCACATTTGCACCACCTCTCGCTTCTTGACGTCAGCTGCCGTCAATTTACCACTTACCCTAGCGATAACTTCACGCCTCGGTACCAAAATTAAATGGTGAATAAATAACCAATTAAGGTTTTGATTAATTCAAGAAATAAATTTAGTAAACCAGGCGCTTAATAAAACCAAAAATTTAAATGCTTTGGAATCGGATCCAAGGTAAAAACCATTAGATTTTGGCTTTTTAGGGCCGTAAATCCATTAGGTTTTTTCTTTTCACCTATCCTAACATTTTTAGAAACTTTTCTTCGAACTCATTTTCCCCTCGGTTGGCCCATTCAGAAAATTGAGCGTGAAGAAGTCATTCCTAAGACACCTAAATGGGCAAATTCGTCCCACTTACCAAGAAATTATTAAATAAAAACTTACCGTGGGTCAAAAAATAACGATTGTTTTGGCGGCCTTGCGGTTGGCCGGCCTTAACGTGGTTGGCGTGTGCGCAATAATTTCGCGAGAAAGATGCGACGCCTAATTTCGACATTGAAATTAAAAAATTTTTTGAAATTCTTTCTAAATTTCACATTGTATCCTCTAAAGTAAACAAAATGTCAAAGAACATTTATCATTACTTCAATATCAATACAATATATGGAATTACCAAAAATAATTTTATCGGGTCCCTGGGCTGGATGAAAAATTTTGTTCAAAAATATTTGAGTGGCGCAAGGCACAGAAAAAACACGACTTTTGAAATTGAGAATGAAAATTGGTCGTAAACCTCCCAAAATGTAACCAAAAATATTAGCGTCGGGTGTACAAATTAACAATATTATTCTGAAAATTTGACCCTTTGCTACACAAATTTAAAAAAGGTATTAAACGAATATGAATCGATTAAATAACACAAAAAATAAAAAATTTATTCACAAAAATTACACGTATACGGCATTTTCCGCTAAAAATTTTTAGACACAGAAATAACAACCGGATGATCTTCGGTCTCCATGAGATTTCCAGTTGCGTTAACTGGAGTATCCTGGAAGACCTGCAACATTCCATGTCGAGACCATCTGGTACCTTTGTATCGAAAGTGTTTTAGCCTACTTGCCGATAGGACCTGCTTTTTAAGCGGGTTGTTCCAATGCGCTATTGTAAGCACATTTTCTTTCAATCTTTTATCATCGATGCTGATATATGGTCCTTGCCAAGGTAACCCCAATTTTTTCTGTCTGTCAACCTTCAACAGAACCCAATCTTGATTTTTAAAACCAGAAGTTTTAATTTTGTTATCAAAATATTTCTTGCTGTCCTTAAGGGCTTTTTGTATGTTTTCGGCAATACTTTTGTACAAATTTGTAAGATGGGTAGCCAAAACATACTTATAAGCCTCATAGTCATTAGGCATGACTATTCTAAGTGCAGCAGTGAAATTGATACCAAAATTTGCTTGATGCCCCGGCAGCAGTGAAAATGGCAAGCATTTTGTTGCTGCATAGGGTGTGGCATTATATGCAAATACCACTGTACTGAGGTACCTTGGCCCCTTATTGTTATCCTCAATTGCAACTTTTCGCAGCTGCTTTATTAGAGTTTGGTTAAATCTCTCAACCATACCATTACCCTGTGGGTGGTATGCTGTTGTAAAAATTTTTCTGCACTCTTACAGTTTACAGACTGCTTTCATAAGATCTGAATTAAATCCACTAAGAAGTTTTCTTGGGGTACCGGGCCTAAATATCACATGCTCTAAGAATGCATCCACTATGGTTTCAGCTGTCTGATCAGGAATCAATATAGCTTCAAACAATTTAGTGAAATAATCCTGAAAGACAATGACATATGGGTGACGTTCCCTCAAGGGAGCAATCCCTACTATGTCCACAGACACAATATCGAAGGGACCCTGCGGTATAATGGGTATCAATGGGGATATGGAGCTTTTACCAGGAGTGGCCACTTGGCAGACAGGGCAAAACTTCAACCAATTTCTGACATCTTTTTCAATGCCAGGCCACCAGAACCGCTGTTTGACAACACTCAGAGTTCTTTTGAACCCTTGGTGTGTCATTATAATGGCTCCGTGATATTGGTGAAGAATGTTCTCTGAGGGAATTTGGAACCACGATCTGATCATGGCCACGTCCCTCAGTTTCCCTATAAAGAACTCCATTATCCTCATAGAATCCACTATGATACTTCGTAGTGCTTTTGACCCCTTATCTTTCCCAAATTGGGGTAAGATTAGTGTCTTCTTTTTGCAATTGAGCGATAACCTTTAGATCAATTGGATAATATATCTTATCATGATCCTTTTCTTCATTTTCTCCTTCCTTCACCTCTTCAAACTCTTTCTCTTTATTCAGGAAAAGCCAAGCAATGTTTTCAGAATCAATTGGTGCACATGTACCCTGTTCTCGATTTTGTGCACTCTGATCCTGAAGTTTTGCTTGTCTTCTAATTGTGACTGCATCAACTACCATAAGCTTCTGAATTTCATCTCTGCTCTGCAATATATCTTTGGTAGTTGGTGCAATATTGTCCTTTGTTACCATCAATTCCTGGATATCCGTCAACTCCTTGGTCTGCTCGGGGATAACTTTTTCGTCTCTACTTTCAATTTCTTCGTCCCTTATCCTCTGAAATTGTTGTATCAATATTTGACTTTCAAATACATTGGTTTGAGTTCCAAAATTACGAAATTGAATTTTGAAGACATATTCCCATTTTGGTGGGTTCTTGTCCTTCACGTCTTCGGGTTCATCCTTCTTTGAGAGGAAATCAGCCATTGCGTTTTGTCTACCAGGCACATACTCCAATCTATGATTAAATTGATTTATAATGGAATACCATCTTTTCAATTTATGATTGGTTCAAGCATTAACTTTCATAGATAAAAGAGGTTTATGATCAGTTTTGATCAATACTTTTTGCCCAAACAAATAGTGCTGGTAAACTTTAAGACCATACACAACTGCTAGGCATTCCGGCTCTGTAGCACACCACTTCCTCTCCTCTTCCTTAAGGATTGGGCTGCTATAGGCTATTACCCATTGGTCATCTTTAGTCTTCTGATAAAGTACTGCTCCCAGTGCCGTTCCACTGGCATCTGTTTGGAGAACGAACTCCGCAGTTCCATCCAAAACAGGATACCGTAGAAATGGCACTGAGGTGAGTGCTTTTTTCAGTTCCCCAAATGCTTGGCGATGTTCCTCTGTTGCTCGGAACTTCTTTTTTCCCGTAGCGGTAAGCTTATACAATGGTTCTGCAAGATTTGCAAGGTTCGATTGCAGTATCCCCAAAAATTGTTGCATACGCTTAACGCTATTGAGAAAATTGAATTCCGTAATAGCCTTGACTTTTTTCAGATCTGGCGAGATTCCATTTTCGTCCAGTATGTGTCCAAGAAAATGAACACTTTTTGGAAGAAATTCGCACTTCTCCGGTTTAAGTGTTAGCTTTGCTTTCCAAAGAGCTTGCAAGACCAATTCTAAATTCTCCAAAAGTTCTTCATAAGTCTTGGAGAACACAATGACATCATCAATATAAACCAGGCAGACTCTCCAGACTAGACCGTGCAACACTCTCTCCATCATTCTTTGAAATTCTGCAGGTGCATTTTTAAGTCCCAAATAACTTTAAACTGATATAGTCCTTCCTGACATATAAATGCAGTTTTCTCCTTGCTACTTTCCTCAAGTGGGACTTGCCAATATCCAGACTTTAGATCCAAAGTGGTATAAAATTTGGCATTACCTAGACAATCCAAATAATCATCTATTCTAGGTATAGGATACCAATCGTCCTTAGTAACTTCATTTATACTTCTGAAATCCACAACTGGTCTCATGGTACCATCCTTTTTCCCAACTAGGAAAAGTGGAGCAGCCCATGGTGACTGGCTGGGTTCAATAACCTTTTTATCTAACATGTCTTGGACTTGAGCTTTAATCCCTGATCTTTGGTTAATGGGAGCTCTGTAATAATGTTTTGCCCCTGGCATTGCATTACCAGTATCAATTTTGCATGTAAGATACGGTGTTGTAGTTAAGGGATCATTGGGTAAGCTGAAAACATCCCTGTATTTAGACAGTTTTGCCATAGCTTTTTCCTTTAATTCGTCTTCGATATCAGCCTTGGAGATCATTTTATATAGCGCTTCCCTAAATGCCAATGCATCATGCAGGGACATTCTTGGAGTGGCATTAAAATTATCTTCAACACTAAATATCCCACAACTCGTACTTTGTACTTCTGATACTCCTGAATTTTCTTGTAATATTGAGTTACAGTAGCCTACAACCTGATTAGGTTGCATATGGCATCAGGAACCCTTATTATTTGAAATCGTCAGAACAAAGTCTTCCCGTTTACCATCAACCAGTCTGCTATCAACTCTGAATTTCTTTTCTTCTTTATTTCCTTCTATGACCAAACAATTCAGATCTGTCTTAGAGGATTATTCCCATAATCTTGCCTTAATAAGCACATCAGTTCTGTGTGGTATGTATACTTTCGTAAATGATACCACTGGAACTACTATACCTAATTGGCAGATCGTGGGGTATTGATCCTCTTCAGGACTTGAATGTACTATAGGTGCTTCCCCTATACAATCAAAAGCTTGTATATGACTCGCTTGATCTTTAGGTGCAACACTTATAGCTTTCTCAACTCCATTAAGCTTCATGATACCTTTACCAAAATCTATCATCGCTTTAACATCTGGATGTGCTAAAAAATCCATTCCAATTATAAGATTTTCCTCAGCATTCTGAGTGATTATGGCCTTCACCAAGAAAACTCCTAATTCACAATGCATTTTAAAATTAATGTAACCATGTACAGGCACTACTGCACCATCAGCAACAGTGTCTTTTAGTATCTAAGGATATCCGGTATATTCTTCATCAAAAGCTTCCTTAAGAAATCATGAAGACATCACCGAACACTGAGCAATAGTATCCACTAAAGCCTTGGTGTTAGTATTACATAGGGTCACATTAATGTGAAATGGGAGAGTTTAAGGAAACTTAGAAAACCTTAACCCTTCCTCCTGATCAGGAATTATCCCATGCTTGTAACCTTTCAAATAATCCTCCTTCATCATGGCACACTTCAATACTCCAGGCCATTTCATCTCACTAACACCTTGACCTGTAGTGGCAATGCTATTAACACTTCCAGCAGATCCCAACTCTGTCTGACTCGATGTGGATGGTTGACTACTGGAAATGGCTTGCACACTTGGGCTAGGGTTACTGATTTGAACCTGACCTTGAGGGGGAGCTGTAATCATCAGCTGTTGGCTAGGGGCTGGCAGTTGTGGTGCCATATAGAGTTGCTCATTCCGCAATCTATTCTGGTAATCAATGAACTGTTGATAAGTATCATAATCCATAGTATCCCCATACTAAGCTACGGCATGAGCTCCTCTACTGCTCCCGCCAATGTATCCTCCTTTAAAGCCTCCAAACTGTTGCCTGAAACCTCTGTTTCCACCATATCGACTATCCCAATGACGTCCTTGTGCATTTTTCCATTGAAGGGTTTTACATTCCGACATGTCATGAGAATTATTTCTATGGTATCCACAATATGGATTCCTGAACTCGTTTCCACCAGGTTTTTGAGGTTTGCCCTTATTAACTTTGGCAGAAATTTCATTCAATTTAGCCTCAGTCTTTTGGCTTATTTCCTGATAACACTGAGCCAACTTCACAATCTCCTGTGACAACTTTGCTAGAACAGAATCGCTGCTAGGTTCCTCAGGCTCTTTTCCCTTTTGGGGAGTAGTAGCCCTTTGAGTCCCCTGTGAGTTATTCTCTTCTACAGAAGTATCGGAATCCTTCTTTTCTGACACTAGGATGGGGGCTTGCTTCTCTCTCCTTGCTTGCTGTTGCATAGCTTTATTTTGAAACTGCCTTTGTAGGGCATTGCCAAATTTATTTCTACCGACATAAGCCACTTCAGCTTGCCCTTCCCCCATCGTCACTTCATTTATCACAATTGGAGATTCCGCAGTTCCTCTCTGTTTATAAGCAGCTGTATTCCGCCTATCAATCTTGTGCACATCCTCTGCTAGATCATGCCATGTTTCATACTTCTCTCTCTGATCCAGCAACTCCATCTGATACTCTTCAGATGCTTTATACAAAAAGGTATCAATTATGAAGCGATCTCTGAACTCTTCAGTCTTATTAGGATACAATCTATCTACTAGCACACTAATTCTCTTGAGGAATTTCACTGGAGGTTCATCAATTTCCTGCTTTATGTTCATCAGCTCCCTTGTTTGCATACTGACATTTGAATCTGGAGCTTGCACTTTGAGTAACTTCCTTCAGGCTTTTTCATAACTTTTGAACCTTTTGGCAGTAGCTTTCGGTACACCCTTAGAAAGTGCTCGTAAGGCAGCCAGCTTCATTTTATCAGTAGTCTCTGATGTAAACTCTGCCTCTAAATTAGTTAGGAAGCTGAGAACCTGTGTCTCAGTTATGTCATGGAAGAGTAGCTTTGGCTTTACAATCTTCACTATATCTGACACAGTAGGCTCCAATCCATCCACTGAGGAGTCATCAGAATCTGATGAATTTCCTTGCGTGGACTTTTTGGATCGCTTGTGCTTCCACGTAGTATGTTTGCTTTCCTTATGACTACCTGCTGCTTCCTCATCAGCCTCTTGGAAAAATTGAGCAACTATGTCACTTGCTTGTTCTCGAACAGCAAGCGGTTCAGTTACTCGTTTTTCCGTAGAAGCCTTTGATTTCACAACAGGTTTGACTGTGAACTTTTGCTCTGACTCATCTGCTTCCATCTGCTGTAACCTTTGGTCATTGGCAATACAGGTTGCAGACGTCCTTGGCTAAGTTCTACACATATCCTGAGTTTGCAATGGTCTGTCTGTAGCCCTACTCACTCGGATATCCCGTTCTTTCTGATCCAGGATGAATCTTCCCAATAGTCCTTGGACTCTGACCATCAAATCGGCCATTTTGTCAATTTTGACGTTTAGTCCTCCAATTTCGTCGTTCTTTTGACTCATTTCGAATTGTAAATCGTCCAATGGATCATGACGGTAATCGTCCCGAATATTATCCAAATTATCGTTAAGGTATTCGCCATGATACATATCAAATCATTGTTGAGGTCATCGAAAATGTTCCTCTCTAAATTGATCAAATGGATCAATATGATCCTCGGCCAATTTCGGCCTTCTATCGATAGGCGCCAATAATTGAGCGTCTCTATCCTCGGCAGTCAATAGTTCCTTTGCCGTGGCCATATTATTGATATTATTACTGGCCATTATAGGCGCTACGGAATTGGGCGCGCTTACTGGGTACAATTTTACCTCAGCCCGCTGGCTTATGGCACTTGAGTCAGAGCCTTTCCGCTTGCTCATAGTATTAGATACCACGGGCAGTGGGAAAGATTTATCCACCTCATCATGCCTTACACCAGGCGGAGTCCTCGATAAAGTTGTACCAGAGGCTAAATCCTCAGCATTTTTGGACATTTTGAGTCCTAAGTCTTTGCAAAAACCTTTAGGTTTTGTGACACCTCGAGTGACTCTGGGCTCTTCCGTATTGCAAGTGTCAGAAGCCACCAATTATTATGTTTATTTCTCTGCTTAGGTCAAAGACGTCAGCAATATAACTCAAGTCCTATTGGCTTGTACTCAATCGACTACTGTAGGTCACTCAAAGGAGCTTCCTATTAGTAATCAACTAAACACAGTGCAACAGTTCTTAAGCAGAAATAAACACAACCTTCAGTCACTAATAAGTAACTGGAAACTCTAACTCTTGCAATCGAAGGGCACTCAGGGTCTCCCCAAATGCCTCCTAAAGGCTTACACAAATACACAAAACTCACTATAATAATACGTAAAAGGAGCTGGGGCTTTACCTTGGCTTGGCCCCCGTGTAATGCGGCTCCCCCTTCTGCTTAATGCACAAGTAATGATATAATAAATAATAAATAATAATAATATTACTATTAATATGTAAATTTGGGTGTCGGGCTGTTGACGCTTGTCTTTACTAGGCGTAAAAGAACAATACAACAAAAACGGATGCGACTGGCCCATGACACATCAAAATTACGAGAGTGAAAGAACTACCAACATTTCTCCTTTTTTGGTGGAATCGTAACTTTGTCGATTCACCAATTTTGCATAGATGTGGGATTGCTACTGCCGTAAGCACATCCCCAACAGGCATCAACAGCGGGTGACAACCGTTCACCAGCCAATAGAACAGTATCAACAGGCCTCACCTAGATAGTGCCATTGGCAATAAATTTGAGGGTTCTTCGGGCAACTTTAGGGCCAAGAACTCACAACACTGCCGGTGCTGATAGCATGATGTCGGGGGCCATAAGGGCTTTGATGTGGGATGGTTCATTGAGCAGCGCCCACAGCAGGTAGGGGTACTTATTGGCTAGATGGACTGACCAAGTCATTTGCATCACGTCAGTGATGGACAATGACAAATCTGTAAATGAGAAATCGTTAGAGTTTTTTTTACAAAGATTTTGAACCTCAAAAGTTGAAACTTTTGAAAAACTAGGTAGTATACCTAACAGATTCATTGACTCTAATTGATCTATGACTTCCATGGCCGAGTCCATGGGAATGCCTGGCGGTGTTTCATGGGCAGCAAAATGGGCTGGTGGTGTGGGTAGTGCCGTGACGGCAGCTGGAGGTTGCACGACAGTTTCTGTCATCACTGGAATGCAATAGGATGCCAACATGTTGGCAGAACCAACATGCCTCATCGTCAATGGGTCTGTAGTGATGGGCATCATGCATTTCAGTGACAGGGGTGGCCAGAAACCATATTGGAGCCACTGACAATGCTAAAGGACAATTGCTGATTACACAGACATGATAACACTGTAGAGTGAAGAATCCGCCAGGTGTTCAGCAAGTGCTTCATCATTCAGGTCAAGAGGATCTGGATGAGGAAGGCAATTGGTAGCTTGAACGGCATTATGACGGTGAGAGGGCTGCCAATTCTGAGGTCCCATTCGATCAGGAGGTGGGTAAGCATCTCGCTCATTCAAGGCATTTGCCTTCTGGGGAGAGTAACCTGAATTACCATAATTATTCTCACCCAAATTCGTCTGAATGTGCTGTGGGCAGGCGTTCACCTGGTTGACAGCAATGTGGGCAGGGCCCGTCACATTGGTCAGTTGGGTGCAGGCGGGTACGACAAAAATAACAATGGCAGGCATTGGCAGTGGCAGCAACATTGCCAACTAGGGGGGCTCTGTTGGGACGTTGAGAGGGGAATTACTGTCACTGTGCGTACAGTAGCCGTGAAACAAATACATCAACAGATGGGAAATCTATTGAGGATGGGGGAAAATTCTGCAGGTGGTCACTGATCTTGCATAATTCAGAATAATTAACATCGTAATCTTTGTTCAAGATGCCGTTCTATAACATGAAAACATTCAATGAACATAAAATGTTTACTGAAAGCTAATTCAACCCTGCCGTTTTGCATGCCTTGAAGATTCACAGTTTTGAGGATCGCTGTTATGAACTCCGCTATTTAGTGGACATGATGCTAAGATCATCTATTTTTGACACATTTGCAATGATTTGTCAAATAGAGATCGTTCTTTCTCTATCAACCGTACACTACAAAAAATTTAATGAAGAAAATAGTCAGTTTTTTATGGTTTTAAATCTAAAGCTAACAAAAATCGATAAGGTCATCGATGGCTTTAACGCAAAAATTTACTGTAGAATTTTACATTCAGAAGGCTGTCGAAGTTAAGTTGAGTACGCTCAAAGTTCAATTTCAATAGACATATATGGTTCAAAAGAAAATCGTGAAAAAACGAAATAACAATTTCCTCCATCCAGAAGCCATTCAAGAAAAATTAACTGCAGTCATCTTTATTCGTCTTACAATTTTTGAAAAGCTATACTGTGGCTTAACATACACTCAACACTTCGTTAACTTTGGTGTATGTGTGTTCGTACCGTCCTTTTTTGCGCTACTAAAAGGTTATTCACAACTCGAGACAATTATTTGCCGATTAAATTGATTTTTGACGATGGTGTTCATTATGTGGCAATACACCATAGGTATGCAGGATTTCTATGATTAAACTATATCCTCAAAGCTCACAAATGTGCAGGTTTTGTGATTGGGATGCGATATTAAGATGAAAAAGATTCATGGAAAATTAATGTTGTAATGTACCTGCTAAAGCAGTACTGTAAATATATAGCATACTGTATGTGATAAACATTTATTAAATATTATTCATTTTCGTATTTTATCGTCTCAAGGGTGTCTGGGATTCACACCCAAACATTCCTACAAAATTACGTGAAGTACTTTATTTTGATCCGTTCACACCCCGGTAGCCCAATTAAGATGCCCTAATTAATTTGCATAAACGGCAGCTGTTCCCCTAGAACCTACACTAAACTACACATTCCACAGCTACCGTAATCCCCCGTAAAAATCGTAAACAACACCTGCACACAGTAAAATACGTAGAAGCCCCGCCGTACAGTAGTCTCAAGTGTAACGGTAGCGGCGACCCCCACAAAACATGTGTATACAGAGAAACCGATACAGGAAGCATGCACAGAAGCACAAAGGTGTGGCCAAGCCCACCGTAGAAAGCAAGTGAAGCACAGAAAGCATACCCTACCAGAAAAGCATTAGAGAGGCGTAATTAAGAAAGCATAAAAAGCATAGCAGGAAACGACGATTGGCGGAAGAAGATGGACAGAAGCTCGACCTCCCGCAGTGCCCAGGGAGTGGCCAAAATCGCCATATAAAAGAAGAAGCAAAGCGTGATTTGATCATTCTTATTCTTGTGGTTTTTACATTTTCCACGCTCGCCACGTCTTTTTATACATTTGCAAGCGGCCAACTATCCGAAAGCAACTTAAACCGAGGCCCCCGTTCGTATTATAAATCGAAACGCGTTTTATTGTCGACGTTCAAGCAACCATCGATCACCCGTTGTTATTGTAACCGTATGCCCGCACCCCCATCCCGTTATTTGTCCCCACTGTATCGACCGATTGGTTAGAAGTAAAGTACCTCACACAAATCTGGTCGTTACATATTTTGGTGACCGTACCGTTACGTTAACCACTGGAACTCCCTGCCCCCAATTAGGTGTACTCTTATCCGGGCATTTAGGAGCATTAGATAATACAGTAGTAATCATTTCCTACAGTAAGACAGTATTCGTAGAAAGCAAACTGGAAATCCCCTCCAACGAAACATTAAGCGATACATTTAAACGAATACAGCGTGAAGCAAAAATTGAAGCATTCAAGCAGAGATCCCAACGTAAACCAAGAATGACCCACCAAATGCAAGATCATTTAGGAGAAATCGTTAGAGAGCAGATAAACGATTTATTTTCAGAACATTTTGGTACCCTTCTCACGCAATTGAATCAGAATACAGTAAACCCTACCCTAATGGACGATCTAAGAACAGCAAACATTCGTAATAACATGGCAAATAATTTCCACGCGAAACCTACAGTATTCACGGGCGGCGTGACCCAACATTTTGGTGAATGGAACAAAAGATTAGAGCAATTCATGGCACTCCAAGGCATGAAAGATACAGACGTACAGTTAAAGTTGGCATGTTTAGAAATTCATTTGGGAGGAGCCGCGTTAGCAAAATTCAAAAGTTTAGCAAATTCCGAAAACCCTCCCCACACATATGAGCAGTATAAAGTCGCATTACAGGCATTTTTCCCAAACAATAGAGATAATGAGCTACATCAACAATTCTTACGCGAAAGAAAACAAAAGCGTTCAGAAACAGTAACAGAATTCTTATTTGATTTAGAACATATCGCAACCCTCGCCTACCCTAACTTTAACACAGATGCACAAGAAATGATCATAAAACCCCTCTTTGTAGAAGGCATGCAAAACGAAATCAGGGAAGCAATTAAGTATAGAAGGTTCGCGACTCTAAAAGAAATGTCAGACGAAGCAGCTTACATTGAACAGCAAATCCTTAGAAATGAGTTAAAATCTAACGTCCTTCCCTTTATACCCCCAAAACCCGAACCCATCTTTTCCCTCACTAAAAATACAGACCAACAGGATCTTTTGCATCAGTTAGAACAACAAGTAAAAGATTTACAGTTGCAGATCAAACAAAAACCTCAACCCCCACAACAAAGTAGCTACAACAATTTCAGTAACAACACTTACAGTAGGAATAATGCTTACAGGAACAATACCACCCCTAGGCAACCCACATGCTTCCAGTGTGGACAAATCGGACACGTAGCTCGTAATTGTAAATCAGTAGGTACCCGAAAATCATGTGAAATCTGTTTCCGTAATAATCACAGTACACGTGATTGTAAAAGCCGATGCATCCACTGCTCCCAAACAGGACATAGATCAGATAACTGCCTTTCAAAACCCTACTCCAATTTTCAATGTTTCGTATGCAAGCAGAGAGGTCATACAAGCAGATATTGTCCAAATCAGCAAAGTCGTAATATTCAAAATTGCATTGAGTACAGGCAACCCCAACCCCTCATGGACATTAACGACCCCGCATTTTACTCAAAATTACCCGCCATAACTAACGGCCCTCAGACTACTTTAGGAACAATCATGCCCAACACCCACCACCCTAGTGAGGAATACGTCCTCGACCTGGACATACCCAATTGGTGCGCCATGTCACCACCCCCCACGCCTGAAGCCGCAAAAATCGAAAAATCGCCGCCCACCATCCCCGTAGGCTACAAGATCCCCCGAAAACAAGACACTATGCCGCCCACCGCCCCCGAAACCCCGTCAAAAACAGGCCTCAACTTGTTATCCCTTCTACATGGCCTGACCCCTGAACCCTACCAATTCCACCCCCGCCAAACACTTCTACCGACCCCCATAAGTAAGCAAGTCCAAACCTCATCCCATAACTCAACTTCTAAAGTTTTACAGAATGTGCAGATTTCAAACCGGCCACCCCCCCAGCTCAAAATCGCAAAAGGACAACACCAAAAGCCCCAACACCAAACCGGCCACAACGAAAACATACAGTGCCCCGCCGCCTCCACTAAAACATTCTATTGGCCGATGTTTTGTATTTTTCTTTGTATAATAATCCCCACATCGTGTCATGCCCAATTTCAGATGTGTGGAACTTCATTGAGCGGTCACTCAGTCAGCATACCAAAACTTGTATCATGCATGCCCCCTTCCACAGTAGACAAACCCGTACAAACATTCGGAAAAATCTATATCCCCTCCACTAAGCCCCACATTACAGACGCATACAAATGCAGTGTTCGCAAACGCAAAATTTGTACTAATACAGGATTTTTTGGATCAAAAGGTATTGTCTTCGACCAAACTGAAATGCAAAATCTAACCCCACATGTTTGTAAGGCAATCGTTATAGACAAAGAACACAATGGTCAAAAATTATACGAAACCCAACCAGGATTTTGGTCAACAAATAACTCCCTAAGCGTAGAATACACATGGTGTTGTACAGACCATTGTACCTCGGTCACTAACGTCATCATAGAAATAGGACAAATAGCATCTTGGAATGGAAAATCTATGACAGGTACATTAGGTGACCTGGGGTCATGCAAACCGACATCAGGTCATTGTGTCACAGCCGACGGATCCATTATCTGGAATGAAACAGCATTTGAAAACTTATGCCCCTTCGAATACACAAACACACCTCCCAACAAACTCACACAAACCCACATGATAATAGAAGAACTACAAATCCAAGACAGCATTCTAACCGAACAAGGCATTATCGTACAATTAGACAAAAGCACCCCACATCGTAACGCATTTTTAACCCCAAAAACCAACGAAACTCATACCACATTATACGATTTTGATGATTTTGAACCCATCAACGCAAAACTAAACTATCTAGCAGACAAAATACAGGAATTCGAAATTCAGAATTTCAAAAATGTATGGAATGAATTATGCAGACAGGCACAGCGTCACCTTGATCTCGTATGGCAAATTTTACATCTTGATGCAACCCTTGGAGCGCGTGCATTCCTACAGCGAACCGACATCATAGCAGAATTTACAGGAGAAGCCCTCACAGTCTGGCCCTGCAAGCAGGTAAACGCATCCAAAGTCTTTTACAACCATAAAATCAACCAAACATGCTACAAACTTTTGCCCATCCTCGTAGGAACTGAACTCATGTTTTCAAATCCAGGAGGCAACAATTTGACCCCTTTTTCACAAACCGTTGACTGCCATCACATGCATTTAGCCCTTTACAAACAGAATAATACATGGGTCAGTGAAACAGGATCCCCGCATGTCACTAATTTACCTTTAGAAATCGTCTGGAACCAAAATTTCTCCCTTTTTCATTTTAATACACCCGCCATTTTTCATGATCAACTTGCAACTATTTCAACCAACTTACTCTTTTTGAAACAATACATTTACAAAACTCACACACTCGAAAACATTGTCAAAAAACTCGTCAATTACACCACCCAAATGTCTCTCAATTCCGATACAGTTTACAACATGATCTCAGGCACTGGCCAAGCACTCGGAAATACACTCTCTGGCGCCGGTCAAGGCATAGAACATGAATTAACCGGTACCACCCAAAGTCTCACGGACGGATTAAACAATTTACCCAAAGGACCCCTGCAAATCATTATTAATCTAGCCGTTATTACTGTAGTTATTGCAGGCGTCTTTTATTCGTTTCTCGTTCTTCGAAAATATTTCCCCTCTCCAAAGCATCATGCCACAAACAAACATGCATACGAAATACCATCAAACAACAGACATTTACATGAGACCATTCCCCCATCATTCGGCCATGCTCTCTTAGAATTAGCTAATCGTCATGGGGCACAAACACAGCAGAAATACGTCCTTGTCGATATTGATACCCCCCGAACTCCTGCAATCGAACTCATTAATCAAATTCACCAATCTGCATCAAATAAGCCACCCCAAAATGTACCTGAGAAACATACCCCTCATATTCCAATCACACTTAACGGCAAATTAATGACAAAAGGCATGATTGACACTGGTGCAGTTTACTCACTCATTGATTCCCGAATCGCTCAACTTTTACAGTTAGACATGAAACCCCCGCTAGTCCAAGCAAAAGCAGCAAATAATCCTCCGATTCACTTTGTAGGGACCACTTTCGTCACAGTGACAGCCCAAACAATCCAGGAAACAATCATGGTCCATGTCCAAAAAGATTGCACAGCAGACATCCTTCTAGGCAAAAACTTTCTCAGTCGATTTTCGGAATACACTATCAACAATAAAAAATCACAGGTCAAATTTGGCAATGTTATACTACCTTGTGATGGCCAGAATATAGCCCTCTTTCAACTCGTGGTGGAACTTATCTGGACGAGAAATTAGAATTGCCACCCCGTACAGTAACCGAATTTACTGTCCCCTTGCCCAAATCGTACCTACAAGTTAAACAGCTCGAATTCACTCCGAAACCCAAGCAGAACCCCAAAGTCCATTTCGCAGCTTGTATCTCGGAAAATCAAAACAACCGCATACGCATATCCGTCCTGAACACACAAGAAACAGCCCAAATTCTTTATCCTGGAACATGCATTGGTACAGTCTCATGTTACATCCCAAAACAAAATGCTCCCGCTAATCTAACCCCTTCAATGCAAAACCAGCCCAACCGTTTTGATACATTCACATGGTTAAAAGAAAATGTCAATTTAACCTCCAGTGACCTCACAGAAACCGAGAAAATGCAACTCCTACGCGCCCTATCGAAGTACCCTACATTATATGCTAAATCCAAAATGGACGTAGGCAGAACCACCCTCGTTTCACATACAATTGACACCAATGGCTCCCAACCCATACGTAGACAACTTTATCGGACTTCCCCAAAAGAAAAGCAAATCATACAAGCAAGAGTTGAGCAACTCGCAGCAGCAGGTGTCATAAGCCAAAGCAATTCCCCATGGTGTACCAATACAGTTTTAGTCCCCAAAAAAGATGGAGGCCATCGTTTATGCATTGATTTTAGAGGCCTCAACAAAGTCACCAAAAAAGATACCTACCCCTTACCCCATATAGACGAAATTCTAGACACCCTCCGTGGAATGAAATATTTCACCTCCCTTGACCAATCCAATGCATATTATTCCATTCCCATAGCACAAGCAGACAGAGAAAAAACTGCATTCAATTGCTCAGCCGGCCAGTATCAATTCAATTACCTCCCCTTTGGACTCACTAATGCCCCAGCCACATTCCAAAGGTTAATGGATGTTATTCTTTCGGGTCTGCAATGGAACACATGCCTTGTATATCTCGACGATGTTTTGGTATTCGCAGACTCCCATGCCCAAATGCTGGAACATTTAGACACTATTCTTGCCCGATTCTCACAAGCAGGCCTTAAGCTAAACATACAAAAATGCAAATTCTGCCAGCCCCAAGTCCAATACTTAGGCCACGTCATTTCTCAGCAAGGCATTTCACCAGATCCCCATAAGGTACAGGCCATCTATGACATACCCACGCCCAAAAGCTCAAAAGAAGTTAAGTCATTCCTTGGCCTACTCTCATATTATCGCAGATTCATCCCAAATTGCTCCCAAGTTTCTAGCCCCCTCACATTGCTACTCAAAAAGAACTCCGAATTTTCCTGGGGCCCCAAACAGCAAAATGCATTCACTAAGCTCAAAGAATTACTCATCCATGCCCCAATACTGCAGCATCCCGATTTCACCAAACCGTTTATTCTGCAAACTGACGCCTCAAAACTCGGAATTGGTGCCATTCTCAGTCAACTCGATAGTAAAGGTCAGGATCGCCCCATTGCTTTTGGAAGCCGAACACTAAAACCCGCAGAACGCAACTACCCGATCACTGAGCTGGAAACCCTTGCAGTAGTCGAATTTGTCAAGTATTTCCACCCTTATCTTTTCCAGCAACATGTTATTGTACACACTGACCACACAGCAGTTCAGGCAGTCTTACAAAAGGAAAACCCGTCCCCTCGCATTGCCCGTTGGGGATTAGCCCTCTCTGGTATTCAACTCGACATTCGACCTAAGAAAGGCACTGCTAACCGCAACGCAGATGCAGTTTCTCGATTCCCCTCACAAACAGCAAAGCAATCCTTTGATATTGAGCAATTAGAAACCCGTCCCGAAATATCCACCATCAATTCTGTTCTTGAGGCCGAAGCAACTGAACAAGAAGAGCAACAGAAAAACTTTGCCGAACTCCAACGCACTGACCCAACTGTCAAAAGTATTTTAGCAAAAATTGCCCAAAAACACCCCCTTACTCTGATCAAATCCGCAGTGCATCAAAACATTCTCTTCCGTATAGTGGATAAACAGGCAAAACTATACATTCCCAAGTCGCAAGTCCAGCATCTCATCCCCTCACATCATGACAGCAAGTTCACAGGTCATTTTGCGGCCCGGAAAACTTTACACTTGCTCAGACAGAAATATTTTTGGCCCCAAATGAGCCGTGATATCAAACGTTACTGCAAAACTTGCCACCGATTCCAGACACAGAAAGCTCTTAGGCACAAAGTACATGCAAACTTGGTACCAATTCAGCCGACTGGCCCATTTGATAGAGTCGGTGTTGATTGCATGGGACCGTTACCCCTCACTGAAGACGGCAACCGATTCATTGTCGTTTTCATCGATTATTTCACAAAGTATGTAGAGGCATTCCCGACCCCTGACATCATTGCAGCCACTATTGCCAAGCTATTCGTAACCAAAATTGTTTGCCGTCATGGGTCCCCGAAAATCATCCATTGTGATCGTGGCACCGATTTCGTATCCGATCTCTTCTCATGGATCACTAGTCTATGCAATACCCAGAAAATTCATACTACCCCATACCATCCCATTGCCAATGGAGAAGTTGAGCGTTGCAACCAAACCCTAGCCACCCCTATCCGCATGTACATCAATTCAAATCACACTGATTGGGATACTTATCTCCCGTATGCCGTTTTTTCAATCAACATTCATAAAAATGATAGCACTTCGTATCCCCCCTTTGAATTACTCCACGGTAGGCAAGCTAATCTGCCATCAGACGCAGCCTTAAATTTTTTCCCCACGTCCTACATGGTTGATTTAGACGATTACGCCCTTCGTGTAAAATCACATTTTACAGAAGCCCTCTCAACCATGCAGAAAAGCTTGCAAAAAGCTCAAGACCACTATACCCGTCAGTATAACAAGCTTGCTCAGAACATACATTACAAGGCAGGTGATCTTATTCTCTACAAAAATCATTCGTGTAAACAAGGGCTGACTCCCAAATTCCTCCCTCGCCAAAAGGGACCCTATACAGTTACAAATTTCATGTACCCCAACGTTACACTTAAACACCCCCATAAGAATATCGCATTTACGGTGCATGTAAACGAGACAACCCCTTTCTACCCTCAGAAAGCAGCTAACGAATCTACCCCCACCCCTCCTCAACCTCGAAAGCCTTGAACGAGGACGTTCAACTCCGGAAGGAGGGAAATGTAACGTACCTGCTAAAGCAGTACTGTAAATATATAGCATACTGTATGTGATAAACATTTATTAAATATTATTCATTTTCGTATTTTATCGTCTCAAGGGTGTCTGGGATTCACACCCAAACATTCCCACAAAATTACGTGAAGTACTTTATTTTGATCCGTTCACACCCCGGTAGCCCAATTAAGATGCCCTAATTAATTTGCATAAACGGCAGCTGTTCCCCTAGAACCTACACTAAACTACACATTCCACAGCTACCGTAATCCCCCGTAAAAATCGTAAACAACACCTGCACACAGTAAAATACGTAGAAGCCCCGCCGTACAGTAGTCTCAAGTGTAACGGTAGCGGCGGCCCCCACAAAACATGTGTATACAGAGAAACCGATACAGGAAGCATGCACAGAAGCACAAAGGTGTGGCCAAGCCCACCGTAGAAAGCAAGCGAAGCACAGAAAGCATACCCTACCAGAAAAGCATTAGAGAGGCGTAATTAAGAAAGCATAAAAAGCGTAGCAGGAAACGACGATTGGCGGAAGAAGATGGACAGAAGCTCGACCTCCCGCAACGCCCAGGGAGTGGCCAAAATCGCCGTATAAAAGAAGAAGCAAAGCGTGATTTGATCATTCTTATTCTTGTGGTTTTTACGTTTTCCGCGCTCGCCCCATCTTTTTATACATTTGCAAGCGGCCAACTATCCGAAAGCAACTTAAACCGAGGCGCCCGCTCGTATTATAAATCGAAACGGGTTTTATTGTCGACGTTCAAGCGACTGTCGATCACCCGTTGTTATTGTAACCGTATGCCCGCGCCCCCGTCCCGTTATTTGTCCCCGCCGTATCGACCGATTGGTTAGAAGTAAAGTACCTCACACAAATCTGGTCGTTACAATGTCCAGCTTGAACGAAAAGGAAAACTTTTCATGACTGAACAAGTGACTAAAAGGCACTGTGCATTGGATAAACGTTTCATAAAGCATTTTTTCATGAAAAACTTGACTGTTCGAAATATCGTAAAAGATACAGTTCAATAGATCAATAAGTGAATTCCGATTCGATATTCGTATGCATTTAAATAAATATAATTTCGTATGGTTGAATCACATTTCTATTATAAATATTTTGACCCAACATCAGTACGCGTCTTTGAGCATGCCCGTAAAGTTACAATCCATGTGGCTAAAATCTGCCTCTTTTGGATCGAACGACGACGATATTCCCGATGGCGTTGGTTTTTTGCGCCATTTGGTCCTTCGATTCTGGAACCATACCTTGAAAATGGAGAAATCGATATAAAACTTAGTATAAAATCAATGCTCTATCCGTAGGACCCTTTTATCGAAAAAACATAGTTTCAAGTCTTAGGCCAGAGTTTTAGTGGACAAATAACCCAGCATGATCGCTGCTTCACTGTTGTAGTTCAAAAAAGAAATTCACTCAAAGAGTTTCATTTTTGTTTTGGTAACATTTTTATTCTTGTTCGGTTTTTGTTTAGTTTATGTTTGTTATTCGTGTTTTAGTACTTGAGAATAAGCTGCAAAGCTTGCTATCGAGTTTGGATTCATTTGACGCTACTGGTTTACCAATTATTGAATTGTAGAATCTGATAGATTGAAGCCTGTTCATATGAAACATAGAGCAGAATAAAGATTCGAATAGTGTCTTTGCCTATGAAGTTACACAACTGTCACAGGCTTTTCTGCAAAATTTTGCATTTGGCTTAATTGTAGATTGCTTAGTAGAGGTCAACGTCCATGGCTAGCATTTATCTTTTACTTTTCAAACCAAAGATTGGATGCAATATACATACCATGATCTCTTTTCTTACCTTTAATCAACTCATAAGTTGCGGAAAGAACTGATCATTTTTATGTAATGAATGTCTAACATTATACGAGTATAACGGGCGTACATTATGCATCACCTCAAAGCATTTCAATTAAGAAGCGTTTACATAGAAGACAAAATGAAAGACTTGGAATTCGTAATTAATAACTGCTTTGTTATACAATTCACTTATAACGACAGGAAATGTGAACATGTTGAAGAAATTTTTCAAAATCGATCGAAAATTAGATTTTTTTCCAGGATTATATTATCATATGTATCCTATAACTCGTTAATGCAGACGAGCCAAGTTTTTTTGAGACTTATGAAACACATATGCAACTGTATTTTTATGAACCTGCGACAACAATTCACGCTACATGGACCTTGGTCCCGTCGCTCAATCATCACTTCAGTCAACTTCAGACCTGAATAAACTTCAATCCGTGAGCCGAAGATCAGCTTGCTTTACGCTTTTAGAAAGATGTTGGAAAGTGAGTCCAGAGGTACAGAAATTGAAATCGGAAAAACTCGTCGAATTGATTTGGTCGATGTTGACCGCTGTGCAACTCTTTTCAGGTCTCCTAAACTGCGACATTGGTGCGTGCATCAGTTTATTTTTATTAGGCTATTTATGTGTCATCAAAAAATGCATACTGAATCAATTTTTTTCGTGCTGAAACTTTTTCGAAATTTGTTTCCGGTTCGATGTTGTTATTCTACATAATATGGCACATTTTCGATTTTTTCTCGAAAAGTATCAATTCAATTTTATTTTCACGGAAAACTAGCTTCGCGCCAGATAAGACGCCTCCGACCGTTTAGAAAAACCAGTTTTTATATTGTACGAACCATTGCATCAGAGAAAACGTCGGTCATAAATTAATGCCGAAAATTTGTCAGATAATGAAAAATGTAACAGGAATACCGACACCACAACCCCATCAATAGTACATCATTACAATATATAAAGACGATATGAAACATTCGATGGGCGGTTGGAATCAAAAGGATGGAAAATTTTTTTCAATCCGATAAACGTGCCCTCCATGGATAACTGCTTATTCTCATTCACGAAAAATTTACATCATAAAAAAGGTTTTCTTGTTTTCGTATCGAGAAAAACGCTACATAATTCTGGTTGGCTATCTTTGTAACAGTATGTAGCTACTTTTCATACGTTTACGCACTGCGAAATTTAGAAAATAATTATAAGCTATCAATAATCTGTAATTATTATATGATTCTTATGACTGATGGAAGTGAAAATCATTTTCTGTGGAACTGACAAAAAAACAAAATAATTAGATAACAAAAACAATAAAGTGGTATAAAAGGAGATGAATGAAATTAAACGGAAATAAATTTGGCATGTTAAAGTAATAAACCAAAAATAAAGTATTACCTTTCAAAAAGTCAATAAGCAAACTTAACACAGATCTGTTTACGGCTATTCATAGAAATCCTGATTTTTTGGAAAGAAGATACATCGGTGAATTGTTGTTAGTGCTTTACAGGCTGTAATAAAGTAATGATTTAACAGGGAATCCCACTCACAAAAATTGTTTTTCTCGCATGTGATATTTACAAGAAAATTTGCATAAATCAAAGTCATTAACGACCACGACACAAAAATCTCGGCATCAAAAAAAAAATATTCTACATCTTAAGTACAAATTATTACTGTGTGATTAAGCGTTCATACCAAACAAATTACTGTGTGACTGAAGCGTTCATACCAAACACTTTTTGAAACAGGCATTGCTGAATTTTCAAGAAATTGGAGAGCATAGAATCTCGGTTTTTCATCAGTTTATAAGCATTCCTAACTCTTATCTCTGTATCTGGTATCAAGCCATCAAGCATCAAACCCTTATTGTTCAGCATATTTACGTAAATTACAATCTGTAATGTAGACAAATAGGGGAGAAAAATATGCAAGTCACCTAGATCGCCGCTCATTATTACTCAAATCACATTGTAATCTTGTCACAGAATTATCCGGTTGAATCTAGGCACACACACTATTTGTCACACGTATCAGCTCATACACACTTATGTATATAATTTAGACAAACCACCAGCTCTTTACAGCTACAAGAAGCACAATTATCTATGCTGACCTGAGTACAGGTCTACGAATCAGTAATTCTGATCATGTATTTCAAGTACACTTCCAGTTAAAATTGTATACCTCTCTTTTGGTTTCTTGGTTTATTACACCGCATATAACTAATTTGATGTCAGTACAACACACATTCGTAGAATTTGACGAGAAAAACAACCACCAAGACGTTAAAGAGGACCCGTTCCACTACAGCCACCAAACTATCAATAGGCGTCCCATCATAACCAACTGTCACTTAGCGACTGTCTCACTACAGCCTCAGTTTCGCAACAGCCACCAACGATTTTACGGTTTTTACATGTCATAGTATCGGGTATGGATAGACCAACAGTAGATTTGACCAGAGATCATACATGCACATAGGGGGTAGGGGAGGGTAAAGCCTCCTACCTGAGACCCTGGGTACACCTGGCCCAAAAAAACCGTCAAACTTCCCCTAAACTTTTTTCAAAACAGCTTTTTGATTATTTTTGTGCATATTTTGTATGAAAAACTAGCCTGCGAAACTTTTTTTTGTTTTTTGCCGTGAATGTCTGCCAGAGACCCCATAGGCATTTCGCACAAGTTTTGAAGGAAGTCTCCATTTGCATATCGATTAGTTGAAAACCTTGAGGACTATGCGAGAATTCTTTTGAATTTCTTAAAATTAAAAAAAGCCTGTATTTGTAGCTTTTAAAAGAAAATAGCACAAAAGTCGGGGATTTCAATAAGAGGGTGATCTAAAACCTTCTAAATATGTGAAACTCTTAACAACAACAGGCAAAAAAAAATCTTTACATATTCGTACAATTAGTATTACCAATGGAGTAGTAACCCACCTAGCAAATTAGCATCGATAAAAATATTGAAAAACCAATTAGCCCTTTATTTTTCAAATAATCTTCGTAGTTGTAGTGAGACATTCATATGTTGTTGGATTGGTGGCTAAAGTGGAACGCCTATACATACTTCGGTGGCTGTAGTGAGACAGTGGCTATAGTGGGACGGTGGCTATAGTTGGACGGTGACTGTAGAGAGACACAATCGTTATAAATTACAAAAAAAACACACTCAATTATAGTCTGTTTTTCTTGCAATGCTTCTAAATAAGGGAAGTGGAAAGCAAGTAGTATTTCAAATTTTTACGATTTTCTGATAAACAACACATCGTAAAGGACTGGAAATTTGTGAGCGTACTGATTTCATTTTCAACAATTTTTCGAACGAAAAATTTTACGATATCAGCTCTATGTAGAGGATTTTGACAGTAGTACCGTGGTTTTCCAATTTGAATTCCGCACTTGAAAGAAATAATATCCAAACATCAACGTTCTTTGACATCATGATGAGCAGGGTAAATAAAGTTTGACACGATGTTCATGAAATTGAATGAGTTTTTGTTCATGCTTAAGTTGAGAAGAGTGCGAAACCTTCGATAATCAAAAGTTCTGAGGCTGGTACGAAATAATCGCGAAATTTTTTATATTTGTGTGCAAAAAAGTTCGCGATTATCTAGAGCTCAGTATCGTCCTGTTTATTGCAACCGTGCTCTGTAATACTGAATCGATATTTCGTTAGGTCCCCATGCAACTGACTTATAATCTGTTTTTTATAAAATGCTCCCAAATAAAAAAGTGACACAATTCAGTACTGTCGTCAAAATCGTTTACAAAGAGAATCTATTGTAAAATTTTTCACTTGAAAACTTGTTGAAGGTTAGGTCAGCATGCTCACAAATTTCCAGTCCTATATGATATATTGTTCGTCAGAAAATCGTGAAAATCTGAAATACTACTTGCTTTCCAGTTTCATTATTTAGAAGCATTTCAAGAAAAACGGATTATAGATTCAAATATTATTATTTATCTTCAGTCTAACACGAAAAATTTAAATAGCCAATCAGACAGCCTGCTAGTATCCCCGGAGAATGCATAATCCTTACTGACTTACTTTAACTTGAGCTTCGGTCATTCCAATCAAATGAGCCAAATCGGCTCTTTCAGGGCCGGCGATATACTTTTGTTGTTCAAATTTACGTTCTAAGGCCAAAATTTGATCCTTGTCGAAAGTTGGTCGGTTCAATTTTGTTTTATGTTGATGATGGTGATGATGATAATTATAACTCTGTTGCGACGTCGAAGCGGTTACGACGCTGTGATTAGGCATTTTTGGTATTTTTTTGGTCGAAATTCCTATAATTCAACCAGAAAAGCAATTAAAAACTAGAATATCCACGTAAAAATTGTTATAAAAGCTAGTATTCTCACGAGGTATGCATACTTTACATTGTACAGCTTATAAGTATGTAAGTAACTTTATATTAATCTGTTTCTCTATGAACTCTGCATAAATGTGGTCTGACGTGAAGTTCATCTGTACACGATCTCAAGCAACGGGGAAAAATTGAAAATATATTAGGACATACGCATCAGACAGATAATTGTCAGCACCGAAATAATGTCCATACATTCAATGAAATATACAGTTATGATGAACTCCCATGAGAAACTTTTCTAGCTAGCCTTATCGAATTTGATTTCCGACTTGATCTGTTATAGTTCCTGAGATCAGGTACTTTCGACTGTTTAGCACATTTATGCAGATTTCAATACAGAACATATGAGTTGGTAACTTAAACTTAAATTTTTGTCAGGATTGGTTGATAGACAAATATCAGAAAACGCATAAATATCAAGCAAGTAAGACTATGATACATGATAAATCAAAGTCCACTTCATAAGGAATCAAATTTCACTGGAACAATGTATACGTATGTTTAGTTTAAACATACTAAATTAAACAATCCCCTTCTCGATCGAATAATATGGCCAAACTCCTGAGTGATGGATCAAATTATTGGTCCTTTAAAATGAAGTGGAACAAAATCAAGTGAAAGAATTGTAAAATTAGTATTAATTAGTACTTCTTACGCAAGAACGGCGAAACAAGAAAAAAACAAAAAAGATAAATGATAATAGAAATTAAAAAACAAGATTATTGGATCTGGAAAAAACGAACACAAAATTTTTCAAAGGAATATGTAAGCAAGAAGAAATATGAAAAAATATGCGGCATGGAAACTCTGGTGATGGAGGAACTGAGAAAAATGCACATGACATCACATGGTTTGAAATTTGAAAAAACAACCAAAATCAATCGTTGAAAATGAATTTCATTCGAATTATCAAAGCTTACTTTATTATCTAGAAAACGATCGAAGTACTGTTGAATAGGTTCCTGATCGAAAAATGATAGATGATCTGATTTATCGATTTTGACTATACATTAATTGACCAGCACTTATACAGCTCCTCAATTTCTGAGTCAACCAAAAGTAGATTGAAGGAATCATGATTAATACGAGTTATTCTAACAACAATACCTTACCTGTATCCGAGTTATTCGAAGAATCGATTATTAGAGCATTCTGATCCAAATAAACAGCCGGACATCCGACATTTTGGAAAAATTGCGGCCAATTGGCGTAAAATTTTGCGTAACCAGGCATGTTGCCGTTATTTTTGAAATCGAACTTATCGTAATGGATCATAGACTGCAGCAGCACATTCCCATATGCCGCCGGGTAGCAAGGACGACCAGTTTCACAACCGAAAGGCGGGATAATAGCCGGAAAGCGATTATGAATTTGCGGTGGGCTAATGCTTTTGCCGTCGATATTTTGATCGTCGTTTCTGACCGAAGGTCGGAGGAGCGAAGCGATGGTGTAAGAAGTTTTAGTTTCGGTGGACTCATTGCAACTGAAACAGTTCGTGGAGTTTTGAATCAGTACCACATTTTGCCTCGACGGTATGAACTCTATGAAATGGTATTATTTGAACCTAACAGGGTAATCCATTTTTCACTAATCCAGACTGACTCTGGATCTTTGAATCAGAATCCTTCCGTTGTGAATGCGTTTCTTCTTCGAATCATACACAATATATTTTCCATGATGAATATTTTCTCTGGTTATTTGAAGCAACGTCCAAGGTTTTGTGTACTAGAAAAAGCATCTTTTCATAATCCGAGCAGATGATTTTCTGCCCTCAAGGTCAGTTTAAGATGATTACTTTTTGATTAGGAATCGCTTAAAATTTACGGGTCCTCAATCGAATTTCGAAATCACTGGGAAGCTCGCATGACGTTATTCTTTGCTTTCTAACTCGTTCATTATATTTAACTACGGGGATCTTGTGATATGATGCCTGTAGAATCTTATAACTTCCTGTTTTTTCATTGAGCATTTGAAGTAGAACGTCATAGATCTATGAAAAAACTTCAGTGGTTTCAGCTTAAACGACTTGAACAAGGAAAATGCTGCACTTTTACTGTTCGGGAACCGTAGGTCAGGTTAACAAAATTCCTCAACGTCCAAGCCCGAAACAGGCGGTGAAGGTTTTCTTACTGTCATCAAAATGTATTGAATTTTGTGAAGATGAATGAGATCATTATTTTTTCACGTTTAAAATGTTGAAATACGAAAACTTCCCTGGCTTGAAAACGACTTTATTGCTTTTGAAGTGTGGTTGCAGTTTTTCATCGAACTTTACTATACTTTAATCCTATGAATCATGTGCTTATGACGAAAAGAAAAATTAATTTGCATTCGATCCCTATCTTGATCTGTATGTAAATTCTGCGTGCAGTGGGTTACAGTTTTTAATCTTTTTTATCAATATCCAGCCGTTGCTCTATATGCATCAGAAACGCTGTTTTTTGGTATAAATTCGAGCATTATTTCACGAAAATGAAGTAAATAACTATGCGCAATTTATATTACTCAAAAATAAATTACATTGTGAAATTTCTCCATTCTATGCTAGTCCTCTATATTAATAAACATTAGCAAAAACAGCTAAAAATTTCAATTCTATAACTCATTTAATTTAAAACGATAGACGTGGCGAAAACCAAAAAATCAGGTTCTATTTGATACGCAATTTGCAATTAGTGTAAAACTTTATGCTGTGGAAAAACGCTAAATATCTTCATGAGAATAGAAAGGCCAAAATCATTAATAAAAATTAAGCCAATCCACTGACGACTCGGACATAACTGCGTCGATTAGGAGTGCTACTCTAGAAATTTTGGCCTATTTGACCAGCTCATTGAAAGAAATTTTCATCTGTTTTGTTTGCCGCTCAGTGACGAATAAAGTTATCTCATTGATTACAGTAATAAGCTCAATAGTCTTTTCCCTATTGAAATTACTTTTATGGGATTACTGCACTGATCATTTCAAAATGAAAAACAAAAAATCGGTAGCACCCCTTTTGCGAATTTCAAAAAATTGAAAATTCACATATGAGGCTTGAATGATTTCAACGTTGAATACGACAACCCACATTTGTCCCGGTTACCGCAATTAGCAATTCGGACCACACTTTTTAAAAAAGTCACTTACTCCTTGGTATTGCTATCATCTGACTTTACGCTTGAACTGGCGCATACATTTGCATTCTCAATATTCGGTTCTCTGATCGTCTCGATTGTCGATTCATCCTGATCCGATCGATCGTTCGCTGAATAGTCGTCGAGATCAATCGGATTAGTGTCAAAATTTTTTAATTCGTCCACCATATTGGTATACGTTTACAAAAAATTGAATAATCGGCTATAAAAAGGGCTAAATTTAGACGAACAACTGCGAACAAAAAGGTAAATAAAAAACATCAACAAAATTTTTTTCATAGGATTAAAAGATAATTGAAAAAATAATGTCGGCAAGCGACAAAGTGAACAGTAGAGAAAAATGAGGCCAATCACCCGAAAAAAATCTCTTCTTTCCGACTAGAAATGCAAAAGCGACAAGAAGGAGAAAATTTTCCTTCACAAGCCAGACTCTAAGGCACCGCGAGCATAATTAATTCCCACAGTACGCCACAAAACGCTAGGATTACTGTAATTTATACAATAATCTTTGGCAATAATTTTTCCGCGGGTATAGGGAAAGAAATGGGTCGTCGTAGACCGTTTGGCGCCCATGCAATTTATTGCCCGAGCCACGGGATTAACGGCATGGCTCAATAAATTCATAACTTTCCGTGAATAGCCCTATGCCACGAGAGGTTCCTCCGTTTCGCTTCCGAAGGTCTTTAATTTTCGTAAATTACTGTATGTCCTTTTTATGGATGGATGGACGAAAAATAGCCCACTGCGGATATATACTGCTTATAGTTCGTTTTTATTATTGTTCCTTAATTGTATTACTTCTATTTTATTACTGCAAGTGTGATTCATTTGCCACTCTTTTATGTGAATTTTTCGAAGAAAACTACGCATGTCGTAAAAGTCCAGGAAATTTGCCTCATTCAATTTTCCGAAATGGCAGCAATGTCGTTTTTTCATAGCATTAAGGAGCTATTGAATGAAATTGAATAAAATTTGAGCCGTAAACATGGAAAGTCATTCGGTTCAAATTCAATGCGGAAAATTAAGTGAAGGATGATTAGATTTTATATGACGTACATCTTACCGTATTTTCTTAACCAAACACGTCGTAGAGAAAATCACGAGGATTCCGAAACTTACTTACTGTAGCTTTTTAGGTTGAACGAGAAGCGAAGTTTGTGTCAAACTTTTTTAAAATCATTGTTAGCTGAGAGATCCAAACCTAATCAGTTCTTTGAACTTGTTTAATAATTTTCAAATTATCTACCATAGTCTATTTTGAAACTGTGGACGCGAATAGATTTCACAGAGACGGCCTTAGTCTTTTGCTTTAGTCTCTGGAACCGTTAGCTGTTTAGAAGAATTTAAATCGAAGGCTGGTCATACTAAAGTCAAGTAAATTAACCTTCGGCACCAGACTCTGAGCACTTGTGTTCTTCAGATTTGAATTCGCTTCAAAGTGAATAAGAACAGATTAATTTGACCGGAAATCTCTGTTGTCAAATATTGTTGATTATGAAAATTTGGTGAGGTAAATCCAAGGACAGAAAGGAGTTAAAGGATGTTGGATGCAGATTCAGGGGACTCCATAGAAGTGGCTTATTCGAAAGTCACATATAGTCCATACCCAAATGAGTAGATTTCACAAAAATAGTTAGAATTAACAGGATTTTATTGTGCTGAAATTTAAGGCATTGCACCCTATGAAACCCAGAGAGCCACAACCTTCTCGAATCATATGATGTTCCATTGAAGCTCATTACTGAAGTACGAACAGCTTTGTCAAAAAATATGTAAAAGATAATGCTATCAATCTTACGCGCGAGTTCGCGGATTTCTGGTAAATTATGTGCAGCTTTTATCAAAACCTTTCAGATTACCCGAGAAGCATCATGAAAGGATTGAGAAGACCTAACACAAGGACAGAAACTTTTCACATAACATAAAATCCAGAAATCAAAGATTATAATAATCTAGCATAAGCTGTACAGATTTATAATAATAAAAATAATTACCATTTGTAGAAAATTAATGAGATTCGTTTGTTCTCAATCTCCCTAGCTCGTGACGATACACGCTAGGCGGCAAATGACTACAGAAAAAGTGGCGCATTTCGATTTACGAATCAAGTTTTTCCCCTTTTGGCGACATAAGCAGGAACTTGACATCATAATTGAAAAGAGTTCGAATGTTGAAATTTTTGGCCGTAAGACGTCAGTTCAGAGAAGAAATTTCCATGATACTATACTTTATCGTAATAAATATTGAATTGAATACTTTCAAATTGACATGATAGAAATTGAGCAGCTTGAAAAGCTTCGCCAGCATATATGAACCGTGAAAAAATCTTTTCCAAGTAGATGATCTGTCTTATTGGATCAAAGTACTTGAAAAAAAATTCACGTAGTCCGGCCAAATAGAAGCAACGTTATCATTTTTTGAAACTAAAAAATGACCAGTATGTGAGTTGATTCCAATGCTTGAAAATCCCTTATGACCTGAAACAATTGCAAGATTATGTAAGATTAAACAGCTCACCAAATGCTTCCGATGCAGATACGATTTCTCACATAAATTTTGTTCGGACATACGTCATACGTATATTTAGAAATTGAGACCGTTTGGAACAGTTGAAGAGCAGAAAACGCAGTTTGCTTGCATATGAAAATTTTCGGTGCCTTCCGTCGTGTTCAAACTTGTATGATTAGTCGTACAATAAATGTGGAGATTCCGTTTTTCATTGCAAAGCGGCGATCAAAAAACTTCTGGTACTTACGTTAATATTTTCCAGAGGATCTTCGTGGCTTCTGACTCATTCCACGTGAGGAAACAAAATTCTGGATTGTAATGCTGAACAGCCCAACCGATCTAGCGAATTCCACCAATTATCTTATATTAATGTGCCTAATGATTCACACTTGAGTTAGTGTGTGTTCTTCAGATAACTTGGTGATTCAAAAACCAAGCATCGATTTTCATACAAGTAGGATGAACTTATGATGTCAAAGTTAGAACATTTGTCATCATCATACTTTATGCAAATTGTTCCAAATATTCAGGTTCACATGATTCCAGATATGAAAAAATTCTTTACACAGTTTTGATTAGATAATATGGAACAGAAAAGAATTGCAAAATCAGTTTAAGAAGTATCACAACTAATAAAACTACGCCAAATCATCATCAAGGCATACTGTAAAAAGGAAATATGGGGCCAATTTCAATTTCCGACGAATAATTTTATCGTTTGGAAAACACGTGACACGTGTATAAACATACAACACAGTGACGAAAAACATTACTTTTCGAAGCAACACAAATTTACTGTATACCTATAATATAATAAGGCAGGTGGTCAATCGAGCGGAAAAATATCGTTTCCGTTCCTACATCTCAATGTCATCGATGGAGGAAGAAGAAGGGGCTCGATTAGCATAGAAAAATGCCCACATAAATCTATTAAAAACGACCTTTAACGTTCAGAAGAAACAATAAACAGCGACAAAATAGCAAACAAAATCCAAAAATAATTATCAATATACAATAGGGCGGCAGATGATGACAAATTGAGGCTATTATTATTACAGTAATTATTATCATTTTTCCCGAGGGAGAAGCAGAAAAGGCATACGCAGCGCGTTATTGTCGACTGGAATAAATTTCGCATTATAAGAAACAAATTTGCATATCAAGGTCTAGGAGGCGGCTCCTATTTCTCCTATTGACCCTAAACCTTATCTCCCACAGCCGGGCAATAACTCATTAAAATATCCGTCGATAATAAACAGGACAAACATATAATGGATATATATATGACAATATTAAATAATGGCCGCCATTAAGGATACGCATGTACAATACCAGCTATCCTATTACAGTATCCTATATAAACTACAATGTACAATCCTAATCGTAACAACGAGCAATAATAGACACACAAAAGAGAGAAAAAATACGTATATGCAATTGAGAAAAATGTGAAAATTAAAAAGTCTATGATGATGATGGTCGGAAATTTTTTTTCATGGGACAAAAGTGGAAAATATTAATTTTTTGCTGGCGCTGAAACTCATGAAAATGGAACGGAAGCTTTGATGATTGGCCGGAAAATGAGGGCTATTTACTGTAGGCGGATTATAATATACATTTTCGGAGGAAATTGGTTCTGCGGGAAATGGTGCAAAAAACACAATGGCGACGACATGGATTCCGACATTTTTTCAACGAGATCCCTCGGATTGTAGTAGTTACATTGAAGCAGATATTTTACAGTCAAAAGTTCACAAAATTTAAATGCAAATAGTGGGGAAATTCGGCAATCAATAGAGCAGGTCACGCGTGAAAATGTCCGAAGTGGTCTTTCTAGGAAGCCGTCAGTACGTGAAAACCTTTTTTGATATCAGCTAATCCCATCAGATATGATTGCAAATTTATTGAGCAAATTCATGTAATCATGATTCAAAGATCACTGCAACTTAGGGGCCGGAGTCAAATCTCGGAACTATTATCATATTGTTATTCTGTGACTCACCATTTTTACGTATAATAGAATGGAATGTACCCAGTGTACAAGTATACATGTACATACCTGCAACTCTGATGACGCACAATTAACTGGATTGATGTGATGGAGCTTAGATACCGCCGGGGCTGTACTTGTCTAATGAATAAAACTCATCCATCAAGGTCAATTCACAAGATCGGTTGGAGAAAGATTGTTGACATGACTATCCTGATGTTGATTTTATATGTATGGAAATGTTCATCAAATGATATACATTACACCATGCTGATGTTCTATCGCTGCTCTTTAACTCCCGTTTTTCTTGAAATGCTCCCAATTTTTTCGATTTTCCGCTAAGCCGTATGCCACACAGGATTGCAACGTCGTTAGCATACTCAACTGATCTTTGCAATTTTTTTGAGCAAAAAATTCTGCTTCATATAAAGGATCTGGATGACACCACTTATTTGTGTAATTTTTTCAATCTGAAGCATTTTAGAAAAAAACTGATTATACAGCCTCTTTGAAAGATCGTGCCACTGTGATCGACTTTAGACCTGTACACAAATTACGGTATTTTTTTGGCTATTTCATAAAATTTTTTAATTTGTTGTGCAAATGAGTTCATCATTTTTATACAAGATTCCATAATGACTATTCTATTCATAGACTCGCTTTAAAACTACGTTAGCTAATCGTTTTTTCTAATTAAACAAATGATATAAGCACGCTTAAGAAATTTCAATTTTACTCGCATAATTTAATTTTACTTCACAAAAAATAATAAAAACTTCCTTTATTGACAAATTGGTAGTGTCCACAAAGGAGTCTACTTATAGTCCGTTTTTCTCTTGAAATGCTTCTAAATAATGAAAGTGGAAAGCAAGTACTATTTCATTTTTTCACGCTTTGTTGATAAACAATATATCATATAAAGGACTGGAAACTTGTGAGCATACTGAACTAGCCTTTAACAATTTTTTCAGTGAAAAATTTTACAGTAAGAGCTCTGTGTGAACGATTTTAACTTCAGTACTGATTTTTGTCACTTTTCTATTGGAAGCATTTTACAAAAAATGATTATTGCACTACTGCACTAGCTCCAGGCGATGCAGGCCTGAGCAGTCGATGGTAGAGCACAGCACCACCCGGTGCGACACACCTTACAGTCACATCGCTTGGTCGGCCAACACGGCATACAACGTTTCGAACGAGGTAAGGGCAACCTATGTGAGCAATTTCAATCAGATGGACAGTGATCCTGACCTGCATCGTCTTCATGCAATTTTTGGCTCAGAGCTTTCACTGCTCAGTTTATTTCTCTCTCTGCCGAATATTCGGATGCCTCAACGAATTTTCAGACCAATGTGATACGTAGTTTAGATGAAAACATAAAAAAATTTCTATGAATGAGCAGAAAAACTATCTCATATTATGAACATGAACAGCAATGCGGAAAACCTAATCATAGCGGAAGGTATGAACAAAACGGAAAACATTTCAAAAATTGTAATTTAGTTCGAAAGTTTTTCCGTCGCAGATCGTATACCCGAAATTTTCTTTCCTCGCCAAATCGGGATTATTCAAAAAGTAACGGTCGATCCGCTCCTTCAAAGCCCTGTTCGGCAGAGGGCGGGATTCACCCTCGAACGCCACGCCCGTAAAAGGATCGTTGGCCTTGCGGCCCATTGTAGCTTCGACGTTTATGTATTTGTCCAACGTCGACTTATCTATGGTGTGACCGCAGGGTAAAGTGACCGGTAAAGACATGCAATGACACGTGATGGGGTCGACAAAGTCCTCGGGAATGTCGTCATTATTAATTTCGTTCGTCGGAGACATAAACCGTACTGTTGGTAGAATTAAAGAATCTGTTGTTGCATCAAAATTCTGCAAATTAGGTAGTTCGCAATCCACGAATATTTTTAACCACCCAATACATGCCACGTGATTGGCCCTGTTGATTTTAATGGACAAAAATTTACATGAATCGATCGACTCAGAATGAAAGAAGTTCAAAATTTTTACGCCGATTTCGTCATTTACGGTCGAAGAATCCCTCATCTTCCTTTCAAATCTCACTTTTTCTAATTTATCGAAAATTCCGATGTAAAAAACGCCGGTTTTGTACAGAAAATTTTCCGCTTCACCAGCGAAAAGTTGTAAAGCTGTGGTTTGTTGGGCGCCAAGGCGTAAACCGATATCCATTTTTTCGATTCGGATTTTTTCTCGAAACTCTAAGGTTATGGTGACAGGATTTTTGACGAAACGTTCGGCCATAAAACCACTCGATCGACCAATTTTCTATACGATATGAAAAACAACAATGATGAATGAGAATCGTAAGAAAGAAACACTATATATTGATAAAAATTATTCAAATATAATAGAAATGCTACCTGAACAATTTTTCAGGTTTGAAATTATAAATTGAACATAAATTTTCAGATATATTGAGGATTTACATATACTGGAAACATTTCTGTATTTATACCTTCGGACAATCTTCAAGCAAATTTTCTGGCGGATTATCTTCGCTGGCAATTTTATCGCTGACAATTTTCTTGACGTACGATGTTTGACAGATGTTTATGAACATAGTTCAGAAACACTTAATGAAAAAAAGATGCGAGACGGCTAACTATTCGCAAAGTATAAAAGGAATAAAAGTCTAAAACCCGTAGTCTGCGATCACGTTAGAAAATTAAAATGGGATTCAAAATTCTCAGGGCGGCATTTCATACTAGTAAAAACGCGGAACAGAACGTAAACGAGATGACATGAAATATTCCCGTAATGAAAAAATGGTTTAGAAAATTATTCATAAAAAATTATTAAGACAAGCAAATTATAACCTTTTTTCCTTTAAAAATGCTATGGAAATATTCAATTCAATGTTTTAAAATTCTACACTTATACAGAATTATATACGAGCAACGTGTGCTCTGCGCCTTGATCCGGCTTGGAACGCAAGTATTTATGCCTAAGGTAATTGGTCATTGTAATTATGGCTATTAAAGGTTACAATTCTGAACATGCCTTCACGCAGGCCTGTAGGCAGAGGGTTGGGGTCCATGCCCCCCGAAATGCTTCAGTGTTAAAAAAATAAATTTTTTTTTCTTCACGCAAAAGTCGAGTCAGAAATGCCAATTTTACGGTAAATTGAGTGAGATATTGGCTCAAAAAAATGTGTGCCCACCAAAAAAGATTCCTCACTACAAGCCTGACTTCACGTAACGTTATACTCTCCGAAGTCCGAAGGTACGGAAGTGGAAGCTAAATTCATTGGGAAAGCAAAACTTGACATTAATTTTCAGTTCCCAACAATGGGATTATGTCAGACTCATAAATCCATCGATTGGTATACTTCCTAACCAATATCCCCAACTGCAACTTTTGAATTGACCGTTTCTCATGCTTGTTTCATCACAGTTTTTCCCCAAATGGATCTTCCTGGGGCTAAAGTTTCGGAAAGAAGACAAAATTTTGGATTGGCCCCAAAATGGTGAGCGAAATTTCGGGAGATTCTGGTCAAAAAGGGAACATTTTAAGGATTGAAAAAACGGCGCTCTGAGGCGACAATGTAGCTGTCAATATTAACTATACTTATGCTAAAGCGCGGCCGTAAGCAGTTTTTTTCTGCACAATGCAGACTTTTTAAGCTTCCTGTAGAATTTTTTCGGTGATTTCTAACACCGGTGCAGAATTTTTGGAGTCATGTATTTGATCACATATGTATATTCTTCCATAATGTGTCAGTCATTGATTCTGAACTTCTAAAATCAATTACTCTTTTTATTTCAAGACTGTAAAATGTCTAGTCAAAAAACTATGAATTCGTTTTTCCAAAAAATTTAACGTTAATGATTTGCGACCGGCGGCGGGTGAAACGTTTTCGACAGCAGAACCCGTACAGCAAACCTATGTTCACTATTATTGTATGGTAATAGGAGAATACAGCAGTGCATAAACTTTTTTTGGCATTTCCGCGCTGTTCAAAAGGTCGGGTGCAGAAAAAACACTGGCCGTATCCGTAAGTAGGTCCATCTTCTCAATGCCCCATGTCATATTAAAATGTGTAAGACTCGACACTTTACTTCGGAACATAGTGAAAAGCGGAATTTTTTGATCTAAGTTGCTTACAAAAAATATGAAACCAGTGTTTTTTTCGCAGTGCAAAACTTTTCCCGCTCGTGCAAAACTTTTTTTTCAGGTTTTTTGCACCGTGCAAAAAATATTTATCAAATGTGGAAAACAATTTGGTGTTTTCATATAGAAAAGATGCATTATGGTGCATTTTAGAAGTTCATAATCTCAAAAATTTTCGGCGCTTCGCGCCGGTTATAACTTTAATAATCATTATTATTTATTGTGAAGCTCAGGCACGGCTTTTAGCATGTCTACCTTCACTTATCACTAATTTTTAATAGTTTTCATCGTCTTAAACGTTTTATTTCATGTCTAATTGGCGATCTTCAATATTATATCATTATATTTATTGAAGATCCTCATTTTTCCTTGATACATTTTTTGAGGAAGATCAACACATCAACTTGGTGCATTTTAGAAGGTCATAATCTCAAAATTTTTATAACTTCAATAACCATTAATATGTATTACGTTAGCTCAGACGCGGCTTTCAGAATGTCTACCTTCACCTATCATTTAATGTATAATAGTTTTCATCATCCCAAACGTATATATCACTCATGTTTTAAATGGTTATCTTCAATATTATCTTGATACACAGTTTTTCCTTGAAAAATTTTTTGAGAAAGATCAATACGTCAAGTCTCTAAACTTTTTGAAGCGATTATTCCTTTCTTAACGTAAAATCAATTCAGAAGCTTCATGGAAGTAGTTTTTCGGAAATTTCGACTCTTCCACTCATATCTTTTTGGCCAAGTTCATGAGAGTCAACGAATAAATTACTGGTTTTAAAATTTTTCAAATAATAAAATTCTAAAAATTAAGACTTTTAAACACAAAAATTGGATCTAATTCTTGAAATTAATGTTTGGAAAATTGATTTTCCTGCGTCGACGAATGTCAATACACAAAAAATTTTAACATCTTTTTTGGGCTTTCACTTGTCATCATAGAGGACTTAACCATCTTTATCATCTAATGCAAATTCATTATGCTATTGGACAATTTTCTAAAAAATTTGTTCCACAATGCTTGTAAATTAGATTTGAAACTGGGAAATTTCAGTTTTTTGCTCAATTTCAATGTTTGTAATAAATAAAATTTGAAAATTACACTGATTTGGTTATTAGTCTTTGGCCATGACGTACAATAACACAGGTTACTTATTTGTACCTATTTTTGCTATGTACAAATTGTACAAATGAAATCTTGGCTGCTGTTTGTACTTGTGCAAATGGGTCATGTACAAAAAAAACCTGTTTATAGTACAAAAAAAAAATTTTTGGCGTGCAAAACTTTTTTGGTGACTTTTTTGCGCCGTGCAAAACAGCTCGTGCAAAAAAACACTGTATGAAACCATAATATATTTTTCTTTATTCTTTCATTCACTTAATTAATACCATTAATATGATTTCCAACTCACAATGCCTACCAAAAAATAACAAAAAGCATTTCTAGAATGACTTTTCCAATATTTAAAAGCTTCGGTATCTTCAAAAATTCGAGCCTGGAACGATAATTATTGCTTTAAACTTTTTTGTTCAAGCTCACAGCAATGCACTCGACCGAGTTCTTAAAAATTCGAAGCTACGATTAGTTTGTTTATTGTTATTTTTGCTAGTGTTAGTAACTGTATTTTCCGAAAACTTGTTTCTACAATCGTGGAAAAGATTTAAAAAATGTCTTCACGTGTGGAAAGTTTTTTTGAATTTTGTCGCTAAAAAATTTTCACAGCACCGTTTTTAGCGCGTCGCTAGTAAATTTGGGCAAGAAAAATTAATAAAAACTGAAGAAAATTAGTGGCTGCGCTAATGACTATGCCGCTAGAAAAATCAGTGGTTCAAGGTCACTTCAAACGCTAAGAGTTCTTGGAAAAACTGAAAAATATAAATTTTAGTGGCTCATAAAGATGTTTTAGGACATTTGTGTTGGTCGACACAGACAAATTTTCCTCTCTAGAAACCAGAGGTCCCCAAGGTCAGATTTTTCAGGTAGGGGTAAAATTGAAAATTAACGGGGGTAGTGCAGCTGAATGTCCACTAAACACGTCATTTTGTCTCAAAATTAGGCAGCCAGTGATCGATTTTAAGGACTTTAGGTAGGGGTAATACTCCCGTCATACCCCTCCCCATGGGGCACTCTGCTAGAAACATACTAAAAACATCGAAAAGGGTGTGCCAAAAGTTTGATTGAAATTAAAGTTACATTCACAGGATGTCAAGCAGTTTCCCAAAATGAAATTCCGACTTTTCCAGGTTTTCCAGGCCAATATCCCAGAATTTTCTAGGGTTTTTCAGAGTGAAAACTAACAGTAATTCCAACATAAAATTGTAAAACACATGTGTACCGGAGACAATAGACATGTATAAAGCACACATTATCGTATCAAAATTTTATTAAGTTGATTTTATAACATTTTCACAACATTCTTTTCAATTGTTGTGAAGAAAAATCTATCGTTTTTTTGTATATGACCTATTTGCACATGTACAAACGGCAGCCAATAGTTCATTTGCACAACTTGTGCACGATAAAAATAGATGAATTAAATAATGTGTTCGTCTACGGGCTAAGTTTTCGATTTTCGACAGCTTTAGGGTGCGCTTTATTTTTGATTGATCATGATGCTTCAAACCACTGTTTTTCCCCTGGGCCTTTTCCCCAAATGGGGAAAGGGGTCAAAATTTTTTCCCCCATTTTCCCGAAGTCGTTTTTTCGCTTAAAAATGCTCACAGACGCTTTATTTAGGTGTTTTTGAGCCTTTTCAAGCCTTCTAGTGTTTTTAGACCAGTTAATTCATTAAAATTAAGGAAAAAATGAAAATTTTCGAGTTCAAAGTTCTACAAGCATTGGAACAAACTTTCAAGCAAACTATCCAAAAGCATAATGACTTTGAATTACATGAGAAATCAATGGTTAAGTCTTCTATGATGACAAGTGAGAACCCAAAAGGGATGTTAATCTTTCCGGCGCGAAGCGCCAGAAAAATTTTTTGGGTAGTGATATTCCGCGACGCTGGAAAATCAATTTTCCGAACATTTATTTCAAGAATTAGATTTGAATTTTGTGTTCATAAGTCGTAATTTCTAGAATTTTACTTGAAAAATTTTAAAACCAGTATAATTTATTTGTAAACTCCCATACTTGGTCGAAAATATATGAGTAAGCAGAGTATAAATTTCCGAAAGATTTTTCCATGAAGCGTTTGAATTGATTTTACGTTAGAAAAGAAATAATCACATCAAAAAGCTTAGAGACTTGACGTATTGATTTTTCTCAAAAGAAAAAAATGCGAATCTTCATTAAATATCATGATAAAATATCGAAGATTACCAATGAAAACACGAGATAATACGTTCAAGATGATGAAAACTATTATAGATTATATATTAAATGAAGGTAGACGTGCTAAAAGCCGCGCCTGAGCTATGTAAGTAATGCATAATAATGATTATTAAAGTTATAATCGGCGCGAAGCGCCGGAAAATTTTGAGATTATGACCTTCTAAAATGCACCAAAATGCATCTTTTCTGTATCCGATCCCCAAAATTTTCTCCCCCAAATGGGGAAAGAGCCCAAAATTTTTTCCCTTTTCCGAATTTTTTTTCCCGAAAAAGCACGATTTGGGGAAAAAACAGTGTATGGGATGGGAGCAGCGTTTTTTTGAGCACGGACATTTGTGCCAATTGGCACAAAGGACCAAAAAAATTAGTGCTAATGGCACAAAAAAATTTTCACTCTAAAAACGTACTGAAAACCTCAAGAAAGTTTTTGCCAAAAGTTTGATAAAAACTATTACTAAAGATAGGCAGTGGCTAAATGAACTCGAGTCCGTCTAGCCAAAACCCAAAAAATGGCTAGATGAACCCGAGTCAATCCAGTCAAAACCCACATAATGGCTAATTGGACTCGAGTCCATCCAGTCAAAACCCACATAATGGCTAGATGGATTCGAGTCTCCCCAGTCAAAAACACACAAAACGGCTAAATGGACTCGAGTTTTCCCGTAGTACAGTAAATGTGTGGATATTGAAAGCTGTGAGATAAATTTTAAAACGTGCAGATCTGGAGGTTAAAGTTACAAATAACTATACAAATCAAACATGTGAATAAATTTTCATTGCGTTCGCGAATGTCCGCACAATGATGCACGCTTTGCATGTAAGTTGTTCACTAATTTTAAAAAAATTTAAATTTAAAATTAGAAAATTTCAAAATTAAAAATTGAAAAAATTTTAAAATTTATATTTAAAAATTTTCAAAATTTAGAATGAATAAATTGAAAAATTTTTGATTTAAAATTTATTATCGGAAAATTTTACAATTTATGATTGAAAAATTTTAAATTTAAAATTTTAAAAATTTTCAATCTTTAATTTTGATATTTTAAAATTTAAAATTTAAATTTTTTTTAAATTAATAAACAACTTACATGCAACGCGTGCATCATTGTGCAGACACAATGATGCGTACGTTATGAAAATTTATTCACATGTTTGATTTGTGTAAAGTTATTAATAACTTAAACCTCCAGATCTGCACGTTTTAAAATTTATCTCACAGCTTTCAATATTGACACATTTACTGTAACTACGGGAAAACTCGAGTCCATTTAGCCGTTTTGCGTGTTTTTGACTGGATGAACTCGGGTCCGTCTAGCCGTTTTGTGGGTTTCGGCTAGACGGACTCGAGTCCATTTAGTCATTTTGCGGGTTTTGGCTAAATGGACTCGAGTACGTCTAGCCACTGCCCTAAAGATACTTTCACCACATTAATTTGCATAAAAATCGTGCCCGCTCTATTTTCTCTAACCACGTCAGTGAGATAAGAAAAACTGATCTAGAAAACGGTTTCTACGATCCGAAAAGAAATTGAATGCTGCGAAAATTCAGATATTTTTATAGACGTTTTGTCAAGAAGTTTTCCTTTACTTTTCGGCTACCTTCCTAACAACTATTAAAGATGAGATTAGGTTGTCTTGTGTATAATTGCTTTCTCGTGAAAAAAGCCAAGTCGAAAGTCGCCTTGCATAAATTTTTGGTTGAATAATTGTGCCAAAAATGTCGATTTTTTTGTTTGAATCCAACACCAAAAATATATGTTTCGGTTCTCAATCCAGCTGAATGAACAGAGAAAGTTAATAATTTCTATCTTTTAGCCAGTCATTGACAATCTCAAAGTCGGTTCCGATAATAAAAATATACTATTCGAATAGAATCCGCTTGCGTTTTCGAGACAAAGGAAAGTAGTTAATATTAAACTCATTGAATCAGCGCGAAGCGCCGAGAAAATTTCGCGTTTTCAGCCCCTAAAATGACTAAAAAAAATGAAATTTAGCCTTGGACCAGTCAAAAAATTTGTGCCAATTGGCACAAACGCTCAAAATTTTTTGTGCCATTCCAAATTTTTTTGTGCCAAAAACCATGTTTTGGCACAAAAAAAACACTGATCCAGTGCCAATTGGCACAAATTTCTCTGCTGGTCGAGGCATAAAATTTCCATGATTTTTAGTCGTTTTAAGGGCTGAAAACGCAAAACTTTTTCGGTTCTTCGCGCCGAGTCAATGGGTTTAATATTGGCTACTTTCCTTTGTCTCGAACGCGAGCGGATTCTATTCGAATAATTTATTTGTATTATCGCAACAGACTTTGAGATTGTCAATGACATTACAATAGAAATTGTTAACTTTTCTTCCTCTGTTAATTCAGTTGGATTGAGAACCGAAACTCATATTTTTGGTGATTGATTCAAACAAAAAAATTGAAATTTTTGGCCAAAATTTTCAAAAAACCACCAACCAAAAATCTCCGCGAAGCTACTTTCTACTTTTATCAGGTGAAAACAATTATAGACATACAAGGTATCCTAATTTAATCTTTAATATAGTTATTAGGAAGGAGGCCGAAATGTAAAGGTAAACTTCATGAGAAAAAGTCTATAAAAAAATCTGAATTTTCGCAGCATTCAATTTCTCTTCAGATCATAGAAACCGTTTGTTAGATCAGTTTTTCTTATCTCGTTGACGTGATTAGGGAAAATGAAGCAGGCACGATTTTTATGCAAATGAATGCGGTGAACGTATCTTTAGTTAGTTTTTATCAAACTTGAAAGAAAGAAAGAAAATAAATTTATTTAATGCACAGAAATACAAGAGTAAATATGAATAAGACAGAAAAGCTCATGGACATGACAAAAGCACGTGCGAATTGAGCTTTAAAAAATGACTCAATTTAGATCGAAAACATGGCATATTGTTAAAACCAGGGTTGGCAAGACCTGGGTTTTTGGGTTTTTCTGGGTTTTTCTGGGTGCATTTTCTTGACAAAATTTGGGTTTTTGGGTTTTTCTTAATTCTTTTAAATTTTCAGATAGTATTGTTTTCAGAAAAACAATTTAGTTTTTAATTTTTTTTAAATTTTAAACTTTTTTTATATTTTAAATTTTTTTTATGTTTCCTAAAATTTTTTGTTTTCGTTTTATTTTTTTCATTAAAAAAATTTTTTTTAAATTTTTTTTTTATTTTTTCAAAATTAAAAAAAATTTCTCATAGGAAACACGAATGGGAAAAACACGGTTGCTGCGCTACGGAAGTCAAATCTTTGCCCGATGAATCGGCCTATTTTAATCGTGGATTGAAAATACACGATTCCTATAATAATTTGATAAGGTAAAAAATGACGTCATCAATTTTTTTGATAAGAAAATTTGTTTATTCTTCAAAGTTTCAAAGTTAATTTTAAAAAATCAATATTTTGCATTATTTTCGGTATTTATCACTTAAATTTATAAATTTTTAAATGTTTTCAAAAATTTTAAATTTTTTTCTTTTTTTGTTTCATTTTTTCGTTTTTTCCTGTTTGTTTTTTGTTTATCTTTTTTTGTTTTTTGTTGTTTTCTGTATTGTACTTTTTTATGTTTTCATTTTTTTCTTTCTTTTTTGTTTCTGGTTCGTTGTTTTTTGTCTTTTTAAATTTTTTTCTGTTTATTTTTTGTTTGTGGTTCGTTAGTTTTTCTTTTTTTTGTTTTTTCCTGTTTGTTTTTCGTTTTTCCCTTTGGTTTTTTTTTTGTTTTCTGTATGGTATTGATTTTTATGTTTTTTTTTTCTTTCTGGTTCGTTGTTTTTTCTTTTTTTTGATTTTTTTCTGTTTGTTTTTTGTTTTTCTTTTCTTTTTTTGTTTTTTGTTGTTTTCTGTATTGAATTTTTTTATGTTTTCATTTTTTTCTTTCTTTTTTTGTTTCTGGTTCGCTGTTTTAATGAGCCAAATCGATAAAATCGTTGTGCAATGTGCAGTCGTGACTCGTGTAAATATGTTACAACCAAATGTATAAGGTAAAGTGGGGTAACTTTGGCCACGGGGTAACTTTGGTCAATTTTGCTTGAAACATCGCCGAATTTTTTCTCTGTAAGATATGCAGATACAACTTGGCACACTCATGTCTAAGTGATCAGTGCATGTTACTGTGAAAGGAAATTGAAATCCAAATAAAATTGAAAAATTTGTGGGTCGGCAAAGTTGCAATTTTTTTTTATGAAAATTTTCAAGTTGAAAAAAATTTGGGTTTCACTCTTCCGCTGCACTCAAAACTTTCTCTAACAATCAAGTGTCTTTAGAGAGTTTCTCTTTTGTGTTTTGTATAAAAAAATAATTACCCGTTTTCGAGCAGAAAAATTGGTCCAAAAGCGGGAAACTTTGGCCAGTTGGCGGGTAACTTTGGTCAGGGCGGGTAACTTTGGTCACATTATATTTTGGCGGGTAACTTTGGTCAAATTAAAATTTTTTGTTCCACACATTTTTCTACTTATAATAATTTGATCTTACTTCTTTTTCAGACGAATTATTTTATTCTGTATATAATTTTTATTGATGATGTACGTCACAATATGGTCAGGCATTACAAAAGAAAGCCCGATGCCCGCAAATACCTGACTAATTACTCAACAGAAGATCTCGAAAAGGCCATCGAGGCAGTTCAAAACGGGTCGAAAATTCGGACAGCAGCTCGTGTTTACAATATTCCACATGGAACATTACAAAACAAAGTAGACGCAAGGCATTCGGGAATGATTGGTCGTAAAACGTACCTCACAGCAGCTGAAGAATCGCTACTCGTCAAACTGGTCAAATCTGTCGCTGTTGTGGGCGTGTCATTCACAAAAGATTGCCTTATCACAATAATCGACAGTTATCTACACGAAAACAAGCCGGAACTGTTCAAGGAAAAGAAGACCGTAGGACGTGAGTGGTTTCGTTCATTCTTGAAACGTCATGGAAATGCATTATCTGAAAGAATTCCACAAAATTTGCCAGCCGTCCGAGCAAAAGCGTTGACACAATTTGTCGCCAGTAAATGGTTCGACTTATTCGAATCTACCGTAAAAAAATTGGCCTTGGATTTGAAACCCGAATGCATATGGAACGTTGATGAGACCGGATTGAGCACGGATGGTGGCCGCAGCAAAGTTTTGTGTGCCAAAGGAATGCAAAACCCTCATCGAATCGTACATAACAATTGATCTTCCTTTAAATTTAGTTAATCTCATGTATTTTGATCTTAAAAACTTGCATTTATCATTGTTTTAGTTTACCTCATGTTTTTGTGTGTCGACCAAAGTTACCCACCAATGGGTGGGTAACATTGGTCGACACGTTAATTTTTTTTTGTTAATAAATTTTGAACGCTTGATATTTTTATTTTCATTCATATTGATATTTTCATGTACCTCTTAACTTGCTGTATCTGGGTAACACAATATTTTTCACATCAGGCTTTTTTTTAGGTCAATTGACCAAAGTTACCCACCACAGGGACAGCTGGGAGTAGGTTTACGAAAACTTTTTTGCCGTTGATGATATTCATCATTTCCAGCTGAAATTTTGTGACAATAAAGGTCGATAGTTATGTTACCTCATATCCAAAATTTGTTTTGTTACGTTCTATCTGTGCTGAGATATAACGATTTTACTTGTCGAAAAAGTAACTTGAACAGAAATTATAATGGCGACCAAAGTTGACCACCATGGTGGGTAACATTGGTCAAAAAGTGAGCTCTTTTCAACGATCAATGGTAGGTTAAATCTGCATGCTACTTATGAAATGATGTGTTTAATCGATTTGTCTGACATTTTTGACATATGAGTTCAATGAAACATTTTTACGAATTCCCCATGTATAACAAGTTATATGTTGGAGAAGTCGAATTGACTCGATTTTGACCAAAGTTACCCCACTTTACCTTAGTCAGTCTTGAACACTGTTCAGCAATTTAATACACTTTATACATTAAAAATAACATTCTCATATATATTTTAAGTAAAATGATCATTCATTAGTACAAAACTGGAACAAAAACCCTAGAAAAACCCACCGAAAACCCAGAAAAACCCACCAAAAACCCAGAAAAACCCACCAAAAAACCCAAAAACCCAAAAATGAAGATTTCAAAAACTGGGTTTTTGCCAACCCTGGTTAAAACTCTTGGCACAAAACAGTTTTATGGTTTCCAGTATACGTTTTTAGAGTGAAAAAATTTTTTGTGCGATTGGCACAGTTTTTTTTGGCCCTTTGTGCCAATTGGCACAAATGTCCGTGCACAAAAAAACGCTGCACTGGATGGGAGCGTAAATAGGCAGAGTCTATTAGCCGGATACGGCGAATTAATATTTTTGTTAATAATGCCTGCTTAGACCTACTATTAGCCGTACGGAAAGTACAGTATATCTCATCTTACTGATTTTTTAGTGATTTTTTTATCTTGCGAATCAGATTGCACATTTGTCAGCTGTTACCTATTCAGCCTGGCACATTGCATACAGTTTATATTTTCATAATTATCCTAATTTGTGTACAAATTTATTAAAATCCGTTCGATTTACATGATAAACTGGTCGATATCAATATATGAGGAGACTTTTGTGCACAATATAGCTTAATTTTCCGATGATTTTCAGGATGGATTGTTATGTACAAGCCATTGAACTTCATAATTTGCACAAAACGGCCATTTTGTTTTTTCAAACGTTGGGTTGGTGGAGATGGATAATCACTGTCGAAAAATAGTCGGATCAAATCCGATACTGTATTCAAAATATTATCCGTAATAAAGTCACCACAGTTAATACTATTGGCTTCTGCATCAGAGAGTTTAAGTTGATTTATTTGCTTTTTACGAAAACACCTTTGCTTCTCTGTCAAACCCTTTACATTACCCATGATCTTACGCTGTTTTCTAAAAGAAAGTAACTGATCTGGTGAGTCTTGATCATTTTTGAACTCAGAAGCCTCACTAAAATCATCAGATCTCGTCTCAACATTGTGGTCTGACACTGATGGTAAAAGATCGCTCACGAGGCTTCCAGTTTTCGACATGCTAACATCAGTTTCAGCATTTGCTGTTTCCAAATCGAGGCTTTTTTCCACCAGTTCATCAGTTTTTGAAATAACCATCGACATAGGCTCAGATGTATTCAGGCTATTGAAAGATTTTTTAACTGTTCATATTGCTTTTCAAATTCTGTGAAACTTAATTTGCTGCAGACGTCACAAACTCGCTGGGCTAGTTTCAACATTTTGTTGTATTTTTCATTTACAGACAAAATTCTGTTTTTTGAACTATCTATTGCGATAGAATTTTCGGGAATTTTTTCCAACAATGGATCATGACTGAAGTTATCAGGAACAGACGTAACGAATTTAAACCGTTGGAAACGTTGTGAAATAAGGTTCAAATCAAATATTTCTAAATTTTCCGAATTTCTAACAGCCATAATGTGACGACAAGGCAACTCAAAATGGCAGAAAAATTCACAAGAACATTTGCGATCCTGTATAATGGTATATTTGGAGTCAGAATCCGTTTTGGAAACATTAGTCGCTCCATCATTGTTGATGATCTGAAATTTTCGAAGGTCTCTCTGAAACAAATTATATTTTGCACTGAGCTTAGAAGCAGCAAAATCGGTGAAATGTTTGAACAGAAATTCTTTTTGTTCTAATGAAGGAATGTTGGGAATAATTTTGCCTTTACATTTTTCTACGTATTCCTGATGCTTTACATTGAACGTATGCATAGAAATAAATTTTATCAGATTTTCGATGCATAACGACATCCGCGAATATGGATTTATTACGTCTTTGATATGTTTATTTTGTGCTTCAATCTGATTAGTATCATTAATTCCAAAAGTCGTGAGATTTTTCCGAAAGACATAAGCCCACATTTCCTCATCCAGTTAGATGTGAAAATTTCTTTGAAATGACTTGGGATTAATTTATCATTCAGGAGCTCAGTCCAACTGTCATCAAAGACGTCAAACTTTCTTGCGTGTAATAGTCTTTTCAGCAACGTGAATGCACGTTCTTTGATATTCTGTAAAGTCAAATTAGTCTTGCCTATCTCACATGACTCACTAGGGGTAAACTTCATTTCCCGAACAATTTTCTGAAAATTTCGCTCGACATGAACCATACTTAGTAAAACAGTTGCGTTCTGGAATGTATTCTGAGCCGCCTTAACGGACTCAAAATCTTTGTCCAAAACAACAATTTTAGTTTTGTCTACGCTATCCTGATTACTGAACTGTTCGAAACAAGATGTCACTAGATATTCAGTCTCCGAGCTCAAAAATGCTGCAGCAACAATGCGACTGATACGATTCTTATCTATAGTCTGTTTTTTGTGAAAAGCTTCTAAATAATGAAAGTGGAAAGCAAGTATTATTTCAGATTTCCACGATTGTCTGGTAAACAATATATCATGCAGGACTGGAGATTTGTGGGCATACTTATCAAACCTTCAACAATTTTTAGAGTGAAAAATTTTATAGCAAGAGCCCTATGTAAGCGATTTTGACGACAGTACTGATTTGTGTCAATTTTCTATTTGGAAGCATTTTATAGAAAACAGGCTATAGCACAGTGAATAAAAAAAGAACATAGTTGATGTTGTTTAAACGATAAGTTCCATCTACTTCAACTAATTCTGGAAATTCGATAAACCATTGACGCATGAGACTAGTTTGAAAAAAGATTATATCCACAATATTCGATTGTGGGTCTGATATAACTTTGAGATACGAGCCTGGATCAGTCTTTTTCACATTTTCAAGAAAATAAATGGTTTTGGAAACTTCGTTGGCTTTCTCAGAACTGCGAGCAGCATCTATGATGTTTCTAATATTATGATTAGTCACTTGTTTACCTTCAGTGGAGCGAATTTCCTCAGCAATTAATTTTACATCAGCTCCCAACTGGGCTGCTTTTACAATGAAATCTCTTGCATCTCTGTCTAATCTTCTTTTATGTGGGAAATGAGACAATAATTCTTCAGAAACTTCGTGATTATGTTTAAAATTCGAGCGGGTGACTTTCAGTTTATTTTCTGCATTACTGAAATTAATATTTAAACCACAGCTACACCCCACAGCTCCGAAATAACTTTGATTGGGTCGTAGGCCTATGCCAGTTGCCCTACAACAAATACCATTCCTGCAAACTAGAACAAGCTTTGAAAAAACAAATTTCTTTTCATCGTTATGAAAACGTTTACTGGACTCGATTGAAAATGACTGAAAAGTTTCACTTTCTAGCCATTCGATGGCTTTAGCGAGATCTTGGAAGCAACCAAAAACCGAACCAGCTACTAAAGCTTTCGAAGCATCTACAGTGGACAGGTCAATAATCTTCGGCTGCAGCATTTTGTGCAAATTATGAAGTTCAATGGCTTGTACATAACAATCCATCCTGAAAATCATCGAAAAATTATGCTATATTGTGCACAAAAGTTTCCTCATATATTGATATCGACCAGTTTATCATGTAAATCGAATGGATTTTAACAAATTTGTACACAAATTAGGATAATTATGAAAATATAAACTGTATGCAATGTGCCAGGCTGAAATGGTAACAGCTGACAAATATGCAATCTGATCCGCTAGATGAAAGTATCAATAAAAAATTAGTAAGGTGAGATATACTGTACTTTTCGTACGGCTAATAGTAGGTCTTATATAGTAGGCACTATTAACAGTATACTGCAAATATAAAATATTAAATTCACCATATCCGGCTGATAGACACTGCCGCGTAAATATTGACCAGACAGAAAATACAGTAAATTATCGATTTCGTAATTTTAAATGCAGAACATTAAAACCTGCTGACCATTTCCGAAAATATACACAACCGGCTTCTTATTGCATATAGGACAAAAAAAATTCAAACGTATACAATACGGTAGCCACTGCTTTGTGTCATTTTTGTATCAAAATTACTCGCACAAAACGTTAAAAACTGTCAATCACTTCAAGAAATATACACTCTGCTTCTGAATGGAAGCCTCATTCGATGTATATGCTATGCAAAAAAAAAGTTCTGCGAGCTGTTTTTCATACGAAATATACATAAAAATCATTAAAAAAAGCTGTCTTGAATAAAGTTCAGTGAGGGTATTTCACGATTTTTTTGGGCCAGCAGCCGGTTCCACGAACAATTCCTCACCAAGAGTGCGCTCTGCGTGTGACTTCAAAACCGAAATGAGTGTAAACCTCATGGTTAGTTTACAATAGAAACTTAAACTCAAAAAATGCAAATATTGGTATGAAAAACGCACTTTTTCTTACCAACACAATATATCAAAATGATAGTTCACAATTGCCAATTTTGGCTGTCTCAAATTTACACCAGCCTCACACTTTTTTTTACACTCCGACTTTGGGGCCGATTTTCTCCGAAACGTACGCTCGATTTTTTTTAAATTTTGGCTTTACTTTTAGACCGAACCTTACCTTCTCGGGAATACAAAATTTATTTACAAAAAAATATAAAGTGATTTCCGAGGCTCAATAGCTCTTTTTGCAATGTGTAAATTCTAAATTTGAGGATATACATTTGGTCGACTGAGTTGCAAGCTTTCGTTTGATATAAAAATTGAGTGTAAAGTGAAAATTCGCTGATTTAAAGTGATCTGAATTTTCAAAAAAAGGTCAGAAAAAGTCGACCGGACCCCCCTCAAAAAAGGTGCTGTTCGATGCGCCTCAACGTCCTGAGCAAGAATATATATGCAACATATAGGGGAAAATGAAAACTCTGACCTGTACAGGCAAAAAACTGTGATTTTTTGCTTCGGCTACTTTACACCACGCTATAACTTTTCTGCTATCAGTGTTAGCTGCAAAATTCTTTTTTTATTTTATAGAACGTAAAAAACTGAGTCGATTGTTTTTTTTTGTCAACTTCCAAAACTTCAAAAAAATTGAAAATAACTTCCGCTAGTAACTTCAAAAACTTTTAAAAAAATCGAAAAGCTGGCGAAATTTATGGTCTAAAAGTCTTGCCGCACTATAATCCCCTCACATTTTTTTTTGTGGAGCTGAAATTCGTGTGATTTTTTGAGTGCTTTTTTGCTATGTGAGGGCCCTCGCTGCGTCTGAGGGGTGATTGTGGAACCGGCTGCAGAGGTGGGTGGCCATGGTCTCAGCTAAGGGGGTTTATCCCCTACCCCCTATGTGCGGGATACGGACAATTCGCCCTCAGCAATTCGTCCTCCACAATTCGCCCCTGGTAATTCGCCCCCACTACAGTTCGCCCATAACACAATTCGCCCCTGAGCCCCCAATTCACAGTTTTTTAATTTAAAAAATTCAGATTTAAAATAACTCCACTAGGTTGTTAGCAGTTATGTAATAGCATTTCTACACATCCATGCACAAAACCCTGAGATTTTTCCCAGCCGAAATAGCATGTCTATTTATGAATTCTGCATGCAGAGTGCAAGTATTATGTACAAGAAGAAAATGATCTGTACTGCAATGTTCCAAATAAAGGTCCACAAATAATTTTTTTCTTTGAATATAAGATTTTTTGTTAGTGCTAAGTCACTATAAGCCTTTTTTACTCGTACGGTCAGCACTACAGGCAAATGAGCAGTAATTCCCTGGAAATGAAGTAACCAGTTGTTTTTTCCACTTGAAACAAAATGTGTGGCTTCAAGTTTAAATCGAAGGCTTGCAGCTAAAGTTTTATTGGCTGAAAATGATCAATTTCGACTGAAAATGTGTGAAAAATCTCAACACTGGCAATTTACAAATTCATATTTTTTCAAGTTTGTAATGATGGTGTCCTAATCCCCAGAAACCATGCCAAATTTTAGTCTGATGGCGTGAATACCCGAGAAAATTTAGGCAGAATTTTAACGTGCAACGCGGATATCATAAGCAGAATTGCGAGTCATTTATGTTCTCCGATCTGGATTTGTTTTTTTATGTTTTTTGTTCCTTTTTTGTTTAATTTTCTTTCTTGTATTCCTCTTTTTTGTCTTTCATCTTTCTTTTATAGTTCCTTCTCCTATATTTTTTTGATTACTTTTTACTCATTCTCCTTTTCTTATTTTTTCCTTTATATTTTCCTTCTGTTTTTTTATTTTTATTCTTTTTTGTTTTTGGTACACTGCAAAGTTGTCACAAAAAAGATAGTGAAGAACACAATAGTCACATCATAGAATAATTGTGATACTTTTTCATAATCTTAATTGCTCTCCATAGTTATAATAGTCATAATCTTGATTGCTTTCCAAAGTTACAAGAAATGAAGTTGGAAAAAGAAAATATGTATGCAACCAGAAAAGAAAAGAAAAAAGGCAATGTAAAAAAAGAGTAAAAGGGAAAACAGAGGTGACAGGGCGAAGTGAAAAATCAGGTTTTCATCTTCTTTATGTTTCACATAAAATATGGTTACCTAATAGGGGAAATGTCTGGAGATAAATTACATAAAATATCATGGAATTGCTTTTAAATCTAAAACCTAGGTAAGTATAGTACCAGGGGCGAATTAATGGGGGCGAATTACTCAGGGGCGAATTGTCCGAGGGCGAACTGTAGTGGGGGCGAATTACCAGGAGCGAATTGTCGGGGACGAATTGCTGGAGACAAATTACTGGGGGCGAATTGTCCTATAGAACCCCTATGTGCATGTAATTTTGATACAAAAAATGACACAAAGCAGTGGCTACCGTATTGTATACGTTTGAATTTTTATTGTCCTATATGCAATAAGAAGCCAGTTGTGTATATTTCCGGAAGTGATCAGCAGGTTTTAATGTTTTGCAGTTTAAAATCACGTGAACGATTGTTTTACTGTATTTTCCGTTCGGTCAATATCACACTCCCATAGCATGTTCTCCTGTCCGGATCCTGTCAATAGCTAAAAAAATATTGACCGGATCCGGTCAATAGACACTGCCAGAATTTATTTCACGTCCTTTAAACCAACAGTAAGCACTAAGCCGCTATGCAAATTTTACCAGAAATGTATACTTGGTAGTATTTCAGAATCAACTTATCAATCCAGTATTTTACCATTTCCTTCTTCATGATCTAACGTATAGCAAATTCATTTTATCATCAATGGAAGAGATACAGAACGGTTATAGATCAAATTTCACCTACGAATAATGTAATAAAACAAGTTTATAGTCTAATTTTCTAAGGGCATGAAAGAAATGATTTCAGACGTCTTTTCTGTATTGATTTTGCACTGAAATTTCACTGAGTATAAGACAAGCGCTAGAAAAATTAGACTATCAACTCATCACATAAACCTGTAAACATTTCCATTCATATCATACAAATCACCGAGTGCAATTTTACATATAAAATCCGTCATCATGAGAAATCAAAGAAACCAATTTGCATAATTTTATCTTAAACCGATTATGGTCTTTTCCTAACAAATTCAGAGTTCCATATTGTATCAGCAGAGATCCATATTTTGTATAGCGGATAAGTTATGTCATGGCACAGATAACTCACCGGTGGTAGGTAAAACTCGAAATTTATGTTCAGTGGTATAGTCCGCTTTTCATAGAATGCTTCTAAATTGAAAAATGACCAAAATCAGCGCTGTCGTCAAAATCGTTAACACATAGCCTTTATAGTTTTTTATCCTGTTTTAAAAAATGTTTACATGACCGTGTTTAAAAAAGGTAAACTTTGTGAGTCAATGTATCACAGTATCATCTCTCAAATTTATAAAGGAAACAATAGTGACAAAACTGAGAGAAGCAATTGGAGAACAATTTCTATGTTAAATGTTGACTATAAAATTTTGGCCAAAATTCTAGTTAATCGTCTTAAAAAAGTTATGCCTAAAATTGTTCATCAAAATTAAACATGTGCAGTACAAGGAAGAGACATTAGAGATGGCTTGACTGTCATTTACAATGTAATCAATCATGTAAATGAGGAAGACCTAACTAGCATTTTACTTTCAGTGGATCAAGTGTAGAGTATTTTAATTTTAGTTCAAAATTAATAAGTGGATAAACATGATATACAAAAGTGGATATGTAACTTCGTCTTTATTGATCAATGGTTATGAAACATTCCATTCTAAAATCGGTAGAGGAATTAGTCAAGGTTGTCCACTTTCAGCTTCAATCTATGTTTTGGCTTCTGAAGTACTTTGTAATTTTATTAGAAGGGATAATTTAGTTAATGGAATAAAAATTTTAAGCCAATCAGTAAAACTATGCGATTATGCCGATGACACAAACTTCTTTTTTGGAGATTTTAAATCTGTACAAAGAATCTTTCAAATATATGAAATGTTCCAAAGGATTAGTGCAGCAACTCTGAAAAAAGCAAAGACAAAAATTTTACTTTTTGGCAGTGCTGTAAATATTCAGGTTCCCGATATTTATAAAGAATTTATTGTAGAAAAGATTAAAATTCATGGAATCTATTTCGATAAACTAGGCACTAGCAGTCTAGAAAACCTTAATGATATTTCTCACGAATTTGAGGAGATTAAAACAAAAACTATTAGTTTCAACGTATCCTATTATGCACGAGCAAAAATAACTGATACATATTATCTCTCCAAGTTATAGTATGCATCCATTTTTTGTAAGGTTTCACCAGGTTTCGTAAAAAACATTGAAGGATCTTCTGCGAGTTTCATTTGGGCAACATCTAGCCAAAGGAGTTTTGTTGCAATTAAAACGTTAAAACTACCAGTAGAATTGGGAGGCATAAATTTTACTGATGTTCCTGCGAAAATTGTAGCTATGAGCTTGATGCTTTTACTTAGATACAGAAGGTTGAAAATGACGGACATGCAAATTTTTGAATACTCTTATGAAAAAGTTAGGAATGCTTCTAAAAGGCGACCGAACACACTAAATGTTCCAGAATTGTACAAAAAAATTAGATTAACAGAAATTAAAATTGGTCTCAGATACACAGATAAAATAGAAGTTATCTTGAATAATCAAGTGATCAGTTTGAATAAAGTAACCACAAAACTGTTGTGTTTTTGTATTAGAAAAGGATATCTGACCAATGAAAAGACAATGTCCTTTTGGGTAATAAATTTCAATGAAATTTTATTGGATATAAATAAACTTTTAAGTGTGTGCAAAGTGCAAATTTTTGGACGATGGTACAAGAAATCTTAATTTTGCAATTGTACGCCGGTTACTCCTAACTAGATCAAAATTAATCATATGAATAACTACCAAGATCTAAACTGTAAATTTTGTATATCACAAAATGAGTCTTGTAGAGAAGACGTTTTGTACATAATAGTCTTATGTCGATGACTGACAGATTTTTGGGTAAAGATTGTAGATCTGTTGAAAAAAATTTATAAAAATTTCAATGTAGGTATACTCAATTTTGTCTTTGGTTTGAAACTAGATTCTTGTAGTAAGGAACAACTGACTGTGGCCAATATTGTCTTATATATGCCACAAAATTGTATATGGATGACTAGACAAGGGTATGAAAAGAATGATAGTTTGGTAGATATTTGGGAATTGTTTAGGAAAAATATGCAAAAAACTGTGCGTAAACTTTTTGAAATCATGGACCAAAAAGCTTTTGAGAATTACTTTTTAAAGCATAAGGTTGTCAAAATTAGCAGGCTTGACAAACCTGTGATTAATTTTTGAATTAAGAACCTTATTTTCCTTGCTATATATTTTTCAGTTCATATAAAATGTGTTTTATTTTTCATTCGTTAATCATTATTTAAAAATCAGGTCGTGCTTATTCAATTACATAATATCGTTTCCGGCGCAAATTATTTTTTTAGGGTCGTCTAAAAGTTGATTTTTGTGCATGCTTTATTTTGCTCTTTCAGGATTTCGAATATGAAATTTTGCTGATCATGGATTGAGTAATCTTGATACCTTTACGCAGGACACTTACACACCTACACGACCCGCTATCTTATAAGATTTGACGAAAGGAAAAATTTTAATTGTGAGGAATTCGTCTGAGTAACTTCATTTCCAAACTAAACATTTTGATCAGAATAGAAAAGGTTACTCTTTTGGCTAACTATGTAACATCGAATTCTCTTCGATTTAAAAATGACGCTCTGAATGCATGGTCGAAAATTTTTGAGAAGCATCAAACTCAATTTTTTGAAAATGATGACGTTCTATCAAGAAATCAGCGCATGTGTGAAATACAACCAGTAACATTCAAAATTCAGTTTGACTTTTGGCGCATATTTTCATGCTCCGGTTTGTAATCTGGCCTGTAAAAAAACTCAGCGTAAACTTCGTGATATGTTATATTATCAAAAAGATCAATGAGGTCCTAATATTGGAAAAACGAAGAAAATATATTGTATATCAGTGTCGAATCAGAACAATGACTCAAGATTTAGCGCCTACTAAAATGCTTGTTTTTTGGCAGTTTGAGCTAAGTTCTCTATCGACGATAAAGCTAAATTTCGTGCAATTTTTCTTTGTTATCGCAAAAATTGTTCCACATCAATTTGGACAGTTCACAGCAGATCAACTCGCCGGCGTGGCTGGCTGTCATACGCAGCAAGAAGACGCCGTCGTGCTTCAAAAAATTGAAAACGAAACGTCGCAACGATTGGCTGTCGACCATTTTGTAGCCTTCGATACCCATCAAATATTTGCCCACGAAACTGACGCGCCTCGAGGGCAACAAACTGATGACCAGCCATTGCAATGAACTGGCCGCCGTGGCCACGGCCAGCAGGCCATACCAAAACCAGAGGAATAGGAATACTTTCTCGTTGAACATGTTGATCATCAATACGCACTGTACAGTATGCCTGAAATATAGAATCGAAAGTTAATTTCTAAGTTTTGCGCGTGAGTATGAAATTTTAAAAATCGTCCTATTCAACACTTATCAAGATTTACAGTAACCACAGTCAATGAGATGCAATGAGACCAGCTGCACGAGTATCTCACGTTGATTTTGAATACTAACATTAGCTCAGTATATGTGATATTTATGAATAAAAAATGAATTTTGTAGACCAAACACAGATACGATCTAAAAAACGTTCTTTCACTATAGACGCGAAATCAAGATGAATTGGAGTTTAAGTAGATTTTATGAAACCATAAATTTTGCACTCTGGCTGTAAGAATAAAATTAGCGTAGCAGGCTACAATAAAATATAAATACCAAAAAGTACATTTTACTATTGTCTGTTTCTTATAAAATGCTTTTAAAACGAAAAATGATACATATATGTGGTGACCTCAAAACCTTCTACATAAACCTCTAACGGCAAAGTATTTTACTCAAAAAATTACTTGGTGTTGGTTGAATTTTGTCACAAATTTTGAGTTCCATAAGATCAACGGCTCGGTAGAAAATGCTTTTGCTATCCAAGGTCTGAGAGACCCGAGAGCAAATCTTCTGTTCGAAAGAATAAAAATCCTGATAAAGAGTTGACAGAGCTCGTCAGAACGGTCTAATAAAGCAATTTTACCGTTCTACAAAAAGATATGGACAAGTTTGAGGTTCAATAACACTGCATTACTCGTGATTCGTAGGAAAGGCGTTTATAACGTTCCAACACAACATAAATTACACTTAGAAGGATACTCCGTTTTCTTTCGAACCATAATTCTGCAGAAAGCTTCTTTACACTTCTAGAACAGTATGTATTTATATGAAGTGCTTATACATTGAAAAAATGACTAAAATTAGTTCTGTCATCACAATACATTACACAAAGCTTTTATTGTAGAATTTTTTATTCAGTATAATTGCTAAGCGTTAGTTGAGTATACTCATAAATTAAGCAGAAAATAGTAGAAATGCAAAGATTTGCTTTTCTTTTCTATTTGGAAGTATAGACCGTATTTCATATTATTACGACTTTCTGCTGTGTCACATGCTACTGAAGATTTGCAAAATTCAACTAACCGTTAGCAATTTTTTGATGGCTGTCACAAAATTATATACTATAATGCGAGCTTTGAGTAAATCATTTTTCAAACCAGTGCATGTTTGTGTCATTTTTCATTTCGCAAGCATTTTATCGAAAAAATATATATTGAATGCATTTTCAAACTTTTTGACGACAAAAGTGAATCGTACTTTCCTTGCAGTTATATGTAAAAACTTTAAATCAATTTAGATCAATCGGTTTAACTTGCCTGAAAGGATATGCTATGCGCAATATATACGGCACAGATTATAATGACGAGCAAAAGACATGCCAAAGTTCGTCGTGATCTTAATAAAACTAATCACAAGTTGAGAAACTAGGAAATTTGCAATGGGTTTGTGTTGCCAAATGTAAAACCATCAAATTCGAAAAAAATAACGCTGCATTAAAAACATGCATGCTTTCACCAGATCGATGTAAATTTATTCATGCTACCATCAAAAGGCTAAAATGGTTCTGAAGTCGTACATGCCTTGGATGGCTGTTAAACCAATCACTTTCGTTCGCTCATGCATTTGTTTCGCACTGACATTTGCGCCAAGTTTCCATCCAAACTTCGGCCGTACACTGTCACATGGAAAATGGCACTCGAAATAGTTTTGTATAAATCATATCTTTACGATTTTCCGCTAAATCATGTCACATTGACTTGAAAATTTGTGGACATGCTTAACTAACCTCAGCAATTTTTCGAGTAGAAAATTGTACAGTAAAAGCTGTATAATATAAACGATTTTGACGGCAGCAGCAATTTTTGCCAATTCTCAATTTATTAGCATTCTACAAAAAATACTATCACTTACGTGCATATAGGGAGTAGGTGTAAATTTCTTGCATGAGACCCCGGCGGATACACCGCATCCCGAAAAAACGAAAAAGATCGTCTGATATCCTCCTGACCTTTTTAAAGGAACTTTTTTTGATTACTTTCCGCATATTATGATAGAAATGTTTAAGGAGCTCTCTTTTTGCTTTTTAGCTCACCTCCCCCTCACCCCTAAAGTCCTAGGACCTCCTGGAAGGTTCTTGCCTTGCACGTCTGGACTAAAATGCGCAATTTCAGAATTTCGATTTTTAAACCTTATTCCATTGGATGCTTATGAGCTACGCAGTGCACCAGAACCTGTATGATTACAGAATTCACACTTGGCGACCTTCACTGAAGTGCACTACAACATGTTCTATTGTGGGATACAGACTTGAAAACCTTTTCATTGTGTTCAATACAGTTCATACCTATGAACGTTACCCAAGACCTTGACCTCGAAGTCACACATGGTAACGCGTGGGAAATGACCCGATTCGTCCCATTCCCTGCCGTGCAAGAGGTCGTTCATGATATGCCAACCGTACATGACGTCCTTGCTGCCAAGGAAACTGTTCAACAGGAATAACTGGCCGACAACGTTAACGCCGTACAGTAATTTGACGCTCAAGTAAAGACAAGTGACCGCCGCCCCGGAACTCCTCGTCCATATGATAAGATTGAGCAAGCGGAATTTACTACCGACGCCCATTTGGTGTTTTATGTGTAAGGCTTCTTCGACGTGGTTGGCCACGGTTTGAAGGGCTTTCTTCCTCGATTCTGAATCCAATAGACGGGCGTCGCAAGCCATCTGTACCAGCGATTGAATGTGGATTCCTAAGCGAAACAAGGGTATTGTAGAAGATCTGCTAGCAGCAAGAAAGGTTATAGCAAAGTCCATGTTTTAAAATAGACCCATCAAGTGTGTCTTAATATTTGAGCGAGCCTACGTATCTCACGAGCGTCACCGTGGTAGTACCCTGTACCATGGCATTTTATGGTATTTGGAACTAAGGAGTTCAATGCCACAACATACTTATGCTTTTTAGCAAATCTTATAACAAGTACGAGTTCCTCTGGCAGCACAAAATATTTCTATGCAGTGAACTTTTTTCATGTTTATGAAGGACTTGAGTTCTCGTGTACCACGGGATAATTTTGGAAAGCACATAAAATTTTAGTGATATAGTGTATTTTTCACATGACCGTCGCGTCGGAAACAGTATAATTTCGAGAAAATAATATTTTCTCGAAATTATACTGTTTCCGATATATTATGTGCAAACTGAATAATTTTAAAAACTGTTTTGCGGTGATCGTGCAAAAGCTTCCATCACCGTAACGGTGACCAATGAAAGTGCACATTGCACAATGTGCGTTGTGCATTTCCACCACTAAAGCTTACAGTGAACGGTGATGATGCACATCGCACAGAGTACATTTTTCGTGAAAGAAAACCAGCGTTTAATGAAGAAAAAATTGATCATTGAACATTGAATATCATTCATTCTGACGGTAAGAATATCATATATTTTGTTGATGTTGGCAATAATGTTGACTGAAAAATTTTGATATAATCTTAAAAAATTACTCATTTTATGCTCATTGTACCCAAATTCAGCCACTATATCGTTCCAGACACTGGCGGGAAAGAAATCACTTTCAAATTGCGAAATTGCAGACCAAGGTTGTTGTGCAGTTTCTATAAAGAAACGAGTATTTGTCAGCCCTATCATTCGAGAATTTTCTGAATTTTTGATCAGCTGGATTAGGATGATTGATGCCCATAAAATGTAAAAAATTAAAACTGTCATCGACATCGTTTACCTAAAGTTTTTACAACAGAACTTTTTACTCACCAAATTGCTAAAAGTTACTTGGATAAACCCACAAATTTTCAGTCCTATGTGACACATGGTTCAACAGAAAATCGTGAAGTATCGCATGCTTCTGGGGTGAAAATGCACGATGCACATTGTGCGATATGCATCATCATCGTTCACCGTAAGCTTTGCGCTGGAAATGCACAATGCATATTGTGCAGTGTGCATTTTCATCAGTCACCATTACGGTGATGGATGCTTTTGCACATTTTGGACCGGGCATGATCATCGCAAAACGCTCTTTTAATTATTCTGTTTGCACATATTTTCTCGAAATTATACTGTTTCCCACGTTATGATCATGTGAAAAATACACTAAATCTATAAAATTTTATGTGCTTTCCAAAACTATCCCGTGGTACACCGACGCTACACCTTAAACTAACGAGAGAGAATCCCAAGTGCTAATTCTGAAATTATACGTGTTAGTGTATTCGATAGCCTTCATCAACCTGAGTGTTACACTGACCATTTTTGCCAATAGACTTTCTTTACACTGAAATTTGCATAAATGTGCTAAACAATAGAAAGTGGCACGGACAAGTGGGCATGCGATGAAGCTCGCCATAAAAAAATCAATCTGATCAGCGATTTTCGATCTGTGACCTCTTGAGGTTGATCAAAGTTCAGAAATATGTCTTTCACAGGATATTAGGGACTAAAATCTAACGTATATCACTGCAAAGCTCACGATTGTCTATTTCATGCATGTTTACCGTTTATTTTTCTCAGTTCCTGATATCGGCTATAGGACAACCTGCCACTGTAGACCATATCTATGTTAATTTTAATGTAAATAGGGCGCATAGGCAGAAAAGATTACTGTAGAATTACTACTACGTCCACAAGCTCCCGAATGCATTAACATTTAAATATTTTGATCCTGAAGACCCTACTTTGTAAGGCTTGAAGGTAAGACAATGGTATAACATAAAAGCGGGCTCCGTTCTCAGCCGACAGTTGGAAGGCAAACTGGAAAAAAAAGTTTTTGTGCCACGAAAAATTCTTTACTGTTTTTATCTATCCACACTTATCTGTTTTTGATTCGAATTTGATGTCAACAAGCTGAAAGCTTCAATCTTTTAGTGCGTTAGGAGTTTGACACTTTTATTGCATTTCTTCTGCAAGAAAATTGATAGGTAGTCGGAGTATAGGAGAGCCGTCTTATCCAACATTGGTCACAGTCTTGTTCAAAACTTATTTATTGTTATTAAAAAACCGTTGAAAGCAGTCACCATCAAGGAAGTTCAATTATGGAGAAACGTTTTTTAGTATTGTAATTAGAATTCTGATTTTTTTAATATGACTGACACAGCAAATCCCGTGCAAAGTAAACAGCTTATAGTTAACCCACACTTAAATCTGAATTATATTTTGAAGTAGATTATCAGCATAGGGACAAGAAAAATTGAAATTAGATTTCGCTCTTCTGTAAAAAAATATTTACGAAGGTGATTTTCGGAAATTTTAGTCTAACGAATTATACTTCCAAAATAACTCTAAATGTCAGATCTTTTTTCTGACTCGGATGAGTTGGATTCTTATATACACGTTTTGATGTACCAAACTACCTTCGTATTTTATTTGTATTTTAGTTCGAGAATCTTAGCATTCAGTGTCATACAGTCGTAACAATTTTTGTTCATCCAATACAGTAACTACTATATTTGTGTGCACGTTATTGCACTAGTACATTGATCGATCTCACGTTTCAAACTGCATCGGCTCATACTATCAAATGGCCTCAAAATGTGCACTAATTATCTGAATACGCAGGTGTCACGTTTCATTTCTTTCCTGTCTAGCTGAAAAATATAAAACGCTTTTCTTAGTTGATGAATACTTCAAAAAATATCAATCTACATAGTTTTGAATATGGCATACGTAATGATACATGCATATGAACTTATTGCAGGAAAATTCATAGAAACGTAGAACTTTTCAGAATGAACAATTTCGATGAAAATGTATGACGCTATAGCTTTGAGCGTGTAAAAAGAAAGTAAAACAAATTCTTGGAAAATAAAAGTGGCAGTGTAATGCAAATGAATAGCTCTAATCTTATATTTAACATGAATAATACAATGTATCAAATTGAATCTACTTTTTCGATTCTCGCTGCGTCTGTCATTTCAAAGTAAATGGACACCACGGCTTCCAATGCGACTAGCCAGTTTCTCAAGAATGATTAGGCACCACATGTCTCGAAATGGTGATTATAGACCTTTTTTTCTAAAATGCTTATGAATAGAAAAATGGCAAAAATTTATTCAAACGTATTTTTGGGTTAAAATGTCTATATAACAGGAGTGCTGGAGCTTAAGTCTCTTTAATGGAACCGGCCCACCGAGGCTTCTGATGTTATTTCGTTCATTATGATACGCCTGCATTGCAGCGTGATGTGTTACGTCCAATTTCTATACTGGTATATTTTTCAGTTTACTGCGTATCCCAAACCTGTGACATCTGTTACAAGTGCAATCTGCTACAGGTCAGCCAGAATTCTACACGGGGTCAAGGGATAGCTTGCGTGGAGCTAAAACACCACAAACCTTCCAAAAACATGTATGGTTTTTAGATTCAATTGAACGTTATACTCGCACAATTTAAACAGAGTTCCTTTCTTTGTCTAGCTAAACTTGGCCTGCAAGTTTAAAGAAACAAATTCAAAAACCCTGATGGATTTTTCCAAATCCATCCAATGAAACAGCTCGAGATTTATAAGTTGAAAATACGTCGATGTTGTGGGCAGGGGGTTTGACTTCACCAAATGCGAGTTGCACTGGTATAAGTCTCCAAGTAGGAAGGTCTAGAAAAAATAATTTGAGGGAGGGCTATGGTAGGAGTAAAAACTTCCTTGAGAAAAATAATTTTTGGCGGGAAAATGTGATTCTTCGGTTTTTTTGTCAAGTTCTAAGAGCTCCTGTAGGAGTAAATGACAGTTAAAAGTTGAGGCGGGAATATTTTGGGTTTGAGATAGAGTGTTTCCCCTTTACCACCAATGTGCATCTAAGATTTGGCACTACACACAGAGCTATTAACAACGCTCTGAACAGGTATTTCCAAGGCGAACAGAAATTTGCATGCTGCAATAAATTTGGAAGTACACCTTTAGAATCTACTGGAATAAATAACTCAAATGCCGCCCAGGTCTCTTATGAGGGAGTTTTAGTATAGTTATGTCTGAGAACTCGTGCTTCGAACCGCTGTTCTATTTCCAGTATTACTCAACCGAGCCTACGAGTAAAACTGAGGAGGTGAGTTTAGGAAGGGAAGTTACCCGACCAAGTTCTGTTTCTAGCAACAGTTGCTGGCCACCAACGTCGTCGACTGACAGGTTCTGACTGAGGTTCCCTCAGTGAGCCATGTTCTATGGCGACTTGGCGTTTTGCTAGAACCTTCCAAGCACACACAACTATAGATTATATCCCTGAATATATCCACAAAAAGCTAACGGCGTTAGGAGTACCAACGCCATGATGAAAACTTTGGCTAGACAATAACCACGCGGGCTAACCCATATGTCAATATCATCGAAAAACCCGGTTCCGAATCCGGAAACGCCTCCCGTTAGGCATTCCGAAAGGCTCTCTACCTCAGCGAGCATGGCCTCATTTGCGTACTGGATGTAGCAGAGATCGATGTTCACTAAACCAGCAGTATTATTATTAGGTGAACTATCATATGATTTTAATTTGTGGAACTACGCCTGGTAAGCAACTTACGGGGCAGATTTGCTGTAGTCTGTTTTTTTATAAAAAGCTTGTAAATTGAAAATTGATAAAAATAGAGCAGTCATCAGAACATGTACACAAAACGATTACTATAGAATTTTTATGCGATAGATTGTTTTGAAGGTCATGCTCACAAAGTTCAGATACCATGTGATACGGTTTCTGCAGTAAATCGTAAAAATCGAAAGAACTTGCTTTTTATTTGCGTTATTTGGAAGCATTTAGAAAAACAGATTGTAGCTGGTGTCTGGGATGTACACTTACTTACCTGGAGAATGTATTGCATATATCCAAAATTATAGTCAGCAAAGTCACCTGATATATGTTTTTTAGGCCCAATAAAGTGGGAAGTCAATGTCAATTTGCACATTTATCAGCCATTATCTCATTATTTATAATTGGAAATTGAGAGGGCACATGACTTTGCCTTGATCAGCGACCATGAATTATTCTGGATATTTGAGTCAAATAAGTTTACTCTTGCATGTAGTTTCTAGGTGAGCAGTTGAACAAACATTGCACGCTTTTTTGCTAGATTAGTTATTGACTGTTTCCGATAGGAGCCTATGTGGGACAGTGTGCATTTATCGGTCGTGTAAAAGCTTTATTCTTTGCAGACGTCTTTGACATAGGCAGAGAGCTAAAACCGCATTATAGGATAACTTTAGAATATTTTTCGCAATGAGCCTCGGAGCGCAGAAAGATGTTCACGCAAATAATAAACAGCCTGTACACAAGAACACCTTTTTTTCTCTAGTAGACTGTAGTAATTGAAACAATTAAACAAATAAAACAGATGTTGGTATAAGATGCGGGTTTATTATCTGCGCACGGATTCCGGTAGATTATTTTTCATTCCGGAGCTCACTTAAAAATAGATGGAACAATAGGACACCAAATTTTAAAAGAGTAAGCCGAAGATGGGACATACCTGATTGGGCGTTCAACAACCGCCATATGAGACAAGGCATATAAAATAGAAGAGCTTCTAAAGCCAAAACGAAAGGCACCCATTGGTAATAGCCGATCTGGCGGTTGTCTCGTTCCATATAATTTTGGGGCACGTAATCGTGCATGGGCAGCCAATACGTGCTTTGGACCCAGCAAAAGTTCTCCGTGTATTGCTCCATGGGGTCGGTAAACGTGGCCGGCACCCAGCACTGGATAGGGAATCCGACGTACTGTTTGGCCGACACCAATATGGCGAAAACGACTATGATACTGCTGGTGTAATAGTAGTTTAATTTGTCGATTATGTCATCGTCAACGTGCAATTGTATGTTACGTACGGCCGATGCGAAATAATACAGTAACATCATTTAGCAAAGATTCGCAAGTTCGTCCGTGTCGTCGGAAAAAAGTCGTGACTCGGTGTAACGGCGACGACCGATTTTTTTAAAGGAGCAGCCAACGACACACGAACGAATATACTTATTTTTGTTTGATGCTATCCAATTTTGACGAAATGTCGGGTAATTTGGTTCATTTCTACAATACATTATGTATAGTATGCACATATGACGAGTGACCAAGGATATTGGAACCATGGAAAGTAAATTAGCGTTTCGAACTCCCAAATGACGGAAGATAAACAAATGAGCTCGAGTTCCAGGGAAAAGAGACGAAGATGATGAGAAGATGTTGTAAGATGAGACGTTTCAACAAAATGGGAAGTGAAAAAAAGATACAAGTCGAAGAAGTCTATACATATCAAACGATATACCATAAAAAAAGGTTCCGTTTGTCAGTGACGTCTGCAACACATGATACTTTGCAAAAGTTATCAGTGTATGGAAATCAATATTCGCGTCAATATAATAATCAATTATCTCACGTATTTTTTATTTATTTCAAGCGATTTAGATTTTGGCCGCATACATGAAGGTTCAAAAAAGCAATCCGCCTGAATGATTGCAGTGCAGATAGAAAGTTCCTGATTTTATGTTTAATAAGGATCCTAAAATTTTATGTTTAATAAGAATCCTTTGATATTATTAATTTTTACATCACCTACGACCAAATAGGGGAACTTGTTCATAACTGTTTTGTTTTTGTTTATCACACAATTTTCGTCAGATTCAAGAGATTTGAACAAAAATTGAAGAAGTGTAAATAAAAAATCTAACTTATGAACGTTCAGAAACTTGTATGCAATGATTTGATATAGTGGTTTAGTTCAAACGTACCTGAAGCTTTCAACAATGCAGAAATCTGAACTACGGAAATAATAAAAATATTAATCTATCAAAGTTGTTGTGTTAAAAGACTGGCTGAGAAAAATTAATAATGTAACATTACATCAATGTCGGTCTAAATAATGTTTTTCTTGTTATGCTTCTGTAGCCTCTCTTTTATAAAATGTTTTAAATAAAAAAATGACAACATTGATTACTGTCTTATAAATTGCTCATATGAACTCTTTCATTGTAGAATTTTCTGCACAACAATTGTTGGAGTTTGCTTGCAAATTGCAACTCTATATGTACGAAGTTTGGTCTAGCAGAAAATTACAGAAACGCAAAATTGTACTTTCTTTCTGGTTTAATTTGTGGTAGCATTTTAACAAAAAACAGACTACACAGATAATAGAATTGGGGATGCAAGTACTATTTCATATTTTCACGATTTTCTGCTAAACCATGTATCACGTCGTGCTCTAAATTTGTGAGCATACTCAACTAACCTCCAGCTATTCTTGAGTATAGAATTCTACAGTAAAGACATTGCATACATGATTTTCAAGACAGTAGAACTAACGAGGAAGTCTCCAAGTGTGAATTCTGATATCATACATTTTATAGTTGATTGCATTCGATAGCCCACAGCAACCTGAGTAATGTCACATCGACCATTTTTTCCACAATGCTTCTTCACACTGAAATTTGCATAAATGTGCTAAACAATCGAATGTTTAACTATACCTGATCTCATGAACTATAGCAGATATGGACAAGCAAAATGTCACGTCCGATAAAGCTTGCTGATATAAGGCAAAGTTTCTCATAAGAAGGCTGATCTCGGACGATTGTCGATTTGTGAGCACTTGGGCTTCAATAATGATCAGAACTGTGTTTCATACGATATTGGGGCTGAACAATTCTTACAATGTATACATTCCCCGTTACTGATATCTGTTACTGATATCGGGTCTACGCAAACTTACCACTCTAGACAACATTATAAAAATTTAGTGTTATGGCCTAGGGTCAAAAAAAAACCAGCGTTCCATTGCTCGCATGCCTACAAGCTATCAACGCACAATAACGTGGACTTTTTACCCGAAAGACCATACCTCGTAGGTTTCGTCATGTTTTCAATCTAGGAGAGTTTTTAAAAACAGACTTTAAAATCAATGGATTCGCGAATTGCCACCGGCAAGTGTTCCATCGTAAATAGACATAAGAGCACATGAATTTCATCACTCAAGACTGCTTTTATCCACACAATCTTAGCAAACAGGTTCTAAAAACGACCTTGTAATTAGATTATTATTCAAATGTTTTGGTCTCACTCAGAATGCTGGCTCACAAAGTCGTCAATTTTCCGACCACTCACGTCCCTTTTCGTGGAAATCATAATCAATATCGTAGCGAAAATATAGGGGCAAAACTCCGTACGATTACTGTAATTAGATTTCAACTCCAATTTCCTGGAGATTCTTTATATCGAACCTAGCATCAATCTCTGCCGCTAAAAAATAGCAAGCTAGTTTTAAAACAGTATAGATGGAAAGTTATTGAATCCTTTGAGCTATTATTGATCATGCAAAAAATACAAAAAACATATTTGCACAAATATATCAATTGCATATACATTAATTATTTAAAAAAGGTAAGTAAAAAGCAAGCACAAAACCGCGCCATAGGCCATAAATTATATTAGTCCACGACGGAATAATGATCGGGTCAGAATGTTTTCCTAATTTATTGGTTTTCGCCTGCAAATGACGCAGAAACGGGATTCCGGACGAGAAAGACGTATCATATGTTGATAAATTTTCTTCCATCAAATTGATTGATGCACAGGCGAAAGATGTATTGCTATGTGGCACTAGCTAATCCGACGGATAGTATCAATTTTTGTATCAAAGATTTTACAGATCAAGGACAGATTTTCAAGTTATACGGAGAAAATAAGTTTTCTGGAAATAACCGAACATTTTTTGTGTGGAAGGTTTACTTTGTAAACTTAGATTTCGGCTGATGTACCAACGAAGATACATTACTCGGATGTTCAATCACCTCACAGCCTGTTTTTCTTGTGACATTTCTAAATTATAAAACAGGGAAGCAAGTATTCATTCGCATTTTTACGAAATTTCTGCCAAACTATGGTTAATTATGACTGAATTTGGGTCGAAGTTCATTCAAAATGGAGAAATAAACTTTACAGTATTCTACATATTCTACCCCTCACCATAGATGTTCACATTTAGGCAATTTATAAATAAATCATATTAAGAGATTTGATTTGATCAATGTAACATAATTCCGACAATTTTGAGGTCCGAAAGTTTAAAGCCACTGAAAATATGAAGACGTTTGTTTTCCATTCGAAATACTGAAACCACACATGATACAATGCATTCGGTAGTCCAAAGCAGTTTAAGTACTCTAATCATTCTTCAGTTGGGCAACGCCCATATTGATTAGCACGAATGCTCTAGATAAGTTAATGCATACTCATATCAACAATCGAAGAGGAGTAGAGTATTTCAGATGACACTCTTAGCACTGTTGCACTAATTTGGAATCAGTTCGAAACCATTAAAGATAGTGTTAAAATCTAATCGCATCCTTTCGAATGATTACTTTTGCAAGTGCCTTCGTTACACTTTTCTAGCAGCTTTTATGCAAATTTAGATGTAAATAACTAAAAATTAAAGATCAGTGTGCCACAAATTTTCTCGTTTTGAAATATCGAATACGCTATAGCATATTCCACGTCGATACTTTCACAGAAAATAATCCCGTGGTGGTTTCATTCTCACTACGTGTTCCATAATCTTTGAACATTGGAAACGAACGACAGTTGTGCATGTGGAGAGCCTAATTGGGCGTGGAAAACATTTTTGAGCTTGAGCTCTTAGAAGTTTCTCAGTGGTGACATATTCAAAGCCATACTTTACTGTCATAGACAAATTTCTCGTAGTGTCCAAATATACAACATTCATTACTAGTTCATAATTTAATAATATAGCAGTCTTCTGTAATTGAAAACTATCAAGTTTGGTACTCAGCATACAGCCGCTTATAGCGACAACTAGACTAAAACAATTCGCTCATCATCGAGAAACTAGAAACCATGGTTTTTCTCTCACTTTCTCGAGTCCAAACCTGCTCTTTTCTGCGGAAAAATGATTCATTGATCATTTGGAGAGGCACTAATATGTAGATCGCGGCGCCTTTTTTGTCAGCTTCTTTCAATTTACAAGGCGCTAATTATTCTAGTACGTTGTTCATACATTCTAATTTTTCTATATGTTCATGTGATACAAGATCGTTAAGCTTCTGGTGAAATGGCATTTCAACTTCTTTCAATTAAACTTGATTCGGCATGCTGAAAAGTAAGACTTCGAGACAGATATACATATTGTTCTACGTTAATACAAACCATTCGAGTGTGCAAAAGTCAAGTAAGGCAATTCTCGTTGATTTATCGAATAATTTTTACGAAGTAATAAGTTCTTTTACACGAGTAGAATGTAGAAAGCTAGAAATTTAGTGAAGTTGCCAGATTTTTATCTCAAAATTCTATGCACAACAATTCAACTGAATTCAGAAAACACTGCTTCCATACAAAGTCACCTTTTGCATTATTACTTGGAAAATAAAGTTGTCAACAATTTAGGTCAACTGTATCTCATAGGTTTGACATGCTCTTGACCTTCACCACATCGTATCCTGACTGATCAAAACGGATTCGAAAATATCTGCGAACCTTTCTCTTTTTAGAAAATTGTACTTTTCTACTATTGATGGGCTGCTGAGAGTTTAATTCAAAAGAATTATCCGCTCTTCTGAAGCCTGCGAAAAAATAGTAGCAGAAAATTTACCAAAGTAAATTCTTAAAAATTTATCAAGTATTTTTGAAGCTCAAGGTCAAAAAATTGAAAACGAACATCTATTCTTGTTACTGCAACATTAAACTTTCCGGCATCCTTCATTGGAACACCTTGTGGAGTACCCATATGAAGAGCGCATACTTATCCCACGTCAATCACATACCACTTGGCTACGAGTGACATTTAGTTTCTCCAAGGAGAAATGAACTATCTATCATCACGACTTTTAGTTTACCCTCTCCATAAATCTTGCTGACAAAGCGTCATAGTATGCAAGACAACACGCCAATTATCGTTTCAAAAAGTAGACACTCAGGTACCATTTCGTTGGAGTAAAACACAAACAGAATGAAATATATGCTTACACACTACAGTAAATACTCCGTTATTGGAATGAGGCCAAATGAATTTAAAAATTTCTATTTAGCAACTGATCAGTCAAAACCTGAATATGTAGTTATTGAAATACTGCTGAAATTCACACTCGTAGAATACTTTCGATAATAATCGGGTTCTATCATACGTTTTCTTGAAATGATTCCAGATAATAAAACTAGAAAGTAAGTGCTCATTATTTTTTAGACGAAAATCATTGGTTAAATATGTATAAAAAAACCTAATTTATAGAACTGTCTACGGAAGGGGTTTCAGAGCTTCTAAACAAACAGGGTTTCCAAACAAACTGTTATATCATCTTTTACGCTCTGTAACTATGTTAGTCTAGCCTTTTATTTTAACGGAACTTTGCGGCAGTATTGCATGTTCATATTTATTTCGTTCACATGACGACGAGTCCAAGTAACTTCAAGTTAAAAATGATTATATTATTTTTTGTAAACCTATTGATTTTGAATTTGACTGAAAAAAACTGACTATGCATTGTAACCCTATTATTTTTTCTTGATGACAAATTTCACGTTCGATGTTGTTACAGATAATCGAGTGCACTCTTAACTTAAAGTGCATTATTGAACTTTTTCTGTACTTTAAGGGATATAGACAACTTTTCGTGTGATTATAACGACGGTAAGAAGGAAAAGTTCACAATGAAATCCTTTGAAGGGATTCTTGCCTTCTGCCGTAACTTACACTACTAGGCATTGCCAGGTTAAGTGTGACCATGTCAGCCGGAGCTAAAAAATATAAGTTTCGGAACCCGTGGACTGAGAGAAACATCAGTTTTACGAATGGAATGTGTATGCCAGAATGCAAAATAGGCCGTAAAAACAGTGCAGTGCTAGCCCATTTAATTTAAAATGATAGATGCACCGAAAACCAAGCAGTAGGTTCAATTTGATACACAATTTTTATTAAGTGGAAAACTTAGTACTATGGAAAAATGCTAATTTCTTCATGAGAATGGGAAAGACCCAAGTCATCGAAAAAACACTAAACGCTATTCCTATCCAATGTCGATTTGTACAGAAATGCGTGGCCACAAACCAGGGTATTGAAGAAACTTTCCAGCTGTTCTGTTTACTGCTCACTCACAATAAATTATTTTATTGATTACAGTAATAAGCTTACTAATTTTTACTGTATTTTCCTTACTTCCATAGAATGGTTGCATCGATGATTTAAAAATGAATAAAACATAATTACTTCTGCCAAAATGAAGTCAAGAATAGATTCGCCGGAACGAACCTGTGCATTATAGTTAGTTCGAAATACTCTCCTAATAAAGTGCAATCTTCGATAAATATTCGCGAAGCTAATTTGCATAATAATGCACAGAGCTTAGACACAAAGTTTGTTAAGAATATTGCGACAACCCTTTGGCGTAGAAAAGTAAAGTCAATACAAGAGCTGTCGGCGGCTGTGGCTCCATTTCCTGTAGTCCTTGCGCACAAAACGTTATCCGCCACGAAATCACTTTAGTTTTCTCAAGTTTGTTGGTTAAACTTGTGCCTAAAGCCTTAGTTACAAGGGTTGGTATGCAAATTTCGTTTCTCCGATTCCCTCGCTCTCTCTCTCTCTCCACAGGCTCTCTTGTCATTTTGGATTTAAATAATGTTTCCGTACCTATTCCGCTAGTTAATGGTATCTATCCCCTTCCATATAATATCTTTGCCTCTTGTACAAAAGCTATGACCAACAATAGCCACTATTGCAATGTATGCGTGTCTTTCTTGGCCTCTTTTCCTTTCTTATCGCCGATAACAGTCAACCAACTTTTGTCAGGCTCGCTTTCCTTCAGCAACCAATACAAAAATACTAGCTTATACCAGAAGCCTTCGTATCATAACATGTTCTTTTTGGCCTTACTTTTTTCACATCAGGGCTTTCCATAGGACCAAAGAGTAAATAATTTGCATTTTTATTGTGTTTCGATGGCGCTAATCGGTCTTGTTGAAAAAAGAGCAGCAAAAAATAGAATCGTTAAAAATGAGCGGAGGAAAATCGATAGTCAAAGAAAAATTTTGTAGAGTGATGCGTTACGTTATAGACCGTTTGCTGTTAAATAAGAAGAATGGGGCTGGAAAATTGGCATAAAAAATTAGCTGAGAATAAAGCGCGAATCAAGCGTAATGATATGCTCCTAGAAAGGAAAAAAACTAAATACGTGTCGGGCTAAAATCAGGAAGAAATGAGAAAATACGACGTCACCATTGGAGTTAATTAACGCAGATTGACAAACCAAAGTTCGATCGAGCTTCGGGAAAGAAAAAGAGCAAAAAATTTGAGCAAGTGCGAGAAATTAGCCATCAATTTGTCGGCGAAGGTATTAAAAAATTCGTATTGACGAGATGAAAATCTGGGCCAAAATAGAAAAATATATCCAATCCAGGAGTGCGGACTAGTAAAAAATATATCAATTTCTGTCAAGTGTGTGAGTTTGAAGCATTTCCTCGGCCTCATAGGACCAACTCACGAGTGAGGGTCGCAGAAGTGTAAATTCTGAGGACAGGCGTGTTGTGAGACATTCGTTAGTTCATAGCGATCTAAGTAATGTTACACTGAAAATTCCTACCCAACTCCTACCCTGGGATAAGTATTAATGCGCTATACAACCGAAAGTTCACCTACATCCAATCTCTATGGTCTGTTTTTTATAAAATGCTTCCAAATAGAAAAGTGACACAAATCAGTACTGTCGTCAAAATCGTTTGCATAAAATTCTTTTTGTAAAATTTTTCACTCGAAAAATTGCTAAAGATTAGGTCAGTATGCTCACAAATTTCCAGTCCTACATGGTATTTTGTTTGTCAGAAAATCGCAAAAATCTGAAATACTACTTGCTTTCCACTTTCATTATTTGGAAGCATTTTAAGAAAAACAGACTATAGAACTATAGTCTATTTTTTATAAAATGCTTCGAAATAGAAAAGTGGCAAGAATCAGTACTGTCGTCAAAATCGTTTACATAGAGCTCTCACTGTAAAATCTTTCCCTCGAAAAATTGTTAAAGGTTGGGTCAGTTTGCTTACAAATTTCCAGTCCTATATGATATATTGTTTATTTAGCAAATCGTCAAAATCTAATATGCTACTTGCTTTCCACTTTCATTATTTAGAAGCATTTAAAAAAAACAGACCATATAAAATATATGGACAAGTGGAAAATCACATGTAATAAAGCTAACTGACTTGAAAAAGTTTCTCCAGGGTGACAATGTGATCTCGCACCATTTTCGAACAGATATTATTGCAATGCTCACAGTTACACGTATAATGCATGTCTCAGAATCTTTCAAACTTATCCCGTTTCTTAGGGTTCAAAAGCGCAACAAAAGTTTCAAAAGCGCAGCAATGCTTTCTATACCCTAATGCTAAAAGGTTCAAAAGCACAACCAATGGTGGAAAAGTCTTTCAAAAGCACAGCCAGTTATAAATTTTCGTATGCTATATGCTTCATAGAAAGAGGTTATTGAATATTCATTGACCTCACGAAGTAACCTAGTCAACATGTACATGTATAATAGCTATGCAGTTTTTAAAATTATTCTAAATCGCGATCTCATTAACAGAAAAAACTTTTCGGCGTCCATCACGATCCCAAAAATAGATGAATGTAAAACACCCGATTTAAACTTAGACTGTCTTTTTGATCTGAATTCTGGAAACTCGGTCACTAGAATGTTGTGAACGGCGAAACGCATTATGCTTTAAATCATTCTCTAAAAGCGCGTCCGATTTCTTATGCAAATCCATTGTTTCATATCACCGTCTCTCTGCCCTTTCTTCTGTGTCTCATTATTCTCCATGTTTTTCTGAGCAAATACAGACATAATTTAGTTAAAATTTTGTGGGCTTCTATGCAAAAAAATATGTTTTTGAAGCCTGTAAAAAAGTAATGAAAAAATATCATTCAAATGAGCCGGCCCGGGGACATCCCTTACAGTTCAGTATAGAAATGCACAAAAATCAGAATTTCATAAGCTTCTACATATGCTTAATGACGTCAATAAGCCTTCAAGTGGCCCTGTTTCATGAACTAATAAGTTCAAAACGAACAGAAGATAAAAGAGGCTGTATATACACTTGCTGCGCTTTTGAAACTTTTTGCTGCGCTTTTGAAATTTTCGGCGGCCCTTTTGAAACACTTGCTGCGCTTTTGAACCGGCTGCGTTTTTGACTCTCAACAGCTGAGATTGGATAAAGGCGAACTTATCATTTTGGATCACATTTATACAAATCGGTTCAAGTAGTGCCCAAGGGCAAGCAAGATGTGTTACATTACTTGCACGCTTATAGGCTATCGAATGAACGGGTAGGAATCATTAGCGCAGTCGGTTCAAAAGCGCAGCCAATGCAAATGGGTTCAAAAGCGCAGTCAGTGACAAACTATTCCACAATAGTTTAAAGGGTCAAGTCGGTTCAAAAGCGCAGCCAGATGTTCAAAAGCGCAGTCAATGCAAATGGGTTCAAAAGCACCGTCAGTGATAAACTATTCCACAGTAGTTTAAAGGGTCAAAAGCGCATGCAACAGTTAGCTACAGACAAAATTTCACCTAAAAATAATTATAAATTTTTCGAAAACTGAGTGGGTACTTGAAAAATGCATCTCATTAAGAAAAAGCGTCGTTTTTTGGCCTCTTTTTGAGTGCTTCCGAAAATAGGCAACTTGTACATGGTGCTAAGTTCACAATTTTCAACTGTTGTTCCATCGTTTGCAAAATCGTTCTTGTCAATTTGCTCCAAATTGTACCATTCCAATGAATTTCGGTGAAGCGAGCTACGTGTTGAATCATTCTCTGAAAACCAAGATTCTTTCGTATGCAAATCCTTTAAATTCGAATCAACTTTACCAATTTCGTAAAAAATTGCAACAAGTTTTGAGAACCACCGGTGAACTCAACGAATATTGGCTTTGTTTGGAATGCGAAAAAATTTTGAAAACTCGTGGAAAAGAAGATAATGAATTATATTCAACAACTATCGCTGCAATGATACAATTTTGAAAAATCCAATGATTGGGCATCACAGTGATTGCGATTACAGAAATTTTAGCGCTGTGACGAAACATTTGACTGCGCTTTTGAAATAACTAACTGCGCTTTTGAAACTTTTGGCTGCGCTTTTGATGCTCCTGCGCTATTGAAACAACTGGCTGCGCTTTTGAGGCAACTGTGCTTTTGAACTGACTGCGCTTTTGACCCCCAATCTAATGAACAGGGTGAGCCAAAAAATGGCGACCGGTGTTGACATTCATAACTATCGGATGGATAAAGCTTTGTTAATGCGGTTTGCTGCATTAGAACCCCTGTTTATCTTTGTTGTATATGCCAAGTTTTATGCTCTTAGCGTACATGTTTTTCGCGTAAACAGAAATTTCGTAAAATGGATCATTTTTCAAAAAGTAAAAATTGTGAAATCAAGGTAAAAGTTTTCCTATTGTGAAAAAAGTTCTGTAAAGCTGTTTACATACAAGAGTATTTAAAAATCACCCAGATTTGTAATTTAAACGTAATTTAAAGTCATAAGTTTCTTGTTTCAACATAGGCAAGCTTTCGTCAAAATCAAGAGCTTTTGTTTTGAAATTAGAAAAAATCAAAATCAAAGCAAAATCAATTCTACCATTGACCAGTTCAAAAAACGATAAAAATTAAGGGTGGAACAGGGAGAAGGACATGTTCAAATGGCTTCCTTGTAGTTTTCAGCTGTTATATGGTTTGGATGATTGGATCTATTCTACTTTTTTTTCTGCTATAAAAGCTGTTGATTTATGTTAATCTTTTTACTATCTGCAAAAAATCGACGTTTAGTATTTTTAACTCTAGTCAGTCAATATTTGAGCAATCTGATCGAAACTTTGCAATTTTTATGCCAGGTGTTTCATCTACCGACGGCAGCAAACGCCGCCCTAAAAAAAGTTTTTTTCCGTTTGAAAGATATGCAATTCAGCATCGGTCACCTTTTTTCGGATCACCCTGTATGTAAGTATATTATGGAATTACCTGAAGATCTTCTCTTGTTTAAAATTTCCGGTGTTCAGGGCTTAGCGCAAAGAGGTCAAGAGCGATGCAGGAAACTTGATCAGGAGTTCAGGGAGCGGTTGCACGTTTGTCCCCTTCAGCAAGTTGGCCTCTTCAACCGAATGAATTGCATTTATTTTCCAGATTCGAATTTTGATTTACTACATTGGATGCAGATTTCAAAGATTTATCCAACTGAGTAAGAAGGCCAATGTACGATCCTCGGTTCACGAGTTATTCAGGTCTAAGGCTGGATAAAGAGATCCCCTTCGCGAAGGGGATTTTTATGCAACTGGGCTCAGTTTTCTTCTGGTAGTCCATGAGCTTTGAACGCAGCGAGCGTACTGTAACGGCAGTTCATTTTACAGAGCCCAGTTACATCGAAGATATCACAGAACGTGCCTATTAAAATATAGTGCTTAAACTTATCGCTATGTGTTTATGCATTGTGGTTAAGCCGTAGCCCAACCACCCACGTGACTTTATAACGTTCAGAGCGATGTACGTTCATTGCAAGCTTTCGTTTTTATTCAACCGAAAACGTAATTTTTTAAAGAAAGATTTTAAAAAACACGGGCCGATTGCAATAAGCAGGATAATAGCGACCTAGAGATAATCACAAAGTTTTCTGCGAAAGTAAAAAAATTCGCGGTTGCCTCGAGTTCGGTTCTCATCATAAAAAAATGAGTCCGAACCTAAGAATGGGTGAAATGTGTTTGCGAACACACAACAGGCTAATCTCTTTTCAGAGGTTCCAAACGTCCACCGGGAAGGGTTGCGTCATACGAAATTAACCAAGTGACACCATATACAATTCTCTGGGTCAATTTTGACATTCGCTAAAATGAATAGAAACTTACAATGAGAATAGCGTCATCAACAAACGATTCTGACCTGGGTGAATAAATTTTCCGTAAAAATTACCGATCTGACAAGCCCAAATGGTTCAGCTGTAATATCAATATCCGTTCATATCAACAGAGAAGAGGAAGGTAATTTAGACAAACTCCTACAACGGCCATGTTATGTCAAATAAATGAACGCTTTGCAGATTGATCATCCAATTGGAATATACATAATTCAACAGATTCTGTTTATGGAAAAAGGTATGAAAGGATGTTTTTCGAAGGCAGTAAGACTATTTCCATCGGGGCGGAAAAAAAGATAAAAAATTGGACATTAACTTTGATGGAATCGGGCCATTTGTGTTTTGGACGGCGGTTTTAGCCAAAATTTCGGCTTGAAAACACTTGTTCTTAAATCTGCTTGCTTGTCTAAAACTACATCTTTTTTTGCCGTAATTTTTCTTCTTTTTTTGATTGACAACTTCTTAGAGATTGCTTCGTAGGTATCTAGTTTCATTTTTTGGTTTATATTAATGAGTTTCGGGGTAAATGCGCAAAACATCTCAACAAAAGTATATCATAAACGGAATGTAGAAAATAATTGGATTTCATCGATATAGATCTTCTATAGAGGATTCCAAGGTGCTTGGGCGGCGTGAGTAATGTTGCACCAGTCACTTCTACTCATAGGATTCTTTAACTACACTGGAGTTTGCATAACTGAGCTCATACTAGTGGTCAGAATTCATCTGTTCTCTGTCACCATGGGAGATACGGGCGAACGCGAAACAAAAATCGCATTCTATTGAACTCCGTGATTGCAAGTCTTGCTCATGCTAGATAATGGTTTTGCTGATATTCACACATTTGTGCACTGCAAACAATTTAGGAAATTTCATATTGTATCGCACTAACCACATCTATAGTCAATTTTGAAGTGTGCAGAAGTTGATGGTCCGTTAATTGGGTGTGCCCTCTGTGTGCATTTCTCCATTGTATGTATGCTTCCGAATTTGACCAAAGTTTTGCACTTTCTACGTATCTTAGGAAGCACTAGTGTTATACATGGACATTGTTCAGTATTCAGAATCATCGTGTCATCGTGTATATTCTGCTTCATATACTGTCTAGATTGTTGAGATCAGCGGTGCATTGCTAATCAATGTTCTGAGACGTTCACAGAATATGTCGTAGGACACGAGAAGTACGGCATCTAAGCAAAATGAAAACACAAAATGTAGATAAAAATAAATTTTTTACAGAAAGTTTAAACCATTTTTCTGATAATATGATCTTTCCCATTTTTTCATTCCGAAATACTCCCATTCGTCTGCGCATCTCAAAATGGGTAAATTACAATTTTGTCTTCAGAGTTGAGAAGATTAAAAACAGACGAACAACATGAGCGATTACATGCTTCCACATCAGACGATGACCCCAAGCATAACTGTAAATATCTTTTAAAATTCTACAAACTGGCGAATTAAATAATAAACAAGTTGAGACAAGCATGAACCAGTGTCTTTAATGCCGTATTAACTGGAGAAAGCAAAAAATGACTGTAACCGAAATTATCGTACGAAAAACATTAGCTGAAATATCGAGCACAGTAACTGAAAATTAGAAATTTCAGAATACTATATTAGAAAAACAATTCATCTGCTGCTGATGATTTGGAAAAGCAATAAATATATTATAACACTTCGATAACAACAGCTGCTCGATAATGAACACAAAAAACTTCAACAAAATTATGAAGGTAAAACACACGCGAAAAGGTGTTGAAAATTTTTTTAAGGCTCAGACTCGAAGCATAAATTATACATAACACTTGATTAACATTTGCTTCAATGAAATGGCTGAGAACAAAAGCAGATTGCGCGTCGCGAAAGTATATTTCCCTTGAAAATTAATAAGTCGACCAAAGCAGAAAATTTGTGAACACAACTGAACTTTCATCGTTGGCAAGGTTGATGTATGAAGCTTGACGTACCCTTACAACGCGCATGGGCACAAGTGGAACCTGCAGTTTTCTGGCTTCTATTTTAGTATACTTGGTGGTTATTCCGCACCGTTTCGCCATCAAGTGCTAATTAGGACGCATGACAAAACAAATCAATCCACTTTTGTAGATGCAAAACGAGGAACGCCGGACATTGGTGGTGTTCGAAGAAATCGGTTTTCAAATATTCATGATACTAAGATTCCATTCAAAAATGCATGACCGCGGCAAAGGACTGTGGCGCAAAAAAACTGTGAGGCCGAAAAGAAAAGAAAAGAAAAGAAAAGAAAAGAAAAGAAAAGAAAAGAAAAGAAAAGAAAAGAAAAGAAAAGAAAAGAAAAGAAAAGAAAAGAAAAGAAAAGAAAAGAAAAGAAAAGAAAAGAAAAGAAAAGAAAAGAAAAGAAAAGAAAAGAAAAGAAAAGAAAAGAAAAGAAAAGAAAAGAAAAGAAAAGAAAAGAAAAGAAAAGAAAAGAAAAGAAAAGAAAAGAAAAGAAAAGAAAAGAAAAGAAAAGAAAAGAAAAGAAAAGAAAAGAAAAGAAAAGAAAAGAAAAGAAAAGAAAAGAAAAGAAAAGAAAAGAAAAGAAAAGAAAAGAAAAGAAAAGAAAAGAAAAGAAAAGAAAAGAAAAGAAAAGAAAAGAAAAGAAAAGAAAAGAAAAGAAAAGAAAAGAAAAGAAAAGAAAAGAAAAGAAAAGAAAAGAAAAGAAAAGAAAAGAAAAGAAAAGAAAAGAAAAGAAAAGAAAAGAAAATTACTTCTTACTCATGGTACTACCGAAGCTTTCGTTACTATGTACGACAAAGTCAAAACTTATTTTCAGTTTGAGTGCAATCTTCCAAAACATAGGAAAAAGATTCTTCTAAAAGATTTCTGAATTCCTGAAATTTTCTCTAAAGTTTGGAAATGATTATTTTCCGAACTAAAGTTATCACAGTCTTTCTTGGCTAGTAGAAACGCACTTCAAGTTGTGTCTATGAGGAAAAATCGGCAAATTTGCCGAGCACAAAAAATCGTGCAATTTGAATAATCCCCATACAACAGACCGAGCAAAAACCCATAAAAAGCTCCGTTTCTCAGACGAATCATCTAATTAAAAAACTTGCCTCGCATTTAAAAACGTAGATAAGAGCCATTCTTCTCTAAACTCTTAACCATTAAAAAAATTGAGGGGACCCTCTTCCAATCTACCTATCAGTTCTCCATCCCTTATCCCTATGAGCGTAATGATGGCAGACGGACAGACCACATTTTATCAATTCTAGGGACGTTTTTTATGACTAAAATCCTAACCACTAATTGATAAAAATGGGCTATGTGTGTATGATCTTTTCACCATCATCATGAAAGCAGTAGAGGAAAGAAGGGCTCTATATCACATCCTAGATAATGAGAAAAAATATATATTCATAAGGATATTCAAGCAGCCTGGAGACGTCTATTTTTTCCAGAAGTATGGATAATTCGGAAAAATATGAAAAAGCCAAAAATAAATGCTCTTTGTAAAAATATGCGCTCTAGTAATATATTTCAAGTGTCGTCAGCGTTAGATGAAGCTGATATTAACAAAAATAATTTCATAATGATCCGTACGGAGCGTAAGGACAAATTAATTTTTTCTGTATTCCTCATATATCGAGGTGGTCTAAAAGAGATTGGCTTCAGGCTAGCCAATAGCGTCTTATGTGTCACATGTCAATCGATCAATTGACTAAGCCAAAAAAATCGGCAAAAGACGAAAAAATGTTGTGAGCGCATGAACAAGTGATCTGCTACACAAAACAATTTCGCCAAAAAAAAAGAATGAGCATTCGATGATGCATCTACCCTGACGCATCGCATATGGCGCCCGGACCGAAAATCAACTTTTACTTATTCTTTGTTTTTCAGTAGTAAGCCATAAGCTCAAGGTCTAACAATATCAAATTCTCTGCTGTGAAGCCTCTTATCCGAGTTGTAGTTTCCGAGATCACGTTTAGGTGAATTTTCGATTGTTCAGCAGGTTTATGCAAATTCCAGTGTGAAGAAGGTCTATATCAAGAAATGATACTCATGTTGTTGTGAATTGTCAAGTGCAATATAACACGTATGACCCGAGAATTTACACTCAGAGACCTTACCTGGTCAGCACCACAGTGCACAGAAGCTTGAACAGTTCTTCGTGCGCCATCCTCACGCCCTACATTCGATAACGGCGTGTCTCATGCCTACCCTAGTGAACTTTTGATCAATTTGATCAATTCTCATTGAATCACAGCGGCACCAGTCGAGATCAGGGACTGCCAGTCCTCACTGCATGCATCAACTTTGAGACATTTATTCTCTTAGTGTGATTTCTTGACCTCCTGAGACGTTCAGCAGTAAACTATGCATTGTGTCGGCAATTTGACGTGTCAATCTGAATTAAGACTCATGCAAATGATAACAAAGTGAGTGATAAATTTTTCGTGCGCGTTGTTTACAAAACAGATTTCAAGCGAGTGTGTAATGTATTGTATGTGCCGCAACGCAGTGAACCTCACAGATGTAGTTTGTTTAGAAATTTCTTTACTTTTTATACCCAAGCTCAGGGCCCGGTTCCATCAAAGGGATTGAAGCTCTAGCTGAGCTGTAACTCAACTTTTTCGATATCTGTATCTTAACTCTCTATGGTAAATCATTGCCGGGTGCAGCTCAGCTGTAACTCAACTTTTTCGATCTGCTTTTTTGTGTATGAGTCAAGCCACAGCTAAGCTGCACCCTAGTGGCAATAGTGTAAGATATAGACTTAAGCTACAACTTGGGCTGCAACTCAGCTGGAGCTTAAGTCTCTTTGATGAAACCTGCCACAGCTTCTTACGGTGAACAACAAACCATATTTTTTCGCCTTTACGTCAGCAATTGACCAACATATCGGCAAAAAATAAGCAGACTAAAAATACTATTTTTCGAGACAGTTGTAATTTTAAAAGTAATTGACATTAAAATTTCTATTTCATTATTACTTTTTTAGCTCAACCTCAGTCTGGTAACCGCCAAAGTGAATCATACTTTTGCTGTCAGCCAGCCTAATACACGCCTTCATATTGGCGAGAAATTATAGAAATAGAAACCTTACTCTCTACAATTTGACCAGTCTTCCTTGCGGGAATTTTGGACTCGCTTCGTTCGCAGGTTGCTTCATCTTTAGTTACTTTTATATTTGAAAGTTAAAGCAAGTAAATTTGTTGAAAATTGACCGAGTCACGGTATTTTGGAGGCCGCAAGTCAGTTCTATTACCGAGCCCAGAGCTCGGGGTAATTTTTTTGTCACACTGAAATATATTTTTTCTGTTGTCGTATTAGTATTCTCTGTGTTCCGCCAAGTCAAATGAGGTCAAAAACTCAATGTAAAGTCAAAAACGACTCATTTGCCTACATTACACCACGTTGAGTAATTTCGCATTGTGGTTATTACACCGAAAATTTTTTGACATCAGATTCGTCTTCTCCTTATTTCTACGATTCGAATGATATATGATACGGCCAGATTTACTCCGCTGTAATCTATTTCGCATTTTTTGACGTCAGCAATGATATGCTTCAGTTTTGACTTTTTAACCCAAAATCGTTAATCGACCGTAATTCAGTCAATTTAGCCTTAATGTCGACATTGAAAAAAGATTCTGGTAGAGCTCGTCAAGGACTATTTATTAATGAATAGAACGTCTCATAATTCTCTGTCTTACTGCAGCAATACGCGAAGATTTTGAGCGCAATTTTACCCTTCAATATTTCGAATGAAACTGAAAATTTGTGAGACAACTCAACCAACCCACAGAAAATTTTTTGAGTAAAAAATTTTGCAGTAGAAACATCGTGCAGACGATTTTCAGTCAATAGATATTTGCGTTATTTTTCATTTTACAAGCATTTCGTAAAAACACACTTTAGAGTGCCGAGCAACAAAACTGTAAAGCCAAAATGTAAGTATTGAATTAAACTCACGTTAGTAATTTCCAACAAACAGCTAAAAAACATCCGACATATCTGCCATTATTCAATGTTCGAGTGAAAAAGAAAATAAGCTTCTTAAGACTCATTCTATCAGCTTTTAGCTGATTATGCACGCTATAAACCGAATTAGTGGCTTATTTTTTGGTCATAAATAACCAACAACAACACACATTGCGCAAGCCCGAATATTCCCTTATAAATATTCAAGAGTTGACGTCTGAAGCATTCTTATTAGTGCAAAAAGAGAAAGAAATAGAGATAGACATCGTTCACTTATTGAATCTTCTTTTTTACCAATGCTTGCTCAAACAAGTGGAACACAGTCGTGATAAAAAACTGCAATTTTTTAAACATATTCCTCAACGTTTTAATAAACAACAAAAGATACAAACAAATTTCCTGAACGAATTTTTTCTATCTCATAAATTACTTGATATTTCCTCATTTCCGCAAAAAAAATAAATTTCCGAGCAACGAAATTGTACGACTAATAGAGAATGAGAAAATCATATTTATTTATTTGTAATTGTGAAGCTATAAAGCAAACCTTGATGACAAACATTTCAATTACCAATAAATTGTCGGACAGCATGATAATCCAGTAAGAAAATCACACGAGACAAAATGTGACGTACCGCCATATTAAAGGAACAATTTAATCAGAGTCTGATTCAATGGAAACCTGAGTCATCGTGATCAGGGAGTTAATAAACACATGAGTCAAAAGTATGATTCATGGTTTATATAACGTGAACACAGCTAGACGAGGACCCGCTAATTTTTTTTTAATTCTGAACTGTAATCCATCTATCACAAGTATCAGTACGCTCTTTTTACCAACTCAATGCCAAACAGAACAGCTTTGATAAGAGAGCGTTTTATGATTTAAATTCCTACATCGTACATGTAATAAAATGTGATTAGTCAAAACCAGCTGAGACTTGTTTAACAATAATATGTTTCTCAAATAAACAAAAAAAAAACAAATATGTACCTGGATGCCAACAAATGAATCTCAAGTTCACTTCAATCTATAGATTATTCACAGGACATGAACAAATTTTCATGCAAATATGGCTTATTGGAAATTATGAAGTATGCAGATGAAAAGTTCTCTCGGAAGTAATATTACACTTACTGTTTTTACTGTAATGCCCCTGCTATACTTCGACGGCCAGCGCCGACCTGCTATACTTCATATTTTTGATGACGGCCGGCGCCGATTGTCAATTTCGATTAAATCGAAATTTCTGAACCGGCGCTAGCCGTCGCTATGTTATAACATATGAATTATGATGCAAAAAATGCATGTTTTTTATCGTTTTGCCGTAGGTTTGCAGTAGATATCTCACATTTAGGGGGCTGTATCACCCCTCCTCGTCCACATCTGGCTTAGTGCATTGTCTGAATGACTGGGAGAGATTTTACAAATGTTCCATCGGATAATAGTTTAAATTTAATCCTAAATTTCAGCTGAAGAGGTGAAATAACATAAGTTCTGAATCTGAATCCATATTTATCTGAATAATAATAATAATCATAATCATAAAAATCGAAGAAAATAAGCAAACAGATTATTCAGTTTCAAACTACTACCCAGACGGCATCGGATAAAGTATAGCAGCGAAAATTTGCAACCGGCGCCGGCCGGCGAAGTATAGCAGGGCCTTTTAAGTCTTCGAATTTTGAACTCGTATAAACGCGACCAAAAAAAACGATGCTGATTTATCGTCTATAGTCGCTGATTTTGAGGAATAAATTAGCAATCAGAAAAATTGGCAACAGTCGCCGATTCTTAGGGATTAAATCGGGGAAAGTCGTCATTTCCTACGGATGTTGAGGCGACTTTTTCCCGCTACTCGGGGCTTCAGTAAAAGTTAGGCTCGGTCTGGGACTTGAACCCAGGACCTTGCGGCTACCCGTCCGCATGCTCTAACCAACTGAGCCAACCGAGCAGCGGGAAAGGCGCTCTCGTTTTTGCAACAATTCGTAGTTGAGGTGGCTGCTTTGGCCACTCTCAACATCCCTCCGCCGTCGAGTTTGACGGACCGTCAAGGGCCACCAGTGTTGAGGCAACCTCTTCCCGCCACTCGGGGCTTTAGTAAAAGTTAGGCTCGGTCTGGGACTTGAACCCAGGACCTTGCGGCTACCGTCCGCATGCTCTAACCAACTGAGACAACCGAGCAGCGGGAAAGGCGCTCATTTTTTGCAACGATTCGTAGTTGAGGTGGCTGCTTTGGCCACTCTCAACACGGAGGTAGAAGTTAGTGACAGTCACCGATATTACTGAAGAAATCGGCAATGCGCATGTTTTTAAGAATTAATTTGTGTAATCGGCGATAGTAGCAGACTCGTTTTTACTTGTGCAATGACTATAATTACGGTTGTCTTGCGAATTTTTTTGTTATGGATGAACATATTTGCATCCTTTTTGTTTAAATAGCAAAGTATTTAATCATTAAAATCTTTCGTGTGAAATACTTCAAGCTAAGAAATTAAAGTGATAAAGATAAAAAAATTTTTGAAAAAACGCGCGAAGAAATTTTTTCCTCACAGAAAAAATATCATTGTTGCATCTGAAAATTGCAGAGAACTAAATTTTCTTCTCACACATGAGTCAATTCCAGTCGCATAAGCACCTTAGTCTATTTTTTATAAAGTGCTTCCAGGTAGAAAAGTGGCACAAATCAGTACTGTCGTCAAAATCGTTTACATAGAGCTTTTACCGTAAAATTTGTCACTCGAAAAATTTTTAAAGATGAGCTCAATATTCGTAAATTTCTAGCTTTATATGATATGTTGTTCATTAGAAAATCGTGAAAATCTGAAATACTACTTGCTTTCCACTTTTATTATTTAGAAGCATTTCAAGAAAAACAGACTATAGACGTTTTTTAAGTATATAATTTTCTATTTGTTTTCTATGCGAAGTTAAAAATAATCTTTTGATTCATCAAACAAGCTTGACTTAGTATGCTCAACGTGTAATAAATCAGCGACAGTTCTGAAAAATAAAACAGAATTCTCGTTCCCCGATTTCATCGCCGATTTCTAGGAGTAAAATCGGCGATTGATGCCGATAAAAAATTCTAGGATTTTTCACTTCTAGATTGGTAAAATCGGTATAACAGGTAGTGGTCGCCGACAAAAATCGCAGGATTTTTTCACTTATGAATTGATAAAGTCGGGAACAATCACCAATTCAATTTCCAAGGAATCGGCGATAGTTGTCGATTATCCGGAAAAATCGGTGACTGTCGCCAAGCACTTGTGAATAGGAAAACAAAAAATAAATTGTTGTGTTCATTTGTTTTCACTTGTGTAAAAGACTTCAACGCTGGAAACACGAAGTCTCAATTCGTTTAGTTAATGCTCACTTAATTACTAATAAGTGATGAAAAAATTCTAAATGACAACATTGTATAGAAGGGCATGTGTGATTCAGCAACAAACCGTTTCAGCGACCTGTGTTGGCTAAGCCGCCAGATATTCACGTGGTGCCGATTTAGCCGTTGACGTTGTTATCCACCCAGGCTTTTCAGCCGCTGTTTGAATTTAGCCACGAAATGATTAATTTTTCATGCTTATTAAGGAATAAATCTAAAAAATGAATAAATCAGGAAATGAGCTTCGACTGTCCCTCTTTTATGAAGTGTCTTCCCGTGTTTCAATTTGCATGCTCTCTGGGAAGATAAAAATAAATTATAAAACTTGAGCATCGACTCGTTTAAAGAGGTTTTTGGCCAAATATTCATTTTTTAAAAATGAACCTCGGGAAGAAAAAGATGCTCCCGCAAATAATAAACAATCTGCGCACGCAGCCACCGTTTTCTGAGATTGAGTGTAGCAGTCAGGATTACAACCTAAAAAAAAGAAAATATTGACTAAGGATGCAATGGTAATCATCTAAATACAGAATTCTCGAGACTTTTTTGCCTTTCGAGGCTCATTTAAAAATGAACCTATCATAATTATGTCTCGACAAACTCTATGAGGACACCAATGTTGGATTTATCAAGATGTTGAGAATGTCGCTTTCTGTGTACCAGAGAAGGAACAAAATACTTCGAATGTATGAGCTGCCGAAATGCCAATTTTGATGGTCAAGCTGACCTCCAAAAGCTTTACCAACCTGGATTTTCATGGATGATCATTTCACTTTCTAAAAACCACAAAGAAATTGATATTTACAGCAAAATAGGAATATTTTTTTTGATTTGCTGATCAACTTTTTTCCCCTGGTACATTCCTGACGTGCATCTTTGAAGAGTTACTTTGAGCTTATTTATAATTGTGGCTAAATTGAATGAATGGCTGAAATGCTACAATAGGCTGAAACAATACGGTGAGTGGCTGAATCGTTACTTCATGTGAAAAAACAGCGACTGAGTCGACACAGTCTGAAATGACTTAATTGCTGAATTGACACACAATCGTTTGGAATGTCCAGGCAACGTGTCGACCACCGATGAAGCCCTCATAAAAGCTCGATGTGTACGATCAGACAAGGTATGACTCTTGAATATCAGTGGTTACAGTAGCAGATAATACACATCTTCTCAAACAAAGGCCACAACGCCGATTTCAAAAAATGAATTCCGTAATGGGCGTGAATACTTGAATCACATTATGTTATAACATTGCGAATCAAGGTAAGGCTTGCATTATAGAGATTGAAAGGCTCGCGTCTTGCAGAATAATGATAAGCTCTTTGATATGTCTATCGAATGCATGCGACGCTTCTGTCGGCACACGGTCCATTTCTTGGACACCAGGAGTAGACACATTTTTCGATACTCTTTGATTCAATTATCAATATTTCAGGCGGGAGACGTCAAAGTAGCTCTTCCCGAAGGAGACAACAACAACAGACCTTGATTTCAGGATGTGCTGCTTTTGTGAACGATGAAGTCTGAATTATCTGCGTCAATGGAACGGTAGCGGATTAAAAATGCGCGAATCCCAATGGCGAAAATATGCATGTGATATACATACTGTAACACATGGAAACGGGATATTAGGACAACTTTCATAGGAAAAGGAGTAATGTCTATCGTTTGGTGAGTTTGCTTCAACGAAAATCGATATTCTTCCTGGAGATATGTTTTTCATTTGTGGGGTAAAATATTTTAATTAAAGAATGATTAATGAGATGATTACCAACGTAAGCATAAATGCCAGGTTTTAGTCATGAATCAATATTAAAAAACTGTAAATGATTGTTTTTGATTACATTTTTTATTAAATTGATACTGCTTTACTATTTTTAGTTTTTGCTTTTACGTCCAACTTTCGTGTTTACTTTTGATTTGTTTCTCCTTCTACTCGAACATTCCTCTTTACTATTGATATTACAACTTGCTTTTGTTTCTTTTCGTTTTCCGTTTCGCTCTTGCTTTTTCCTTCCCTTGTTTTTGCCTCCTGTTGTTTTTGCTTTTGCACTCCTGCCGATTTGCTCTTTTCTGTTGTTCCGAAAACGTTTTTTATATGCCGAGGTTTATTTTTTCATGAAAGAAATCACCGCAATAAAGTAGTCATTTTATTTTATATGTCGACACCATTGCGACGAGGTGTTCTGTCATAGTATAATGTTTCCGCATCAAAACCAATCTAATCGGAAAACAGTCACCCGTGAAATGAAAACTTGACCGAACTTCGTATATTGATATGCTACAGTAGTTCTTCGATTTTCGCTTCGACTTGATTTTCCCGAGAGAATATTGTTGTGTTGTCAGTCACGATTCAGACACGAATGTTGGTCATTTGGAAGACGGAAAAAATTTTTGGACCGCTCCAATATATGCAGATAATTCTAAAACCTGTTGATAAAAAACTTCTACAAACAATGAAAAATCTTGTTCTGCAACGAAAAGACGGGAAATGTTTTTCTTTTGTCCATTGTGCCGACTATTATTTACTTTTTTTGACCGCAAGATGAAATATGTTCAACGTAGTATATACGGCTTTCGCAAGTATTCTATCATTTTTTAGAATCCTTCGATGATATTATGCAAAAGTAACGTGACTGCAAACAAAAACTGTAGAAACACGTTTCCTAAAAATCTTCAATATTCTAGACCTGGAAAGCCTGCAATAAAAAAACGAGTCCGGCCTCTTTCTCGTCCCAAAAAGCTTATAGCTGCCTAGTAATCATGTCAAATTTCGTGTTTGAAGAAGAATATGATTGTACTGCAAAAATAGAAATTTCGGGGTATAAAACTTCGAGTTGAAGAGTCAGTAGTTGAAGTTTATTGTTTGTCATCAACCGATCGTTTCTTCTCGTTCGTTCTTGCACACAATATGCTAATTTTATGTAGTATATTATATATGTTGACTGTCAGGTCAACATTGGCCGATTACTTGCCCTTTCCGTTGGCTCCACCGCCCGCAGCCTTGGGTAAAGATCCGGCTAGTGAAAGATTAGTATTTGAGACAAGTGTAGAATTAATTTTCACATTATAGTCTATTAATTTTCGAATGAGCCTCGGCCTACATCGTTGGCCGACGCGTTTTTTATGAGTTTTTTTCGGCTAACTGCTACAGTGAAATCGAGAAAATCGGTGTCTGCATACGCAGGTTGTTCATGATTTGCATGAACGTCTTTCTGCGTGCCGAATCTCATATGGAAAAAATTGACTCTAGAGGGTTTCATACTTAACTGCGCCATACCATGTAATTCAATGCATGAAGATTTTCTCAAGAGATGTTGACTAAAAAGCATTTTAATATGGCAGAAAAGAATTACATTTTTTATTACTTATGATCTAAAGGCTAAAAAAATGATAAATACATGTTATTCTTGAAATGTTTGCATATGCTCCACACTTGATAAATATTTGATAAAACAACATAGTCAGTATGTCTTTATTTTTTTTGTGCAGTATAGCTTTTGAGGCTCAAATGTTTCTGATTCCAGTGAACCACAATATTCCAATCTAAACATTTTTCAGTTCGGCAAGTTTTATGAAAAGTACTCTATTGTTGGATATACAACAGCATTCTTATTGCCTGTAGTGTTCCCGTCAATAAAGAAAATTTGGCGGTTCAAAGGTTTGGGAAATTCTCTACTTCACAGATACCTGTAGAAAAGTGATTTTTTGAATATATCACCAGGGAATCGATACTTATGCCGAACACAAACGAATATTGAACTATGAATATTATAGAATTGATTCGTGATTTTCTGAGAATTTCGAATTTGAGGAACCATCCGAGTTCAGTTGTTGGCAACATTCACTTCCCACTGGAATGTGAAACCTTGGTTGTAGTGAATATCCAATTTTGGCTTATACAGGGTGTCCCACCTAAGTATCATTGATTTACTTTTCCTGCCATTCAGTCAATACTCATCGATAAATGATGAAACTTTGCAGGCATCATCCCTAGGCATTAGAATTTATTCTTGTCAATTTTGATCACATTATATGAAGTAGATCAATAATTATAAACTTCAATGTGATAACCACTATTTTCAATCATTTGGTGCAGGTGTCGGTAATTTTTCGAAGAATCTGTATCTTATACGGATGCTATTTAAGACCTTTTAAGATTCTATGAATTGTACCCAAACTAATCAAGAGGGCATTTAACGTTCGACGAATTGATGAGGGATTTTTTATAAAATGCTGCTGAACCAATTTAACATTTTCTTCGGAATGCATTGAACGGCTTCCTTTTGTTTTGGCATCTGCAACTGAACCCATTTTCATAAGATTTTTATTCCACTTCCGAATGCTGTCTTTGTCATGAGGATCGCGGCCAAACTCAGTACAAAATTTTCTCTGCACCATAACTACACTTTGGGTCCACTCACATCATATGGCTACTTTTGCACGTTCAGATGAAGAATAGGACATAGATAATTTATCATAAAGTATCAAATAAATGAGCAAGAGGTACGAAACTTTTAAAAAAATCTTGAATGAGCATACTATGTTTGCGTAAAGTTTCACTCAGACTGCTTTAAAATCGTCAAGTTTACAAAAAAACAAAATCGGTGATACTTAGCCGAAACACCCATTGAATCCATAAGAATTGATTTTTTTAAATCTATTTGAAGTTCGTTTACCGTGTCTGAACATAAATTTGATGAAAATTTCTAGAAAATTAAAAATGCACCTTATTGACTGGCTCTTCGGGAACTCATTGTTAATTTTTTCTACCATGCTCTATTGATTTTGGAATGATCGATGCAGCGAGGTCACAGTCAAACTTGTATTCAAAATTATGGAGGCTCGTTGACGCGATCGAATAAATTTTTCAGTGATGATACAGACTCCATAGTGGCCACCTTTTCCAACTATTTCAAGATTGACTTCCTGATCTCTAGTTAGGCTGCGTTTGCCGAATCTCCAACCGCTGCATCGATCATTTCAAAATGAATGGGGTATAGAAGTCCCGACTGTAATGAAATGCAGTCTGATGGATATTATCAGAGTTTGAGCTGAGCATATTATGAAATGATCTTTCGAATGCATCAATATTCGAAACATCGAAGTATAATGAATTTTGATTTTCACCACAGAACAATTTATCCACATGATTTTAAAACTGGTACTTGATTTCTTGCTGAAAGTGCATGATTGAGAAAATTCGTCCAGTTCTGCTCATTTAATTTCACTAACTATAATGCAAGTTAATTTTACTGATTTTCATTAGTCAACCGAAACAGGAAGCTTTCCATAGTAGTGGTATGTTTTACGTAAATTTAATTAAATCTTGGAGACAAAAAATAAAAAGACATTCGTTTTAAAATAACTTTACTCATGAAGAAGAGGTAAAAAGAATATCTATCGGTGTCATATTTTTTAATCCTTGAAAAAACACGCATCAAGGCCATGGAAATGAACATGTCAGACTGGGAAAAATTTTAGGCTATACGTAAAAAAAATATGGATACAGTGCGCACATAACACTGATCTTAAACGATTTATGTTAAAATGTGAGATTATTCAATTAACACTCAAGTTCAATTCAGTTCAATCGAGTCTATCAACTGGGATGATTAGCTCGACTTTCACTGTGTTTTCCTATACATCATCGTTCATCAACATGTAATAAATTGTTATCAAAAGTGAAGTGAATGAGAAATGAGTAGAAAGGAAGAATAATGAAAATAGTCTGGACCATCTAATAAAATATTACGAAATTTCAGCGCCGCTTTTCGGTTCGTGCTCCAGTTCGATCCAGTGCCAAGGCGTGGCCATTTGCATGCAACAAATTTGTGAATGTCCGGCTCCGTTGTATAGAGCAGTCGGCGGCGCCTGCCAAATGGTCGTCTACAACAATTTCCAAGTGGTGCCGGCCGTCCGAACGTCGGTCGTCTACGGTCAAATTGGTCTTCCCTGTGGTCCGGCCAGCATTTGCTACGGCGGCGCCGTTTGCTTGCAGGTGTATTTTCACAAAGAATCTGAACGAGAGCATTCCGAGTATTGAAGTGTAGTTTAGTAGAAACACTTTTATGCAGTGATCAAAGATGATAACGTATCACGTTTCTACTGTACTACATAAAAATTACTTTAGTGGTTGATTAGAGTGCCCTTGTCATGTAAGTGGAAAAGGTAAAGATATTGGATGCGGAAATATCGGTTCTTGCTTCTTCATACAAGTCTTCGAAAACTACACTTCGTAGCAACAATTTCTGATAGATATTGTTGAACAAATAAGTAGAGCTACTGAGCTAAGTTGGCAATGATGTTGCCAATATAATCAATGAAATCACTTGACTTCAGGTGATGATGTAATTTACATGAAAAACTATAGTTTACTGTGAAAGAGTTTACATTGCTTAAGCAGCCATTATGCTTCTACAGAATTTACAATATTCACCTTTGATTACAGAGAAGAATATTTGATCGTCCACAGTCAAAAAACTTCAAGTGTAAAAAAACCAAAGCGTAGTTAGAATTTAACAAAATGAAAACATTGATATCCAGCTGTCTTTATGATTGTACACTTACTGTTAACTGTCAAAAAATGAATTTTTTTTCAATTCCGTCATCAACATAAATTTTTAGCCAAAAATGATAGGACTGTCCAGCAAAATAGTGAATCGGAAAATGACAACAAACATATTTTTGATTGATACTGTTTTATGAATTTCAGATAATTTGAAAAAACAATATCAGATTCTCAATTTCAGGGAACTTGCGGATGCGGACCGGGATTTGTCGTTTCGGGGTCAACTTGCGTCGGAGGTCTGGCTGCATCAGGGCCGTACCCACCCCCAGGACCGTATTCACTGCCAGGTCCTTACCCAATGCCCGGTCCTTACCCAATGCCGGGTTCTATTTTCTCGCCAGCGAATGTACTACCTGCGGCACCTCTCGTGCCAGCTGCTCCTGTTGCTCCGGCTGCACCCATAGTAAGCATATTGAACTGTTTGTGAGGCTTTGACATCTTCGGTTGTCAGTTCAAGGATAACGATCTTGCGATTCTGTTTTTTTCGTTCTGACCCTCACAAGAATGCGTTTCCTAGATTCCAGCACCCTACCCCGCTATGCCTTATGCTCCTATGCCTATTGGATCACCCGTTGTATCGGCCGTTGCACCGGCGGGTTGTGCCGGAGGATGCGCTGGCGGGGCCTGTTTCGCCAACGTCTGTCGATGCCCGCAGGGCTACATCGCCAGGGCCGGCAGATGCGGGCCTTTTGTAGCTGTTACTCAGGTGATCATTTATCAGTGATATGACAAAATAAGAGCTTGAACGTAAAGGTTTTTTGATATATTATTTTTCTTCGAGTCTATGTTAAGTATACGAGTTTCTATGCAGATGATTTCCAGAGCAATTTACTCAGTCATTTGTAACAAATGTTATGCAACCAAAATCTATAGACCAAGGGATTTTGTACAGTGACATTTTATCTATATATATTTCGGTAAAAATGTTAGCACAATAGTTATATCTGGTCTTTGAAAAAACTAAGACCCTGATCAGTCTGGATTTTCCTGTGATTTTAAAACAAAAATGTTGTCTGTATAAAATTGAGTCATTTTTGAAGAAGCAGTTTCATGAAAACGAATGGTTTGGGATCAAATGAATATGACTATTTTAGCTGATTAATAAATATCTAGGTAAAAAATTTGCCTATTGGAATGTACAGACTGGGGAAGATGCAGGTTCAGCTTTCTCAAAATGAACAGTCTTCAGTAGTCTCTTCCTCATTTAAGCTTTTGAAACAAATTGAAGGTTAAATTGGCCGAAGTATCTTCAAAATTCTTCAAGAATAAAAAGGGAAGATTTTCTAGCTGTTCAATGCTCAATGCTCAAGGTAAACGTAGTACGCATAGCAGCTGTTCTCCATTTAACCGTTTCAGTCAAATGCTAGTCAATACACAATGCACACTTCAAGTCTACTGTAGTTTGGACTGGAAAAGTTTTCTGTTAACAATGGCATTGACGTACGGTAAAATTTCACATTATACTTGCAAATCATTTCGTCTGATGCAGATTCGTTTTGGGATTCTATTTCTTCTTTCCTTTTTCAGTCTTCACCCGGAGGCCCATGTTTTCTGGGAGAAGAATGCACGGGCGGTTCCGTCTGCGTGCTGGGCGTTTGCGCCTGTACCGAAGGCCTCATTCACGTGGGCGAAGTATGCGTCCTGCCACCACCTCCGCCGGCCCCAGTCGCCTACCCGGTCGCTTTGGTGGCAGTCGGCTCGCCTTGCGGTCCGACGCTGGGCCGTTGCGGTTTCGGCGCCGTTTGTCAAGCTGGCGTTTGCGGTTGCGGATCGTCGTTCACGGCTGTCGGTTCCGTTTGTTACAGGAAGAAAAAATAACGAAAAATATGACAAGATATTGATACATAGGGTTTATAATCAAAATTATGTGCAACACATAAAAATTCCATTTTAAAAATAACTACAGCAAAATTAAATCTCTGCAAGAAGCCAAATGAAGCATACCAGAACATTTTATAAACGGCATTCATTATCAACATTCAAAGTTTTAGGCAGCCTTTTATGCACCAAACATTTGCTTCAAATGCATGTGAGTTTAGTTGAATAACGATCGATAGACATTGTCGGAATCTAAAGGAGAATATGATACTCATCGCTGCATCCTTATTTTTGAGTGAGTTGTGATGGTTAAAAATATCGGCCAGGTTTCTCCTGAGTCTTTCCAGTCCACTCTATGTCGAGAGATCGACCGTACCATGTGACCGACCGTGCCACGTGGTCGACCGCGCCATATGGTCGACCTTGCCATGTGACTGAATATAGCATTTTGCCGACTGGCCGACTTCTATGTGAAAAATTTCACACTCCTTAATTTATCATGCGCAGATGATTGCAAAAATTTACCAAGTTACTCTTTGTTTTCTTGATAACCTAATTAACAGTGGCAGAAAGTAATTAACGGCGGCAAAAAGTTGGGAAGGATAAGAAACTTCTTAAGTATGACTCCTAATGGACACTAATAATTGGTCGATAGAGGATATTATTATTTTTTCTTAATTGCAAGCAAAATTAACATTTCTTAAGCATGTTTACGGAATAGACATTATGGAATCTTGAAGGAAAATGATCAGTTCAGTTGCACAAGAAAAATTGTGTTTGACGGCGTAGATAAATAAGTCAACATTAAAACTTGTTGTACGAGCCTAAAAGTCGGCCTGAGAGCATGTCCGGCCGATTGGCACGTGCGGTCACATAATACAGTCGGCCACATGGCATCGTCGGTCAGATATCACGGTCGGCTACATGCTACACAATCCAAATTTCATCATTTCATCGACTAGCTAACCATCGGGGGCATGCTTACTGATTCACTAAGATTTTTTTTTTCGAAAGGTCAAGCTGTTTGCGATGTCAGCAGAAAAGACTGTTAAGAGATTAGTGACCTTGGATCGCATGATGTACATGATAGGTGATGTTATCACATGTCTTGAACGCCATTCATTAGTGAAATTTGTAATGGGTGTTTCATTAGTAATTGAGGATGTTTGATCGCGATTTTCTGGACATCCATTTGCTCCTGTTTTTAATAATTATAGACAATTATCTTAACTAACCTTCTCTTATAATAATGGCTGGAGCCCGTTTATCGCTTGAAGAAAAGATAAAATCTGTTCGCCTATACTCAATTTCGAACAAAACCGAGCAAAATATCCGAGAAAGCACAAGTATTCTGGACAAAACCGCCCAAGGCTAATAATGTTTTGAGCATCAATTGCAAGTTTCATGGAGCATGAGTTGGCGGCAGACATATCACAGAGTAGCCAACATACGACTGCTGAGTTCAGCCAGGAATATCCATCCGGAAATCATACTGATCAAAATACTATTCAATGAATTCTGAAGGAACGCGGATTAAAAGCCTGCCGTCCTACATTGCTCCAATGGCATTGCTTTGCGAGCGCTCTAGTCGAATGACATTGAGATGTGATAATATTAGCGTTATTTAGTTACGTTGTTATTCTACAGTAATCGAAATATGATTCGATTTGAAATAAGGAATTGGCTTTGCAACATAACAACAAACCTCCTAAATTACTTCACTACTTTTGAAACACACGAAATATTCCTAGCTTTCAATCAACAAAAACTAGAAGCTATTTCGTGTCATCCTGTTTGAAAGATAGTTATCACCACTTATAGAATATTTTATTCCTAACTTGATTTACCACAAAACCATTCTGGAGAAACGTTATCCTATTGATAAACACTTGCTTTAGGATATTAAAGAAAATCTATATCACCGAACGAAAAATAGTCAACATAAGTCGTTTGTAGCCAAACCATGCACTTATTGAATATATTTTCCTTATCCGTATGACTCTCCAGATGATTTCAAAAATTATTTATTCAAAAATGATCTTCGATTGGAAGAAATGTCGCAACACAAAACGACCGCAGTCTGTCAGTTTTTGATGTAGGTGCAAAATTGATATGCAACACATTTGTGTGGTCGTGGTAAACAGCATACATATACACTATTCATGAATATACTATCTGCGATTATGTAACTACATGTAAAATGTGAATAAAACCCTGAAAATTCTATTAAATGAAGCAGAAATGCCTTCTGTAGCATAGTCAACTATTGCCTATTTTTCATGGAAATGCTTCTTAATAACTAACTTTAGAAAGTCAGTAATATTTCGTGTTCTTACGATTCCTTGCTGAACCACGTGTTATACAGGATTGGAAGTTTGCGCTTTAAGACAACTAAACATTTTCCACTGTTTACGATTAATGTGGTCACCTGACTTACTCTTATTCCCAAAAATGAACAGTTTTATTCTGATCAATGGCCAATATGATGATCGGATCGTGAATAAGTACGGATGTTATTCGGGAATATCGAGTCAAAAGAGTACCGTAATTATTCCAATAAACGGCGCGCCGTTTATTATTTTTTGGGTCCATTTGGTGCGCCGTTTATTAGAGGGCGCCGTCTATCCGAAGGAGCCGTTTATTAAAGTTTTGGACTTCATCAGGCCACATTTTAATCTAATCTTATTTTTTATTCTTTCATGGAATCTCAACAATAACGTTTCATCACCAAACAAATACCATACCTATCTACACCAAGGAAAGAAAAAGAAAACAAACAAACAGGAAAGAAGAGAAAACAGAAGTAATGAAAAGAAAACAAAGGAAAAATAAAGACAACTAATGAAATCAAAAGAAAAAGAATGAAAAATAACATCCTGGATTCACTTATTTTGAGGCGGCTTGCAACTGGTTGGTTTCCTCTTTTTTTGCTGCCGCGATAGTTTTTACCTTGAAATTCAAACTGTACTTCTTTCTATTTTCGTGGCTTGTAACGGATTCATCTAAAGACTGCACTTCACAGAAACTTTGCAAAAAATGAATAGAAAACACTGCAAACCACTGCAGTCAAAATTGAATTTAAAATAATCATGTTAAGCCCTATTCAGAAGTGAAAAATCCTAGCATTTTTGTCGCCGACAGTCGACGACTGCTCTTCTGAATTGGGCTTTACTCCTCTAATAAACAGCGCATATCAAGTTTACATTAAGGATACTTATGATTTTAATAAACGGCGCGCCGTTTATTAAAATAAAAAATAAATAAAATAAAATATAAATAAAAAAAATAAGATAAATAAAATAGGTACACTCAAAAGTGAATTTGAAGCAATGCGATATGACGCAGCTGAATAAAATTTTAATATAAGCAATGCGGTATCATAATAAACCATATCTGTTATATTTAGACTTTTTGATTGGTAACCTATGTTCTAACCTGCGTCGATTTCAGAATTTCGAAAATTCTAGCTTGAACTTTTAATGCTTATTTCATTAAAGTCTATGCAGTCTTACCGCGCTAATAATCACCGATTGATGGTTTAGCATTGATTCCTCCCTCTAATTTGAAGTTGTATTGACTTGAAGCATAAACCACATCAAATTGTCTTCGGAAGGACAGTAGTTAAAAAATAAAAAGGGTACTTTTCAATCAAACTTTAACTTTCAGACTAGCGCTGAAGAGATATTACGTGTTGAAAGAAAAAATTATTCCACGTCAACATTAGCCAAGCCAATTTTGGACTGCTCGATAAGGGATTGCATTCTGTCTGAAACTGTGAAAACTATTGTTCGATAGCCTTATTAGTCAGAGTTCTAGACACAGAACAGCATGGTTATTTTTCGGCTCATATCTGGAAGAAATTTCCAGTCTCATCGAAAGACCCTGTTAGCATTGGTTGCCTTCTCGTCCGACGAAAATCAATTATATTAACGAGCACATAACATTACAAAACTTCCCACAATAGAGCGCTGTTAAACAAGAAAAAACGAATTCTCGATTGCGAAGAAAAACGTCAAAAATCGTGGCACCCCGTTGGCTGCTCGAACTTAATTAGAATCTTGTTCGCACGTTAATTCAATTTTCTCGTAACCTAACGTCACGTGGACAAGATTGGACGAACTACATAAGCATAAGGCTAGCTCCTCGTTTCTTGACTTATATTGATCATTATCATCGTTATTAATGCACTTTTTTCCTAGGTGTTTGTCCCGCATCTCCGCCCCTTGTCATCGTTCAACTTTTCTCCGTTTTTATTCCTAGATCAGAGTCGTATCAATTTCTAGATCTTTTGCTTCGAATAGTCAAAGCTATTCCGCACAGCTTTTTCTTTGAGGTATCTTCCCGATGGTTTACTTCTGCTTGCAACGATAAAGGCGTTCTTATCGGTAAAATTTCTATAGAAAATATTGACGAGTGAGGAGTTGCAAACCTTGATATTGTAAGTATTCAATTCTTCTGATGTAAAATCCTTTGTTCCGATTTTCCAATTATCCGATGCATTACAAGCCAGAGTAGCAAAAAGGTTTAAACGCGGTTTGTGAGTGATCATTTGCATTTTTGAGTTGACGTTTGACCAAGTGGAATGCTTTTTTTGATTATGGACCTCGAAAATCCTTTTTTGTATTATCAATAAACTACAAACAATACCCACTTGATGCCTATTTATTGGTCGTCCCACTAGCTTTTCAACAATTTAAATGCTTGTAAATAAACCACTAGTAACATGAATGCAAAAAATCGATTGCTTCCCGCTGATAAAATATTCGAAAAGAAGCATCGAAATAATAATTTAATGATCTAAATTTCATAAAATGACCAATTTTTATACTACTGTAGTGATTAAATTTCGAACAAAATTAGTTTCTCAATAATAGCGTGCCTTGTTGATTGATTACTACAGCATAATTCTGAAAAACAAGTTCCTGTAGTCACAACCGCCTAGTTTGATAATTAAATTTTTGAAAAATTTTGCCTACGGTCGAATTTTCTCAAACTTCTTGTAACTCATGAAACACGAAAGAAGGCACAATTATGCTAAACTGCAATTCATTTAAAAACCTCCAGTAACTTTTAAAAATACTTCCATTGACTTTTTTTACATTTTCAAACAAAATTGTCCTTCAACGATCACCCGAAGTTGTTACAAGATGGCTACCACTTGAGGATTTGCAGCATACATAAGTTTTTTGTATAATTTTTATGCCTCTCAACCTATATCTTGTAACTTATAGCTTTTAATATTTTACAACCCTACAAAAATGGCGCTAGATTTAATTCACATTCGTGATTTGGTAGAAAAATATTGTATCAGATATTACAACAAAAAAATCTGTAAATTTTACCAAAAATTTTAAAGAATTTATTGAATATAATATGATGAAGAAAACGGTATTCCAACAGAAGCTTCCGTACTTTCGAGTGAGCTGTCTTGACAAAAAAAGATGAGTTCTAATCTTTGGAATACTGTAGCTAATCACATATGGCGTCCAAGAATAACCGCTCGACGTATCAAATTTTCTTGAATAGTCAAGTTTTATACTTATAGTCTGTGTTTTATAAAATGCTCGTAAATCGAGAAATAAGAAGAAAAAGCACTGCTCTCGAAGTCGTTTACACAAAGCTCTTACGGTTAGAATTTTTAATTGAAGGATTTGCAAAGAGTAGTTGCGTTGGCTCCCAGATTTCCAATCCTATGTGACATATTACTCAGATGAGGAAATCGTAAAAATACAGAATACCATTCGTTCTCCACTCTTACTTTTACAAGCATTGCAAGAAAAACGATAATAGCAATAGTTTATTGCATCACAATGTTAATTTCCTCAGACGAATTGTCTTTTCATCAGGATGTCTAAATATGACGAGGAGTTTTCTGTTAGAAATGATATTTCGAATGATTAACTACTATACTCACTCAATTGGTTTTGGAATGATTGATGCAATGAGGTCGCAGAACAACTTCTATTCAAAATTACGGAAGACTCGTTCAAGAACTTCATCTTCATAATGATGTGAGTTCGTTGATGACCATCTTTTTCAACGATTCTAAGACTACGACATCTTATTTCCTGAATACGATTAAGGCGACCATCGAAACCTCGGCCATTACGTCTTCCATTTCAAAACAAACGGAGTGTAGCCGATTTGAAGCTGAACTATTTCTGAGTTTTCCCAATCTCTTGACTTCTAGAAAATCACATTTAGAACTTCGTGATATTAATTCCTTCGTATTTCATCATTTTTCGCCTGTACTTTTGTCCTATTGAAGCTGTCGCATATGTTTCCCAGTCACATGCTGTAATCAGAATTTTGAAGGTATACTGAAGCTTTAAGCTGAAAAAGCTTTTCCAAGGGCATTCTTCATTAAGAATGTGAGTTACTGGACTATCAAAATGCAGTCCTTATTATCAGACATCTGTGCAAGTAACCACTCCCTATTGAATACTATGCGCAACGTTATCTTACTAAATTAAATCCCTTTTATACGTTTCTTGTCATAACTTGTGAATATACTATTGTAATGAAGATACATTATATCAGAGAATTATTTTCATGGCTTCGAGATCATACCAGTCAAAAATGCTCTTGATTGCACGTATCCTAGTGTAATGTTAAACTAACATTCACAAAAAATTTTTCACAAACGCATAGAACACAAAACATTGCCGCTTGCACCTGACCCCATAAACTAGTTCAGCATGATCTGTGGCCAAATGTATATTAGATGGAGTAATGTATAAATAGTGTAATGTTGTTCATAGGGAAATGCGTTCGTCTTTGATACCTCTGAAGTAAATAATACAAAGTTCTGAATTTTCGCACATATAATAATTCTATAATAAATACCAACTGATTTGTGGTAGTACAACTGAAAGCTTTAGGTCGTCATTTTAACAGATTCCAATGAATCTTGTCACATGCATATTCTTGTGTGCTTGTAGCATTTAAGACACAATTTCCGAGAGGTTCGACCTTTTCCATGAGAAGTTAAAAATAAATCGTACTTCAAAATAAGATATTTTGAATAGTTTCGTGCACTGAGTTTCATGGTATCATTAGTTTTTCTTAAAAATGAAAATTCACGTCGCTACAGTATACCAAAGTTAGAAAATTGCTGATTTTTTGGCATTTTTCAGCGGTCTATACTAGCCAAGCGATATTTTAGGGTTGGAGTAATATTATTCCATGAATAAATATTAATTTTACGCAGGAGAGAATAGACTATCATTAGATGTAGTATATACAGTAAATTATTGCATATTACATCTTTTAACACAATTCAAAGTGTCGAAAATGAGCCGCCAAAATTTGAAGAAATTTTATTCATGAGCACTCCCGAGCATCTTACCATCAGATGCCGCAGAATTTGTGAGAATGCTCAAGCATTCTTACTGCATTGGTAAAATTTTCATCAAGATTTTTGAGCCGTCTGAGAAGCTGCACTGCTCTGAAGAAGGCATACTCATGGAAATCACTCAGAAGTCACTGCATTTTCCAGGTGGCGCGTGTCTACCACATGTGATGCCTTTATTATCTGTACTATAGAATTATCAAATAACCAATAGACTATATTTTGATGAACTATTGTTTCACAAACGAAGATTTTACACTCTGAAACAAAGTTAAAACTGTCGAAAATAATACCCAAAAACGACAAGTCCTGTTTAGAGGCACTCCGGAGCACCTTCATCTATGATGCTGCAGAATTTCATCTTTTTACTCCTTAGTTCGTTCGGCATCCATACTACAGTAATTGTGGCATCATCATTATCGTGAACCGTCTTGGGAGCTGTAGAGATTTGCACACGCTGCACTGTCATTCAAATGTTTTTGAACCTGAATAAATGCCTAACCAATAAAGTTCTGGGAACACAGAATGCGTCTATACATAATAGATAAGAAGAAGAAATGTGTCTCAAAGTTTTGATTAATTTTTAATGATCTAGGTTTGATGGTTGCTGTACGAAGCGCTTATGTTAGTGCTACAGATATGAAGAAAAAAATTCTGCGGCATCCTATGGGAAGGTGCCAAAGTAAGGCTCCAAATGACTTGGTTTTCGCTTTATTTCGATTTCCTTTTTGACACTTTAAGATAGCATGAAAAGCGTGACCTAAAGGATTGAAAATTTCTTCATACCTGAATATAAAGCACGGTCTTCTTAATGTAATGCATATCTGACTACAGGATCACGTCCTTTCTGAGCTAGATTTCGAAGCATACATACAGAAATGTCAAAAAATGTGAAAATTTCAAAATTTGGGTACTGTAGCTACAAGAATTTTTGTTTATATGTGCAATAAACGTTGCCACGATACTCTACGTGTAAAACCATTCAAAATACCTCATTGTCAGATTTTATAATTTTTCGAATTGTCATAGGTCAATGGAACAGTAGGTCGAATCGCTCAGAAATAGTGTCTTATGACTGGGACCATGTGAACTTTCCATTGTCGACGAGTTATAAAAAGTTCAGTGGGAAAGAAGATAAATGTAACAAATAAGCCCATTTTGCGCTAAGAAATGTATCAAGATGTTAAATATCGGAGTTCCCATATCGTTTGTTATGCTCACACTTTTTCATCGAGTTCAGATTACTTTCATTTGCAAATTTCTTGTCTTGAAAATATCTTTATGAAAAATTTCTCAATATATAGTAAGGAAACAACATATCCAAAGGTTATTTTTTCGCAAGAGACGACTGAAACTGAGCCAGAAAAAATTAATAAAGGAACTGCACTTAACGCGAATCTATGGCAAAGTGCCAACTGATAACTGTTTCTCCTTCTGATCTGAAATACAGAATCTGTGTTGAAGGCCTATATGCCGCTCTCGACAACACGGCTCTATCTTTTTTATTATAAATATAATGGAATTTGATATTATCAGTGAAAAGTAATCTTGTCGGCAGCATTAACAGGTGAGTATCTCCTAAATGAAATGGTGTGCCCCTAACATAACTATTATTAGAGATCTGTTGTTATCAAGGTTTACAGACACTGAAACACGATCACAGATTACGAGTATACTATGCTCTTCATACACTTGAATTCCAAAAGAAGGTTATTGGCGTAATTTACCGTAATATTGGCGTAATATCTTTGTTGTTGCCAGGTCTAGGGAACCGGACTGTTGCACTATTACCGAGGCTTAGCCAAGGGAGTAGTTCTAACAGGTCAGTTCAGACCAGAATCAAGCTTTTCTTAAACCCTTAAGGAAAGACCGTGAAATTTTTGATTAAAATCAGTCTCTAAGAAATTTTCAAAGCAGAGGAATTCCTTGATATGCCAGTTGAAATCCTTTAAACTCGAACTTCAATAACTCAATAAAAATAATAGATACTGCATTTATTCTCTTGGGTAGTTCTCACCGTAATCTATTATTAATGTGTTATCTACGAAGTAAGATTGGGAAAAATTATCGAGTTGAAAAATAGGAATTATAGCCTGAAAGAGTATTGTGTGTAAAAAATGTATCGATGTGACACTCGATATTCTCGACACACGACAGAAAATATTCAATGATCGATATTTTTCTCGCTCTTTTCCACAAAGAATTCTCTGTTGAGTGATTCTAAACTTTCTGGATGAAGGAAACACTTGGGTGTAGTATGCGCAGGCCTGCCAAAACTCCCCATGTTCTTTTGTTGGCTCGCATACCCTGGCAAGCTAAATGCGGTTCTCGGGATAGCAAATCTGATTCTGCTCCAAATAGTTTTGGTGAATAGAGTTTAGATATGCAGAATGGGAGTCAAAAGCGGAGCCGGTTCAAAAGCGCAGCCTGTTTCAAAAGGGCAGCCGAAAATTTCAAAAAGCGCAGCAAGTGTATAGTCAGTCTTTTTCGTTTTCTGTTCGTTTTGGACTTACTAGTTCATGATACAGGGTGTCTTCAAAACTACTTGTTAACGTCATAAATATAAAAGCTTGTGAAAATTCTGTCAATTTAGTTTCTTTTGTACATCTCTATACAAGACGAGGTTTTGACTACAGGGATGTCCCGGGACCGCTTTTTTCGAACGATATTTTTTCAATGCTTCTTTACAGGCATGAAAGAACTTTTTTGCACTGAATGTCGCAAAATTTTAGACCGAGTCAAGGTATGTAGTTACTCAGAAAAGATACAGAATAATGAAATGGAAAAGAAAGAGCAGAGAGATAGTGAAATGAAACACTAATAAGGCTACGTGGGAAGAAGAACGTAAATATAATTAAATTCTACCCAGAATTATACTCCATTAATTTTAAAATGATCGATGCAGCGATCCCATGAACGTATGTTCAACACAGAAAAACTGGTAAGGCCTATTACTGTAATGAACGAGAAAAATTTTTCCTTCACGAGCGATAAACAGAAGAGCTTCCCATAACATCGTTGAATGGTCAAAACTTATAGAGTAACACTCTATTATCAAATATAGTTCCATGGAAATCAAAAAGTGATATGATGCGTGGTCTTTGTATGATTTTGGCGTTCGCATTGTCATGGAGAAATTCAGTGTTTTCTAAACTACAAGGCTTTACACACCGAGAAAATAGTGTATCTATAATCTTATAAGTGTAATATAACTGAACGTTTTTTTCTGGTTCTCGCTGCGTCTGTCATTTCAAAGTAAATCGACTATAATCTACCTATACTCCATTCATTTTGACATCATCGATGTGGTGAGGTCGCAGCCAAAATTTTATTCAAAATTATGGAAAGCTCGTTGGCTATTGATGATGACTCTATCCAATCATTCCGAGATTATTGAAATTGATTTCTTAATCTATAGTAAAGCTGGGATTGCCGAAACTAAGACTGCTGCACTGCTGATCATTTTAAAATGAATAGAGTATAGTCATTTTAAGTGTCACAAAATTAAAGTGACTGAGTTTTCAACAATTCACTTCAAAAAAGCAGAGTTTAATTTGCATAAAGTTATATATGTATCAATTTTTGGAATTACGACAGATGCCGAAAACTTTTTTCTATATTCATGAGATGCGTTGATTTTTGTTTAATATTTGAAAACCCTATAGCTATTAAATACGTGAGAGTATCAGTGAATATGTTACTTCGTCAAGTTAATCAAAATTGAACTATGCTTTAGCAAAAATATAGGAAGTAGTTGCTTCACAATATAAAGATTTACCAACAGTTAAGAAAATGATGACCAAACTTTATGTATCATTCATATAATGTAGAAGTCCCAAGGGTCAAAAATCTGACGAGCTTTGTAACGAAAGTTTAGATCATACTCCGGCACAAACAAGCACGGGTAAGTTTTAGTTTAAAACTAACCTATAAATCAATGAGAATTCGAATGTTTTTAAATTTAAACAGTCACGAATAGAATGTTAGATTCGATCTATTATCTTCGTTTTTAACTCAAACCATTAGATATCCTAACTGGCTGAGAACTGAAACAAATAGGTGAGCTTATAAAAGCATTCATATAAAAGTTGATGATCATAATGTAAAAATAGAAGTTCGGCGCTGTTCTTTGTCATTTTTTAATGATTCCATATCATATTGGTTTTCGTTGCTTCTAAAAATGGCTTATTGACAAATTGTGTCAATAGTTTCCAAGTATATATTTTTTCTGGGATTTTGTCATTATGCACATCCTGAAGCGATAATTACACGCTCTACTAGTTCTTTCTAGATTAACTAATTAGAAAATTACCCATCTTTTTTACAACTCCTGAAATATGTCGACGTGCATGCTGTATATTTGTCCCCTGATTATTATTTTTTGCCTACTAAAAGTTCTATAACAATATGCCACCTAATAATGCGCCATTGGTGTGACATTGTTTCCTTGGCAACAATTACTATTTTCTCGATTTAATCATCTTGTACTCCATTTTTTTGTAACTATGAATTGAAAATTACACTTTAATGAACCTTCAAAAAAACTAGGCGAAGGATAAGAGAGAAGAAAAACAACGCGGAAAGGATTGAGAAATATCTGGACATTCTGAAAAACCATAAAATTTTGCACCGTACAGCGGCAGCGCAGTCATTCATGATCTGGTTTTTCTAAGCAAATTGAATCAGGAAGTAGAGTTGAAATATCAGTCAAAGAAAAATTATTTCCTCCTACTGCACTTGTTCATCTGTTACGTAGATTTTTGTATTTTGGCCTTTTACAGTTAATCCACTACAGCGACAATGATATAGGTAGGGGTTTTGGATTCTTTGTTATATTCAAAGAGGATATACAAAACAAACAAAAGTACTTGGTCATCAATAACAATGTTTCGACTTTAGAAAGTTGAATTCTCTCTATTGTGAACAGAATCAGGGTTTTCCAAAAACTTGAGATGCAGTCACTAGGGTATCTTGAAAACCCACGCTTTCTTGAGGTCAATAAGATAAGGGTCCAAAAATAGATCCTGGAGCAGGAATATCAAACGAAAACGCACATCGATTCTTGACCGTGCAACCAACTCTGGTCTGACCTTTATTATTGTTAGTTCCATAATGAACTAACAATAAAAAAGGCCAGACCAGAGGATTGTGTCCTTATTCCCCAAATGTCCCATTTCCTCGAATGTCCCGTTTCTCCGAAAGTCATTATTCCCCAAAGGTCCATATTCCTCGAATAATTAATGAAATTCCTGTTTCCCCGAACAATGAATTAGTCCCTATTCCCTGAATACTAGATATTGAACTGGTCCACTTCGGATCCAGATCTGGATCTAGAAAACTGCAATTGTAGGATCAGATCCGGTTTCTAAACAACAGATCCGACCGAATCCAGACCGGATCTGGATGCTGTATATAGCATAATGTAAATGAATAATCGTGTATATATGTCTAATTTTTGAAAATCAAGTTGTATGAATTCATATTTCTTAGCAGTTCAAGTGTTATTATTCATTCAAATGGGAAACAAAATGAAGCAAGAGCTGAAACCTTAAAGGCCCTGCCATACTTCGCCGTGAGGTACTGCATGGCGCTGGTGCTCCTATTCATACTAACAAGCGGTGCTGCGCCGTGGCTTGTCATATTTTGCCACGCAGTACCGCGCAGTGCCGTATGGCGCCGTTTTTTACTTTTGGATTTTGCTCTTCTCAAAAAATGTGTATTGCTCGTCTCGACAAATGCGAAATACAAAAAATGCGATAAAGATGAAAAATATGACAGAATTGAAAAATAAAAAGTGCAAAAGAAAAATAAAAATCAATCATTCCTGCATGTATCAGTTTATATAAATATCAATCTATATAAATTGATTTTGAAGAATTGAATATAATACACGATTATTCATTCACATATGTGCTGTATACAGGAATCAGATCTGATCTGGGTCTAATTGGACCTGCTGTTTAGGACCCATGTTACGCTTACTTCTCTGCTTAGATCCGAATATGTCAGCAATATAACTAAAGAAGCTATCAGTTTGTATCCAACTAGCTACTGTAGGTCACTCAAAGGAGCCTCCTATTAGTAATCAGCTGAGTACAGTGCAACAGTTCTCTAACAGAAATAAACACAACCTTCAGTCACTAATAAGTAACTGGAAACTCTAACTCTTGGAATCGAAAAGCAATCAGGGTCTCCCCAGATACTCCCTAAAGGTTTACACAAATAAGGAGAACTCACTATAACGATGTCCAGGAAGGCTGGAGCTTTCCTTGGTAATGGATCCTATGTAAGTGGGCTCCTGCCTCCTCTAATTGCGTGACAAATATACTATCAATAATAATAAAAATATTATAAACAATATGTAAATTGTTGGAGCTGTCGATGTTCCATCTTACTGGGCACAAAACACACAAAATATTAGAAAACCGATGCGACTCGCCCATAACACAACTAAGTTGTAAGAATGAATAAACATCCTGTTTCTTGGTCGAATTGTGGCTTCATCCACTTCACCAATTTTGCATAGATGTGGGATCAGGGCCGTAACCAGGATTTTCCCAAGGGGTGGGTAATGACCAGACCATATAAAATGTGCCTAAACTAAAAAAGTGAGGGCGCGCAGCGCCCGAGCTTCGGGCTGGGGGGTTTGGGGTGGCGCGCCTAAGCGCCCCCCAATGGGGTCTGGGGCGGAGCCCCAGAAACTTTGAAAAATACGCGTTTTATATGCTGAAGAAACATTAAAAATTAATGTTTTTGGACCACGTTTTTGTTATAATTTGCTGAAAAATGTGGCATAATCCAGCTTAAAACTACAATTATCTCATATTGAAACAATCAACTGCGTTGATTTCGTCGTTCTCATCCGTTTCTGCTACGCTCGAATCGTTATTTTCAACCGGACAATTATCGACACGATTTTTTTTTAAAAATACATCTAGACTAGTTTGATTTCGCTTCAGACTAGAATGATTGCGCTTCATTCTGAATTGAATACACTTTAAAAACTGTTAGGAAAATGAGTGGTGAACAATATTATTAAATAAAATAGTGATTCTATACACTATTGTTAACACACAAAACAATTGACAAAATTGAAAAATTTATTCAATCGCCAAGGGGTGGGTAATTACCCTCCCTACCACCCCCTTAAATACGGTCTTGTGTGGGATGACTGCTACCATAAGTACATCCCCAACATCCCTTGGGCCTTGAAACTGACCAACAGGAGGTGAAGAAGGAAACCATGAGCAGGACTTTTACCTTCTAGGGTGTGACCTACTACTGGATCCCAACTCCATAAAAGATTATGATCCGACCCCAGAGGTTGTACTGGTCATAATCATCATAACCTGACCCCAAAGTGTGTACAGGTTATGACTACCCCCAACATCAAGTCTTTTTACAAAGTTACCCAAGTTTGTCCACTAAGCATGATTAATCATTGATCCAGCATCTGATAGATCGATGACTCCTCATTGGCTTGACTTTCTCCTAGCTCCCCCAGCGTGCCTTGAGGCTCCTGAGTACCTTCCTCCACAGTCAATCGTTTTGTCCAATTGAGTGATGTGGAGTGCCTTTGGTAGCAGCTCCATAATCCCTGCAGTAATTAGCTACTGTCCTCCACTTCTCGCCCTTTGGTTCGCCAACATTTGTTCACAAAACTAAAAATACTATATGGTGTTTATAAAACTAGTACTGGCAGAAAATATTGAGTAAAATTTAAAATACAAGGCACAATGACAAGAGAAAATATACAAAGCACCAAAAAATAATGACTAGAAAATATTATGAGGTGAAATGACAAGATTGAAATATGAGAAAAACAATAAATGCATGAAAGATAAGTGAAATAACTATACACCAAAATGTGGACTCAAGCGATGAGCTTGGCCGAAAAACAAGGTTTTAAAAGCGAAAACATAACCAAAAGTTTAAATAATATTTTTGTACTTTGTATTTTATGATGTTTTTGGATTTTGTGATTTTACTACGTTTTTGTGTTTTTGTATTTTTTTAATAAATGAAATTTGCCAAAAATGGATGATTTTGGATAAAAACTTTGCAGCTAAAAATTACTGTTGATGCCTGCTTCCTTGCTGCTAGCCTTGTTGGTTACTTCCGCAACCTTGAAATGTGCCATGAGGGTGTTGTCCTGGGTATATACCTCAGCCACCAACATAACCACTTCTGCCCCTGTTCAGATTGTTAAAATAAAACTGGCCTGGTTGGGCTCCCATTCCCCATTCTCTATGAGCTCCCCTAGCACCTTGTGGATACTGTATAGGTTGCTGTTGTTTTGAAACAGTTCCAAAGGCTTGCCCAGTGCCAGCACTGGGGCCAGTGGAGATCTGGCTGGTTACACAGTTTGTAGCTCCTTGACCATCAGTTTGACTACTTGCGAGTCCGGGTGCTCGAAAGGTCTGTCCTGCATCATTCCGAACTTCCCTAAATTTAGCAGTAGTGGGAGGACTTGGGCTACCTGACCTTTTGACATCCATCTCCGCCACTTGTTGACTATAATTATACATCAACAAGCAATAAGCTGTCTTGAAAACATCTGAAACAGTGGCACTTCGATACTCCTGTAACAGCATGACGATTGTGAGCACTTTGGCTGAGACTGATGATTTACCAATCTGCTCAGCCATAAGCGGCACATAGTCAAGCATAAGGATTATCATTTAACATAAATATCTGGCTACTGCAAACACAACACTTGCTCAATATTCTATGAGCCATCCAAGAATAATTTCATGAATGAACCTATCCCATAGTGGCTCTGGAATATTTCACCAGTCATATAGAAATCCTCCTTGGACATCAAACTGCAGCCGATATAGTTTGTATATAGTCCTGACCGCTTTATTAACCATCAGCCAAATCTCCGGGTCTTGGAACTGCTCATCACAGAAATTATTAGCCAATTCTAGTGTAGCAAAAGAAATTAGACCTCTGGCTCTACTTTTATCCTTGGTAACTTGCCAAAAGTTCAACAGTACGTCCCCCAATAATTCCACTATTCTTTCTGGTGTTTGTTGATTTGGATCAACAGTAACCAGAGTTAATGACCTTATTTTCCCAGGTGTAAAGATTTGAACTGCACCTTAGGCTGATGTTGTCCGAAAACAGAGGTGTCCATAGTCTGCAAAACAAATTGCATGGACTGACTCATAGCCATGGATAAAATATTTGTAGAGGCAGTCTGCAACATAGGAGTAGTCGAAGATGCAGTGGTCATGGATACCATTGCTGAAACCCGAGTCAAAGTTTTAGTCATTTTCACCAGCATAGCCTTTGCTGACTGCCCAATTGCTTTTTCAGCCCACTTCTTCTCCTGATGGGCTTTTGTTTTTCATTTCTTTTTCAAGTTAACACCGTCTGGAAGCAGAGGTGTCTGTAGCCTGTGACATAAATTGTGTGGACTGACTCGTTGCTGTAGATAAAATATCTGTAGAGGCAGTCTGTGACATAGGAGTAGTTGAAGATACAGTGGTCACAGATACTATTGCTGAGACTGGAACAGAAGTTTTGGCAGGTTTCGACTGCATAACCTTTGCAGGCTGTGCAATTGCCTTTTCTACCTTTTTCTTCTCCTGACGGGTTTTTGTTTTTTGTTTCTTTTTCAAGTTAACGAAAATTTGCCTGTCATTTAATTCTTTTTCTTTCATTTTTTTACAGCTTCAGCAGTATTGTATCCAGGAACACCTTCTGCATCTCAGGTTAAGGCAAAAACCTGAATTTCCTTCTCTTCTTCAGCCAGCCTGGCTGCTAACTTTTGTGGTGTTTACACCACAGTATTGATAGGTGCTGCAGCTGTCTGTTACTCCTCCATCTTCTTTGCGCCTTTCGCATCCATGGAGTGACTAATATAAGCTTCGTCATACAAGTTCTACTCATCCTGGGCAATTGGAATTTCTTCCAACTGAGCCTGATTTTCTATGCTGGACAAGTACTGACTCACATCCATGGTAGATGCTTGTATCACTTGTGGTGTAGGTAAAGCTGGTGGCCCCATCATCTCTGTCTGCAGTTGCATCACAACTTGTAGTTGCAGTTGCAGCTGCATGATAGAAGATGATGTCAGTGCTGATTTGGCTGTCTCGGGGTTGGGGATTGAAATACACAACAATGCGTCTTCATCATTAACCTGTTTGTAGCTTTCCTCTCCCAGGAGTCTGGAATCTGCCTTTTCCTCACTCTCCAATTCCATAATGTACTCATCCACTTGAACTGGCCGAACTTTTGGTTCATCATCAGCATCAAGTATATCAGATTTAGTCTTAACATTGGATTGCTTGATTTCATTACCATACATATAAGTAATCATAAGTAATTCCCTCAGCAGAGGCCTCCAGTGCATACATGTAATTGGGGGGGGGGAAGTGCTATGGGAACCCCCCCCCCAGAAATCATCGACCATATGGCTAGCCATTGGGCGACCCCCCCCGAGGATTTTCCAATCCTATGGCTAGCCATATGGTAGCCCTAGGGACCCCCATAGTTTTAGTCGGAAAAATACTGAAAAATGTCAATTTTTGAACAAAAAATGGTCAAAAACGTCAATTTTTTTGGCGCTTCGGGCCATAAGTACATATTTTATCATTTTTTAGACAAAAATTACTACTTTTCAAACCGTTTTTCATGAAAAAAATCGAATTTCTTTTCTTTCAGGGACCCTCCCCCCAAAATTTTGGGAATTACTGACCCCTGGCCCGAAAAAAGTGCTCCAACCCCTCCCCCCAGACCTCGGAGCTCCGTTACATGTATGCTCCAGTGAATACACTTTTCAGGAAATTCGTAAGTATTTCACAAGTAGTCAGCCAGTATACATCTAACCTGGTTGGTTTGTAGAGTAGGCGTGTCTGGTGACAATCCATATCACAGGGAGGGGATCTTTACTCTTAATTCCACATTGTAGAACCTTATATAGAAAAAGCAGCTGGCCCAATAGTCCCTATTATCAGTTATATTGTCCTTTGCTTTTTCAGTTGAAATTTGTGATCCTATTTTGTCATGCAAGCATAACCAAATAAGCATAAAGCCAAAAAGATTTTGTCAGGTTGTAACCCCTGCACCCTTTACAGCACGCTGGGGTTCCATTGGCAGCAAGGAAGCTACTGTGCCGAAATTCTGGAGAACCCTGTAATCAGTCTTCCATGCCGTCTTTTTGATTAATTCTGAGTCATCCTTCAAGTAGGATTTGATGAAATTATAGTTCCATAATTCCCTCAGTATGTAATCATACTCAGTACGACTGTGAGGCTAAAAAACAAAGAATGGTAGAGGAATTAGGTTGCATGCTTTCTCCAATGCAAAAAACTTTGTTGAATCCATGACATGCTCCTAATTCCTCAGGTTTGCCATCCAATGATCTCTGTTGTACTTAGCCATGCCCATGTTCATTTCCACTGACTCATAGCAGTCTGTTCCAAGTTGAAACCATAGTAACTGCTTCGACCAGTCCTGTCGAGGAGTCTTATTCATGGCAAGACCTGCTGTGATATGCCACACAACATCTACCAGATCTGTTAATTTAAAGAATGAGACCCCTTGCAACATTTCTATGTGCAGTTGGTTAATCACCTCATTGGTCATGTTGACTTGTTGATCCATTGTGTCCATGTCCTCCAGATCACTTTAATCTTCCCACAGATTTAATTTCTTTTGGCTTGGACCAGCTTTTAGCACCTTGGGATAAACCCCAGACAATAAAATGTGGTCTGTAGCTTTGGCGTGATTTATAATATCTGCAGGACATGAATATGCTGGCAAATTAGCCTGAAATTGCATAGCCCACCTGGCCATTACTTCTTGCTGCATCATGTGGTGAACTTTGAATAACTGCATTTTCACAACGTCTTTCTCTTCTATGAAGTTTCAATCCTCGAACCCCATTAGCTCTTGAGAATAGACTGTGTAAAGACAGAAAGCCAAAGTCTTCACTTAGACTGGTGACACCATATCATGGGAGTATGTTGGCATAACAACACTCAATTTGCCACAAAATTGGTAGTGAAGAAACCATAAAAATAGGGAAATTGAATAATAGGCATCCAAGCCAGCATACACAATTTAATTGCCCTGAATCCTGGAAGCCAAGAACTTTTCTCGTACTTTTTGTCACTGAAGTTGCATTCCTATTTGCCAAAATCAGCCGAGTAAAACTTGATGAAAAGGCCTTTTAGTCCAAGATTCTCTGGGCATAAACCCAAATCACAGGTGTGATTGGCCATGGGCCCTGTCATCATTCTGGTCTGAATTTCACAATCCCAGTATTTTCCAAATACTTGGAGAATACAGACTTGTACAATTTTTGTTTTATCATGAGCCAAGGCCCCTGACCTGGATCCGTAGACATCAAATTTGCAACTAGATTGTCCACAATTTTGAAACTGACCAGGAAACCATCCACAGATGAAAGGAATGAAACCAAAAGATCCCATTCCTGTGGCTTCAATGTTATCAGGTCAACTATCTATATGCCGGAATGACACCAGCCTCACGACCTCTTTCCCTTCCGGGTTTTGAATAGACACTTCATAAGGTATAACACATACTTTGGTCTTCTGGACCTTTTCCATGTTGAATCCACCTAGCCCCTGAAACTGGCTTGTGGCCAATTGTTTCAGGGTTGGCTTAATGCTGCTGCCATGGACCCTTTCTGGTTCCATCAGTCTTTGTGGCCAATATCCCATTGCCCCAGAGAACCATTGCTCGATTTCGCCAATGCAGACCAGACTTTGATATTGTAATCTAAAAATAAAAAAAAGTTGCCCTTTGACCCCTTTGC